>JAOUZG010013052.1:698646-814970 GCA_026289955.1 Argiope argentata
ATATATATATATATATATATATATATATATATATATATATATATATAATATAAAGATTTATTGCCATAATATCATGAACAGAAATAAGTTGTTTATTCTGATTTGATGTATCTAACATGTTATATATTTAATGCATTAAAATGAATCGATAATGCTACTAATTACAATACAAATGTCGATGTGAAATTTTTCTAATTAGTTTTCTTTTATATAACTCATTTTAAACTATTTTTTTAATTTCACTGAATTAAAAATATTGCACTATTTAAAATTTTGCTTTTGACTTAATTAAGCTCATATAATAATAGACAGCTCATTTTAGAAGGGTTTTTTAATACCTGCAGCTTTATATTTGTTCATTTACCTTTATATTAATATTTTATTTAGAATTGTAAAAGCAAGCGTTACAACTGCCTCTCCACATTCCAGAGCATGCTTATACAAATGGGTTGCATTTAATAGTAAACTTAATCCCTTAACCCCCCCCAAAAGGCTATATATATTCATTTCATATTCTGTTAACTTCGTCATTATACGACTGCTTTATTTAGGTGAATATATGAGATTTGCCACTGCTATTTTTGAGTGTTCAGTTAATTGATAGTTCCTACTCTTTGAAGAGAATCTCTAAAGAGAGTTTGTAGGTTTCAGTTGCTATAAAGCTGTCTTCAGACCTTAATCCACTTTTTCAATCAATAACATTTCGAAGTAATCTTGCTGACTGTTAGGATCGAGAATCAAAAATTATGCAGATGCTAACTGAACATACTTTTGAAAGTAATTGCTTCATGATAGTAGTTATGTTACTTTGCATCGTATTCATGAAATTTTTTTTTATTATTCAGAGTTTTAACAGAAGTAATGTATGATTTACGCTAGGAGGATTTTATGAAATAATAAATAATTCTTGATTTTTTTCTTATAAAATGCCCAGCTTTTAATTTCCACCCCACTAATAGCAGAGATTCTATTAGCACCTAACATTATGTTTCTATTCAGTGGCTACATTAAGATTCGAGACATTCAATTGATCGTTTAAATCAGTTATAAATTTGGTGTTTGTTAAAATTTCGACAATAATCCAAGGTGTTTTTCCCCTAAAGTTTAATATTCAAGTGATTATAAAGGCCTCACAGTTCCTTGATAAGTGTTCATGTTTAAAATGCTCTACAAATTGTTATTTTATACGATTTGTTTAAATAAAAATTGCAGTTCCTCACATTTGGATGCAAATAATATGTAAATTATCTTATAGAAATATTTATTGTATTATTTTCAATAATCAGAGTCATCGGGTTATGGGTTGCTTTAGACTCCGATCACCTGGCCAAGGTAATCCATACTTATAATAAAGCTCAGTGTATGTGTGTATCTGTTAGTGTGTGTGTTTGTATACTAAAAGTGTGTGTCTTTTAATATGTGAGTGTTTGTTAGTCTGTGTGTCTTTTAATGTGTGTATGCTTGTTAGTGTGTGCGTGTCTTTTAATGTGTGTGTTTGTTAGTGCGTCGCAGCAAGCCAAGGCTAGGCTGTTCAACCTACAGCTACCAAATTTGAAACTGTGTACCTTAGAGGTCGTAAATGTGCATTTCGGAGTTATTTTTTTCTGAATTTTTAATTAGAAACTTAATTAAAAATTAAGTGTAATTTAGGGATTTCAATAATACAGCACAAAATTGATTTTTACATCACAGTGAGGTTCAAAAAATTATAATTACAATGAATTTATTATATTAATAAAAAAATTAAATTTCTATTTTTAATGAGTTTTTAAAAAATAGTAACCTTTTTCAACAATTTATTTCACTGAAAATAAAAAGAAAATTTAAACTGTATGAGTACGCGACACACTAATGGGAAAACAATTAACTTTTATCTACGCTTTGTCATCATACTGACATTCTAAATTAAACATTCAAAAATGTAATTTTTTTAGTAAATGTCCATAGAAAATGAAATAAATATGAAAATAATATTTTTTGAAAAGTAAATGCAAGGAAACAATTTCTATGTTATTTTACAATGTCTATATTACTAATTCAGTTAAACAGTTTTATTTAAGTCAAATGTGGTTTTAATATGAACAGGATATCTACTCTTATTGGAGTCCAGCAGATAATTTGTGAACCTTTAGTAATAAGCATACGTCTGCTAAGAAATGGCATAAATTACATACATAATTATATTTTACATAAATTGAGTCAATAAATGCTGATGAATAGCAAGTTTTAAACTTTTACATATATCCTCTGCCCTGTGAATCTATATAACAAAATATTCTTACGACAATAATATTTTAAAAAGAAATTACTGCATTTCCATCAACTAAATTAATCACTAAAGTTTATCGAATTATGAAAATTTTAATATCCTTATCTAAAATTACCCGTTTCTATAAAATAATTTTATTGGCCGTTTCAAAGAAATCAATCCTCTCCCAGGCTTCCACAGGAATGATTATTCTAGATTACGAAAATGTTGATTGTTCTAATATTGCAACAACCAAAACTTAATAAATAGGTCTGATTTGAACACAGAAAATAGAATCTTACATATATTTATATAAGTTAGTGTCAAGGATATTTTGCAGAATATGATTCCTTAGGACCAAAAGACTGTCTAAAATTTAAACTTCATAATTTTTTGAAATATGTTTATAAATCGAAAAAAATATATTATTGACAGTGTTTATATTCTTTTAAAATTAAAAATAAAAAATAAATTTTTCCTTGCATCTGTGAAATTTTTGTTGAATAATTCCTTGAGATATTATTAATTATGGTAATTAAACTACAGTGAACATAATACTTCAAGACCGATCGACTGCATTTTCACTTTTTTTTTGAATATGAAATGCTTAGTTTCGGTAAAAAAATGACTTTATATTAAATGCAATTTCCTCTTGTCTACTTTAATTTAAAATTCAATTTTACAGGCACTGATATAAAATTAAAAAGAGAAAAATTAAAATACGATAAACAGAACGACTTAGAGCCTACATAGTAGTATGAGTGAATTATCTGACTATCAAAATCTGGAGCTTAAAAATATTTTGCTTAGTCACCTATTACGAGACCTTTAATTAAAAAATATTCATTGAATGTTTTAGCAAACTTTAACATTGGAGAACCGGCTGGTTTCCAAAGAAGGCTAGGCATAATTAGTTAATTACAGCATTTAAAACGCAGCAATAATAAAAACATGCGAAACTGCAAGAGAGTAAAGAGATATATGAGAAAATTGTGATATAACGTAAAGGAAGCATTGAGAGATTATAATAGGCAAATGTGATGACAGGGCATTCTAAATATATCCGACTCAGTCACAGTGCAGCTTGCAGTTGGTTTCTAATCAGTACTCCAGCCATGAAATGATTTTCGCGGTATCTTTATGTAATATATATTTAATTTTGAAACTCAATATTTCCACGATATTATAATCTCAAGCATTCCTTTATAAATAAATACTTATCAAATGAAGAGGAATTTTTTGAATTGTATAATTTTATTCGTTTATGAAGGAAATATTATTTTAGTTAAAGATTATGAAAAGTCACTTGGCAGGAGTAAGACAACATAGTTCATCTAAAAAAAGTTTTGTAAAGTAGAAACAGCTGTGAAATCAAAATTTTTCCCATAAATATTGAAAAATGTAGACAGATTTGCATAGAAATTAAAGAATTATTACCCAAAATTCCTTTTTAATTATATTAAATTATTAGGCTCGCTAATATCTAAATGAAGTATACATTTTTAATGCTACATTAACGTATGATATAAATAATTATATTTTTTTTAACCTCCATTGATTTAATATACTGAAAATAAAACAAAATTCTAATAAACGACTAATTAATTTGAGTTAATTTATTTAGAAAGCTTTTCTGATTTGTTTTTATTTTTCATTTATTTCAAAATATTTAAATATTATTTTTAATTCTGAACTTCTGGGAATTTTATTTGTTAATTAGACCTTTTAATTTACTTTTTAATATATTATATATTTTAAATATAATTTATGCTGTGTGTTTTATTTCTATGTATCAAGAAAAGTAACTTTTGAACTTTAGAAAAGTTTACTTAGGAAATATCAATTTTAACACTTTATAATTCCAACAGATGGCAGCACAAAGATAGTGTGCTTTGTAGCAATATTTAAAAGTGGGGGGGGGCAGCTGTTAAAAGTAAGTGTACTTTTTTAAGTGCACATTAGAAGTTTTTATCTTACTTTGCTTTGAATTTTAAAAAAAGCAACACTAGTTTCTAATATTTGTCTTTACAATGAAATAACATTTCCTTATTTTCTTTCGTTATTGAATTTTTAAATCCTTAAATATAAAAACATTTTAAACGATTTTAAATTTTTGTAATTATTTTTGAAATACATATCTTTTGATAACATGGTGCAATTTTTACTCTTTCGCACACGAAGTACATATAAAGTATTGTATATGCTAAAAAATCCAAACTCAAGATTTTGACGAATTTCCATATTTTATACCTGCCTGAGTTAGATAAACAACACGTTTTTGGAAAATGTGAGGCTCTCTGTGACAATGATAAAAATATTTTGAGCTAGAATGATTAAATTGATTATGTACCAAAATTATAAACTACTATAAATTTTGAGCAAAGTCTGTTAAAAAAGAAGTCAATCGACAAAAAAAAAATCAATTCAGTAGAAAGTCAAAAATTCACATCGAAATAAAGTCACAATTATGGCACAAATTTGTTAAATTGCTCATTAATGGACAGAATCAGATATAATATAAAATGCTTTATTTTATATTTGATATAAATCATTGATATATATCTAATATATTTTTAATATAATATAAGCGTTGCTTTTCATTGGAAATACATTATGGATTTTTATACTTGATAAATTCAGATAAAGTTGTAACTAGCATCTCAAAATTTTCTTTTAGATAATACATTAAAAAATAAAATATTCTAGTTCGTAAGAAAAGTCCCTTAACTACTTATTTATAACGAAAGGGATATTTAAAATTATGATTCTTCGTTTTTTTATAAACATGATAAATATTGAATTATTTTATGCCTTGATATTGAATTATTTTATGCTGGTTGCATTGGCGATCACTCGGTTAGTTAGAGATACTGGTTAAATTCAATTTCAATTAGATTTCTTTAACAAAATGTAATGTCCATGGTTATGTGAGTGCAGAAATTAAAGTCAGTTTATTTTATTTATTTTTTTGATATGATCTGTTTATTGCGTTTGTTTGATATGATCTGTTTTTATTGTTATTGAACTTATCTAATAAAAACTATATGACATCATAAAGTTTTTAAAATAGTCACTATCTAAGTCATCTATTTCATATTTCAACCACGTTTTTATATGTTCTGTAAATTTTATAGACATTAAATAGAATCCTCTGCCAAATGGAAGGAATAATATTCAATAATGGAGGGAAATCACGTGATCCGTTATTTGATGAAACAATAAAAAGAAGTTTGTTCGCATTCACAAAAAGGAAAAGTATTGTTAAGAAATATATTTAGTAATAATTTAAAAGGTTAATTAATTCTAGACTTAACAATTCTACATCAAATGAATTGGAATTATTGAGAAATAAATTCTCCGACTTTAAAATGTTGTAAAAATTATTTCTAGACGGGAATATTTTCGGAAATTAACACAAAATTATCAAAATCTAGTTCAAATTTTAATTAATTTGATTTCTAATTAAAATTTCAATTCCTTCAAATGCATATTCCCACTTTCCAAAATTTATATCTAGCAAAATTTGCTAGTTCTAAGTCGATTAGAAATAAAGTTTAGCTGATAATGCCAGTATTGAGTTATAGAATGCTAGTATAACATTTACACATTCATCTTTATTATAAGTAGAAAAGGAAATAATTACTATTTGTTACATTTCATTAATATTACAATATTACCTTTGCTGAGCATTAATAGAAGAAGGGAAGTAAGAAGGGATTTACAGAAATGTTTTGGAAATATATTGTGCATTGTTACTAGATTTCCATGCACTAATATAAAAATACAATTATTTTAATATTGCTTTAAAAGATAAATAATCGATATTATAATGCTGATAGCAATCCTTCTGACCAAGTAATAATCGTTTAATGTTCTTGGAATACACGTTTTCCCCCAGATGCTACTATAGAAAACCAAGTATATGCGGAACACATTGGAATAAGTTTTGGATCGTATTGAAATATGCAATTTATTATTAAATATAATTTAGTATTTAAATGTCTTTATTGTAAATCTAAAACTCACCAGATTTGTTCTAGGAAATATCAAATAAAGGTTGAAAAGGGAAAATTATAAGAAATATAATCAAACTGATATTCCAAAATAAGGAGGAAATAATTCGAATTTCTTAAATAATTAAAAGTAGTCATGAAATTTAATTAAATACTAACCGAGAATTATTAACTTAAGAATTAATTACAAATAAAATTTTTAATATCTGTTTCCTAACCATTTTTTAAAAAATCCACAGAAAATCCTAAATATTCCAGGGCTATTTTTAAGTACAAAGTACTGAAGAAATCATGTTCCATTGTAATAGTTTCACTAAATTCTGCAAATGAATGACAGATTGATAGGATAGATTCATTTAAATCCCCAAATGACAAAGTGTAATTTGATAACAAGGGAATATGCCATAAAGTTTCACTTTGCTTGAATACTGAGAAGCTCACTTTCTTTTTCTACAGGAAATATGTGGTGAATTCCTATATTAAATAATAAAAAAAGCATTTCACATCTGCCTCAAAAGGCATTGTAAATATTACTTGGAAAAATGTAAAAGAACGGGAATTTCAGATTTGCATTTGTTTTCCCCATTGCTTATTTTGAAAATATTAAAATTCTAGTCTTAGTCAATTCATTTAAACTAAAAAGAGTACTGTTTAAAGAAGCTTAATTTTGATTATTTATATTTATATAGGAAATTACGTTTCAATTAATGTCAATTTACAGGACCTCTTTTTTAAACGATTAATATATGGAATCAATTTGCAAATTGGATCATATAGCTTAGAGACGTTGAAGCTCATTTTCCCTCATCAATATAAGAGCTAGATTCTAAATTAAATCATGAATATTTATGTAAATATAATTTTGTTGAATTTAATATAGCGTATTAAAGAAATAGTCTAAATATATTAAAACAAGTGGAAGGATTTTTATGTGCATTTACGTGATAAAAAACATTTGACAGCTATAAAAAACATGAATGTTCAGGTTATTCTTTTATTAATTCGTTTGCCTAATATTCTTAAAATTTGATAAAATTAAAAAAATATATATTCTAAATTTTATGCTAAAAAAACATCAAAATTGTTTCTTTTCATATTTTTTCACATTATATAGAAAATATAATAGAAAATAGACTTTATATAAATTAATAAGCTAATTCATTCATTCTCTTTTGAAAAAAAAAATCTTGTGAGAGAGTTGAGATCATACACTTGTCTTATCTCAGAACTGATGAACATTAAAAATAAAATATTAGTCAACATGTTATCAGTTTGATGCATGCTTGTGGAGGGTAATGAAATGTAGAGTTAATGAATCGGTTATCATTGTTGAGTAATGAGGCGCAAGCTTTCAGATGTAAAGTAAAAATAAAAAAATCCTACCTTGCACATGCTGATAAAAATTAAAATGTTAAAAAATAAATGTAATAATATACTTTGAAATTTTGAATTTTAACTTTGGAAGGTTAAATTAAAATCAATTATTTGGTTTCAAATTTTTCAACATTTTTTGTTCTATTACTTATTTAAATATTTTTAAAAAATGTAAATTAAAATGTAAAAATATTCCTTCAGGATATTTAATTTGATTTCTCTCGATAAAAATTCTTTTATAAAAACATTTTAAGATTAAATAGCGATTTTTAATGGCTATTTCTAAAGTTAAAAATTAACTTTTAAAATAAGCAATACAGAATATATCTTAACGCTGATTGACAAGACCAAGGCAACAAACTTTTATTTTTCTTTTTCTATAAATTTCATTAAAGAATAAATTTAACTTTATTACAAAAAAATGCTCCCTACTTTTAAGATATCTTAAAGATAATAATAACTTGAATTCATTGACGAAATGAACCAAGTTAAAATAAAACGTCATTACAAAGAGCAATTTTTTCCCATAGTAGAGCTTCTATTAATTACTTGACAAGATATCTTCATAAGCATTAGTTTCCTACCCTAGAGCAACAAACCGGAACTCCATTTATCACTTTTTGTACCGTGCATCCCGTAGCGGAAAACCCCACTCCATAATATCCAATAAGCAGACCAGCGCCACACAGTGGGAGAACACGTGTCAATACCGATGATTGCCGAGGTCGGGAATGCTTCACCAGTTAAGTGGGCATCAGAGGGCGATTAGCAAATTCAATCCGATCCCTCCATCATACAAGGGAGCTGGGGGACTAATGTGAAAATGTGGGAAATAGATTTAAGGTTTAACAGCACTATGCGTTATTTAAAGCATTATTCAAAAGGATTTGATTTATTCCTTATAAAAGACTACACACTCAGATTCATTTACGATACATTTATTAGATTGATATTTCTCTCTCTAAAACATGTCGTTCATTAAATAAGTTAAATCAATATCCAACGAAATTTCGAAGGTTAAAATTCTTAAATGAAACTTTTGTTGTATTTTCTATTTTAAATCACTTTTTTAGAATCACTGAGTTCCTCATTCGTTGCGATTATTCAGTATTATATACAATGAAATATTTAAGATAGTGTGATAATAAGGATAAGGCAAAAAAAAAAATCTTCCTCCGAAAGTATTATACTGCATTTGGTACCTATTCATGTGATAATAATTGAGCATTTAATTGCTTATAAAAATATTTTATTAATGTTATCATGCATATTTTCAAATTAAAAACATCATTGTAACTAATTTTTAAATCGATGCAAATATTTGGATTTTAAAAAAAAATTATAGAATGTTTTTTCGAATATTGTTTTAAAACTGTATTCTTTAATATTTGAATTTATAAGCAACATAAAAATGCAATCATATATTTGAACTGTTTTGAAATGTATATTTAAATATTTAAAAAACTTTTTACAATTACTGGGATATGGCGACTTTTTTGATGCTAAAAAGTGGTTCAGGATATGTAATAAAAATGCTAATTTGCTTATAATGTTTGAAAAATATAATAATTCATCCGTTCATTTTTTCTACTGGATTTTGCGTATATATATATATATATATATATATAAAATATTGAATGGAAGACATTTTAAAAAAAGCTTGAAACATAAATAAAATGCACAAAAGCAAAACAAGAACAAACTTGAGAAAAACTGTTTTGACTTGCTATTTCCAACAAATTTCATAAAGCACCCCCCCCCCCAAAAAAAAATAATTAACTCGTTATTTTTTTTAATGTCATTTAGCTAAATTTAAAAATGAACAGTGTTAACGCAAATTGAATTGCTCAATTACAAATATGGTATACGAGACTAAAAACTATAAAGGAGTTTTTCGAATGCACATTTTGAAAGCACCCGAAAATATCAATCCTATTTATATTTTCTGGTGCTTCTGGCTATCTTAGTCCCGTTCCCCTCTTATTTTCTGATTCCCTCCCCCAACCCCTGGTCTCGAAACAGCTGCTCGACACGTGCCACTGATGAGCACCCACTCCTCTTCCTATTTAACTCATCCAATGCATGTTACTCTGTAGCAAGAGATGAGGTCTTCCAAGAGTCATTTACAGTCATTTTTTTTCCCAGTCGGGATACCGAATTAAAAGAAGAGCTATAGTTCCAGCTTTCTCGTTTTCGATATGGGCAAGTCCCCCCCTCCCCCACTTCTTTTGAGTCATTCGTTTTGTTCAACAGTCATTCAATAAACTAGTATTCGATTTGACTGGGAAAAAAGGTATAGCATAAGATGATAATTTCCAATAAAAATATACATTTATTTTAATGCGTAAAATAACTTTAAAAAATCGAATTCATGATTTTCACGAAAATTTGCATTTTAAATCTCTCTGAATCCGAAAAAGGTAATTTTTTTTAATTATGAATATCTGTCTGTGACTTAAGAGCATTTTGATCTAGTTGGCTAAAATTTGGTATGCAATCTTTACGCCAATTTTCTTATCAAATTTCGAATAAAATCTATTCGCCGGAAGTCTGTCAGTCCAGTTAATCAAATTATAGATGAAATGATTACGAAATGAAAAAAAATAAAGGAAAAAATTATATACACAGATTTGCCACCATAAATATAGCTGTATATCAAATTTGCCAGGAGATTGTGCATCTGACTTGTATCCATGCATTTACTCAAAAACGAACGATCTTAAATAAGTGAAATTTGGCACCGTAATTTAACATTTAGATAGGAGCTTTGGATCTAATTTTAAACTCAAAAAGGAATTAAGCTCATGTTTACCAGTACTTTTCCATAAATGCAAAAATTTCTATACATCCATACTCGAAAACCCATCTACTTAGATAAGTGAAATTTGTTGCACAGTTTTAGCATCTATCAAAATTTGAATAAATAGAAATAAAATTTGAACAGGTAAAGGGATTGGTAATATGTTTGGCTGTTAATTAATTTGTTAATTTCGCAAGTATTCCAATGAGCTAATTAAAAATGCAACTATTTAAATTAATACAATACCTTATGCCCTTTTGTTATTAAAATTGTAATACTTTGTCTAGTTTTGATTTAAGTTGGACAATATAATATATATTTAAAATATATATTCATGTTTTTTAGTTTGTTACATAACACGAATTTGTCTTATCAGAACTCTAAAAATAAAGATTTGAAAGACTAAAAATAAAGTTTGAGTTGTTGACAATTTTGTTTAGAGTTCATAATTCTTTATGCTGAGAAGGAGACATTTATTAAAGAATGCTGAAAAATTTCGAGAAGACCAATCCCGCTGATTGATGATGAAATTCAACAATGCAGCTCCTTAGAAATTTCAAAATTAAAATACTATTTACATTTTCTCTAACGTTGGGAAATCTAAGACGGAAGAAGTAAAAAATTCTATGGCTGAAACAATAACATGAAACGGTTACTATGTCATCCGATTGTATTCAGTAACTGTTTATTACTGCTTAGCATTAAATAGTAACCATACTTTCAGAAAAAAACATGCCACTGTGATTTCGTAATTCTCAGTATTTTAATTAATTTATATTTTAGTGTTTTTTATTTCTACTAAAATAAACAATTATTGATTCCTTTTTCTTGATGTATTTAATTTAAAAGTGCATGCTTATTATATTAAAAAAATTTACCAATTTATTGTGTATAGAAAAATCTAGAAATACAAATTTAAATTTATACAACTTTTTTTAAATGGTGAAAGGACAAATATTGATTCCTGGTGTTAGAATTTTTGACTAGAAATGAAAAATAATTCTATTACTTCAAATATGGCCATAGATTAATTCTTGTTAATAATCATTTTTAATATTTTCAAGCATAGTTGTCTTAATACATTAGATTTAAATCAAATTATATATATATATATATATATATATATATATATATATATATATATATTAGTATTATTCTGTTAAATCCTGATTTAGTGAATTTTGTTCCCTTAAAACAGGATAGAAAAAGAAAGCAGATTAAAGGAAAATCGTATTTTTTCAATTGAGCAAAACTATTTGAGTTTTCAGTGTTTTTTTTTTATTATTATTTTATTTTTAGAAAGTGCTATAAATGTTTTACTCTTTATTTTAATTGATTAAAAACTTTCAAACATTTTATGATCAATGAACGAATACTATCAATGTCAACAAATTTATAATGATTAAAAAAACATTTAACCATTGGACCTTTCTATACTCTATTAGAGTGTATATTGTCCTTTTTTGTGAAGTAGATGACATTTAAAGCATTTTAGTATCACTATCCATAGATGGCTACTATCTAATTCGAATTCGTATATGCAAAAAAAATATTTTTTTTGTAGAAATTGTTTTTATAAGATTTAGCATAGGAGCTCTTTTTGTGTAATATAGAAAATGTAACAAAATGTTTAATTTCTTAAGAAAATTTCAAATTACGCATTAAATAATCATTATAGTACATTAAGAAAGCAAAACTTCGAATTTATATAATTTATATACATTTATATACTTCCAAACATAGTACAGAAAAATGGCCCTTTTATTTAAAAAAGGAACAACTATAAAAATTTTTCATTAATGTTTCTTTTTTGATCTTATGAGTTTTACCTATAATAATTTAAATAAAAAAACACTAAATCAAAATTTTTAAAAAAGCATTTGTTAAAAAAAGAATATGCTAGACATTTTAAAATCATTCCTAAAATTTGACTATTCCTAAGACTTGACAGAAGTTTTCCCATAAAATTATAAGAATAATAAAAATATGTCCAAAAGTCGTCTGAAATCAGCTGAATTACTGTCTGAACTTAATATCATTGTTTATATATTAGTAGCTGGTGAGCAATTGTAATACACTGAGTCAACATATTATTATTTAGGAAAAATAACACAGTTGGATTATTGTGATTTTTTTAAAGATAAGGGAGAAAATGAATATATTAAACATTTTACATCGACACACTGTAAAAAGTATAACTGTTTTGGGAATGTATAATCCTACAATTCTAAGATTGTGGTTAAACTGAGAATTTCACATTTTTATGAATTTTTATGTATACACGTGTTATAAATGAACAAACAAAATTCTACTTCAAATATTTATTGAACCTAGAAACGAAATATGGATATAAATAGTAGCATTCATGATCTTTTTTTATTTATCAAAATTATAGAAACTGAAATAACTTGTAACATTTCAAATGCAAATTAAATTTGTAATTCAAATTCGAAGCAACTTAATAAAATTATTATCGATGCAACAAATATTCTTTCTTTTGATTTAATATTCAGATATTGATCTATTCATTTTTTTCGATCTTTGACAATAGTAATTAATGATATGTATCAATTAAAGTAAAACAACTTAATTTTTTTCGCCTACTTATCGCAATTCAACTCTTTTTGAATTATTCCTTTCCCATATTAAGAATTTCTGATGCATATTTAGTATAATATAAGAAAATTATGTATAAGAAAATCATGAGAATGTAAGGAAAATGTATTGAAGTTTGAGCATTTAATATATAGAGAATACATAATCAACTGCAAATTAAGTAATAATTTAAATATAAAATGTGAAAAAACTCCGAAACATAGTTGTAGGTTGAGAATATTTGAACTATTTTTCAAATCTTATTTTCTAAAGTATACCTTTTTAAATTTCTATTGATCTAAGATATGAACCTTGCATTATCAAGAAATGTTTTTGCACTATCTGAAAAAAAACCTTAACACCCTTTATTTAAGTGATAATTATTTCTTAACTTTAAACTATCTTAAGATGGGGTTTTATTTTTTCTTGTAAACATTTTAGCATCAATAAATTGGTTGAAAAGCAAAAGGTAATCATTTGTTAATGAAGTTCCAAGTACGGATGAATTATAGCGAAATAAATCAGTTCTTAATTCTAATTACAGGGGGGAAAAGGTTAAAATATGTCATTTAATTTTAAACTGCAAAACGCGTCTTTAAGGAAAATGTAATATATTTTTTTATTTATATTTCCTATAAAATCAGAGTTTCACAATTTTGTTTATTCAAAGAGTACTTGCCAGTCTTCTGTATGAAATATAAAAGGCATTTTAATTCCGGTAGCATCAAAATGGATGGTCTATGGTCTAAAATAATCTATGAGTGTGATGAAGAAATGACCACGGATTAGATTAGTTGTAATTTTTTTAAAATTCAAACCTTCAAGTTTCGCAATATTTTATTATTTCAATAGCTAATTCGGATAAAATAATAGTTAATCCTTTGATCCTTTTATGATTGTTGTTGTTGTTTCTAATGGCACTTGCCTATGGACAAGCTCGCTGCTGGACCCAGCAGCAGATTTAAGCCGAGTGAAGCGTCTCTTGTTTCAAGTAGCGCCAACTAGGGCCAAGAGTACGACTTTTGCTACACACTCATCTCATTCGCTTGCACAACCCCTTTTTACAGGGGGGCACATTCACACATCTCACAGATAGTACACAGAATAACAACCATGCCCGAACCAGGACTCGAACCCGGGACCTCCTGAACACGAGGCAGACGCGCTACCCCTGTGCCAGCAAGCCGGCCCTTTTATGATTAAAAGCATCTATTAGATTCTGGGAAAAAGTAGTAAAATTACAAAAATAAAATGTATATTAGCAATTGAACTAGATCAATTTTTTTAAATTGGCTATTCAAAACAGTTCGTGTTTGCACTCGGATTAAAACATGGATTAAAATGCTAACTAAGGGCAGTTGGAATTAGAAACACTATTTTTTTAAATTAAATTAAAAGTTAACTATCTGAGAAAATTATTTAAATAAAATTTTATAATGGGTAGAGGATTTATAAATATTAAAAAAATCTATAAAATGAGTTGTCGACTGTTATCATAGTTCAAGAGAAATTTTTAAAATTAGTCTGTACATCTGAAAAAAAAACTTTTTCTATTTTTTTAAATTAAAATTTTGTGAATTTCAAATTTAGCGTGTGTTACATAAAAGAAAAAAAATTGTAACCATTTCTGTGAACTGCATTATTATGTACAGATAGCTGCATTATTTTTTGAAAATTATGACTTTAGTGAAAAAAAAATCAAAGTCGTAAATAAACGTCTATTAGTAATTTTCAATCTGTCCAAATACACGGATTTAAAAAGGATTGTTTAAAAAGCTGTTACTGAACAATTTCAGTTGGAATTATAGAACTTCATATTTCCTTAAAAATCGTTAACAATTAAATCTGTAAAAGGAAGGAAAAGTCTTATTTTGTAGCGAATGAATCACGGAAAAGACATTGAATGTCAGAGACAGTCATCGGGAATGTCTTTAAATTTTAATGATTAAGAAGAATGTTAACTTTAAGTTCAATCTTCAACATTTTTTTCTGAAAATTATAATATCTGAAATCAAAGAGCGACTTTCTTAAAATAAGATTAGATTTCCATCAGCAAATTCTGATTAATAGAAAAATATTTATAGGCATTTTTTGACAATTCTGTATTTTTTCCTTCTTTTCTTTAGTATTTTTTTTTTTAAAAATAATGCGAATATCAATCTGAATTTTTTACCAGTTATTTTCTTTTATATAACATACATATTAGTGGAATTCCAAAAATTTCTCTGAACTTAAAAAAGGATGACAAATAACCTTTTGAATTTGCACTTTTAAAAAAATTCATTCTTAATTTTTTAAAAACTTAAATAAGCTGTTGTAATGTTCAGTAGCTCATTTTATTAACATTTTTTGTACCTACATATTTTTTATTTAAACACTTCTTAATAAAAAAATTGAAAAAATACGAAAATCCTGGATTTTAAATTTTTTCATCGTTAATCATCCGGTAACACATTTAAAAATCTGTTTTGATTGCCAGTTCAAAAATAGATTTATTATTGAACTTCATCAGAACAATTATTGCTAAATTATGGGAAATTTTATAAAACACAATTTTCAAACTGGGAAATTTAGCATTAATCTATAAAGGGAATTTTAATCTGATCTATTGTAGTAGAGGTATTCTTTTATTTGAATATTTATTTATACGATACATTGTTAAATTCTTCAATTTTTCATTTTAACTTTATTGTTATAGTTCTTTAAACCGAGTATTCTTTACGAGAACATCAAGAGGAATAAATACCTTAAAATGCTTTCTGATCTAGATTCATTTGTCAGGCTAAGAAGGAAGCTAAACGAATTGATATTTTTCTGAAAAATTTAACGGATTTTAGCTGTTAATGTTCTGAATTTGAAGTATTAATTTTATTTAATAGGTTTTCTTGATAATCTATAAAAAGTAAAAGGATTTCTAATAAATTTTTCAAATGAAATTCTTAATTGAAATTCTTCTACCAAAAGATTTTAATATAACTTAAATACATTTAAATGCTTTAATAATTTTGTTTTTATTAAATTCAATATTTTATGCAGTTAAATGATATTCATTATCTTATTCAAACAAAGTAACGCAACAAGAAAAAAAAAGAAAAGAAAAAAAGTCATTTGGATATAGAGGCAGCAATTTTTTATCAACTGCAATTTCGTAAAATTTCTCCTTGTTTACCACACGGTTAAAAATGGATAAAATGATTGTAGACTACTTTTAAAAATCCATGCCACAAAAAAATAATGCACTTTCACAACATGACACAAGTTTAACACGTGAGCCAACGACGAAAGAAAGAAAGAAAGTAATTTCAGATCTTCCTTGTTTTTTTGTTCTTCAGACAAGGTACATCTCGATATTCTTTGCCGTCCTGACCTTTTGTTCTTTTTCTGGGATCTCTTTCTTTAATCGGGACGTTCTCAGTCGTTACGTCATCACAAGAGCGGAAACAGCGGTCTCCTATTGGTACACAGAAAAATGCGGGGTTGGGAGAGTAATAGGCCGTAAGTGTAGATGCAACGATTATCTAATTTATTCCACAATGTTCTTCAGAGTCACTCGATCCTAGCAATGATCGCACATTTGGCGACATTTGATGACTGAAGACAGTGGATACCGCCAATTGTTCGGACTTAATTAGTTATCTTGATTTGTTTAGAGTTCTTTTATAGGGCTGTTTCTCTCATATTACTCATGATATTCTGTTGGACAGCTGAATTGCCTCAACGTCGTTCAGCCAATTCACTTTCTCATTTAACACTCTTAAATAAATTCTTCTGGATTTAAATGCATGCTTTTATGTTAAATAGCAAACTTTGATTCAAATCAAAGTGTTTTAATCCAAGTACAAAGAAGCAATTGGGATTTTTAAAATTAAACTAATGAATATTTCTTATTTTATTTTAGTCACTATTTTCTGTTATTTTCAAATGAAAAAGTAATACTTTTAATTTGGAAGACAATTATTATGGAATTATGGGTTTAAGTCTTGAGTCGTATTTTATTATCTATACAAGAAATTCATTAACATCAAACAGGAAAGAGAGAGAAATTCATTTTAAATATATAATTGTTATTTTATCATTTTTGAAACAAAATGTGTTAAATGTGTCGATGTTTTATTCTGTGTTCTTTTAATCAAATAAATAAATGAATGAATGTCTCTACTTTCCAAACCTTCCATTTGAGAAGGAAAAGGCAATTTTGTGAATTTTTAAATCATTTTATGCTTTCCTTTCATTATTTTTTTATCAATGTTACCTAAACTGCATTAAAAAACATTCTTTCCTTTGATTTCTTAAGTCAAGTCATTAAGAATGTCTGAAAAAAATCCTTTTTTCAACAAAAATTAAAATTTTCAACACTTCAAACCAAAATTTTTATTATTAAAGTCTGATCGAAGCAAAGAATCATCGAAAGTCGTGAATTCTAAGAGTATTAAGATAATAAGTTTTATAAGCCGAAAATTAATTAAATTAAGATAGTACTTGAGACAGCAGAAGTAAAGAAATACTTTTGAATTTTTAAAGAACTCACATTCGGTAGTTATTTAACTTCATGTGCCCCCCCCCCAAAAAAAAACTTAAATGAGAAAGAAAAGAAATGAAAATATTTTTACAACTTTTTATAATTGATTTCTTTTTTATTTTCTCCCATTCTTTGAAAGATTGAAATTTTAATTCAATCTTAACTGAAAGCAACATCTAATCATTTATCTTTTCTTTACTTCTTCAGTAGACATTTTATAATTTTGCTTTAAAAGGATAATAATTTATTTGTTTGTTGAAAGCTGCATATGGGATTTTATTTTGCATTCCAAAATGTCTAACAATTTTTAATATAAATTTATGAATAATCATTCATACAAAAAAAAATGAAAATCACAATTCGTTTTTCTTATTTGTAAGCAATGCAATACTGAAAATCAATTATAAATAATTTATAACTTTTTTCTTCATTTATTATTCAATAAATAGTTTCATTTAAATCCATTTCAAGGATGCGTGGAACATTTCTTAAGAATTTTTTAATACTGAACCTTAATGATTGCTTTGACGAATTGAAATAAGATTTGTTTAAATTTAATTCTTTAAAAAATAGTAAATAATTTTACTATCTGTAAGTGGCATCAAAGGATTTCCAACTATTATCAACTTCCATGATTATCTGAACAAAGAATTTTTGAAGGAAATAAAACCTTGTTTTTTTTCCTAAGATGCTTTATAAATTTTTATTGATGCCATGCATTCACTTTTAATGTAACTGTATTATAGTCATAAGAAATTAGTATTTTAAAAGATAAGTAAACGATTTTCATGCACTGCTTTAACTAATGGCACTGCAAAAAAGAAGAAATGCGTTCTTGAAATATGTATTCAATTATTCAACAAAATCATATGATGGTGATAAACAAATTAAGACAAATTATATAAACATAATCACTCAAACTTTAGACAGACAAAGAATATTTAATGCATAAGGTATCAAATTGCACCCAGTAAGGCAAATAAGGATCAACATCTAATTTATGCTTCCGATTTCTCAGTTGCCGAATGTAATTAAAATATGCTTTGCTTTGGAAATGCAACAAAATAAAATCTGCTTCAAGATTTATTTCGTATAAAGCAATGAATAATTTTTTTTAAAAAAAAATGAGATATAACGGATTTGATACAACTTTTACGAAGCTAGTGATATTTTAAAATGCGTATGCCCAATTATATAAAAATATATTCAATTTATAAAAAAATATATCATAATTAGAATTTTTAAAAATAAGAAGAAAAAAATTACTAAATATTTTTTAAAAGAAGAAATAGATTTGATTTCTTTAAGAGTTTAAAATATCATAGTCTTGTTGTTTATTCTTAGTTAAATTTATTCGCACTTTTTATTTGCTTTGCTCTAACTGTCAGATAATGGATGAACTTAGGAAAGTTTATTATTTATAAATTTAGAAAAGAAAGGTTTATTTTCAAAGAGAATCTAAACGAGCAAAATCAGATTTATTACGGATTAAACTTAAAAAATCAAACCCATTGTTAAATATTCACAATGAGTTGCCTCTTAATGCTGCATTCTAAGATATACTTTTTTCGTAATTAGAAAAAGCTTTTGAGTTACCATCGTTTTAAGCATATATATTATTATCACAGATTGTATACTTTTAGATTACCTAATAATTTTTTTCCATTTTTATTTCAAAATTAAATAGTTAAAATTATTAAAAAATTTTAAAAAATTTGTAATCTAACTTTGAATACTTTATTTTCAAGTCATTTTCATAATTTGAATTATATTTTAACCGCATCAATTTTGCTACCAAAATTCATATGTTAAACTTTTGTTAAATCATAGGAAAAAATTTGCTTTTTGAAAATAAGCAGACTTTTAGGCATGACCATCTTTTCTAATCAGCTAATTAGGCTGTAGTTTAATAGCACTATTGACTTTCAATTGTCGCTACACATGTGCTGATTCCGTTACAATTTGCGTTTTGATTGTCAGTCAATTTATGCGTTTATGATTGTCAGTAAAAAGATTGTCATAATCAATCAATTATCAATACTGGTAAAATATCCATTCACCAAATTGCAAATTAGAGAGCTCTTTTATTATTCATCATCATTTTATTAAATAGATATTTTCGTTGGGCCCCAGAACCTAAAATTCTTAGTTCTGATGAAATGCTTAATTTCTCTAGCCATGGAAATTTTAATTTATCGACAACCCTGAATTCAGGTAATAAGGTCAATGACATTATTTTCAATTACGATTTTAAATGTATAAGGATTTTCTCCATCTAAGACTAATTAACTACATTTGGCTATGTATAATACGAACGGTAGCTACTACTTTTGTTGATTAATTGTTTTTAAAAGTATAATTTTCTGAATACTTCGTTGTGAATTTTTCTTCTGCTTGATTTGCATAATTTTATGCGTTAAAAGACCATGAAATGAACACTCTCTCGCAATTGTGAATTAGCGTGTAATTTTTCAATTTTTCGCATTGTACCAATATATATATATATATATATATATATATATATATATAATATGAAAACATCAATAATGAGAACATATGGAGACGCAGGACAAATAATACCAAATTTTATGTACCTATGTGCAACACAAGACAGATTTTTGAATATTGAATCTGCGATTATCCTATTCGAATAAAATCATTGTTTCAAGACTGCCTGAGTCCAACTGAAACGCCATAGAACAATGCCAAGTCATTTGAAATACTTTTTCTATCGCACTAATAAAATTCAGAAAATCAAGTCAATGAAATTATTTATGACAAATAAAATATGCTTTAATTTTTATTACTAGAAAGAATATTAATACATAAAATTTAAACTTAGAAATGTTGATTTCTTAAAATTTTAATTCTCTTAAGTTATTTAAAAGTTTGAGTAACATTCTATATTATGTTAAAAAAATAAAGACGCTTTCAATTCTATTAAAATAAGAATTCATTTTTACTAGAAAATATTCTATCGAATATTTAAATACATTCTGATATTCCAAAATTTAAATCATAACATAAAAATACCTCAAGACGTTAAAAATGTATTTAGTTATTTAAATATTAAATCAGTATAATATATGTTTTATGTATTTAATATTTAATAATCAGTGCTTTATATTAATATTATTATTTAATGCAATTGATTTGCTTTGAAATTTTATCTTTTTTATGTATAAATAAATGCGGTTTCAATTATTCCAATATAGCAGAAAACTTCCAGAACCTTTAGAAGATTTAATGTTTTCATGTGATATTTAATTCTCAGTCATGAGCGTCATGTCGCGATAATGTATTTCGTCCGACACTTTGACCTTTATGAATGAAAGTACATGTTTGGATACGCACGTCATTGCGCAACGATGTCTTCAAGAAATATTTTGCATAAGTCTAAGGGCTGTTATCTGAGCAAATTTATGTTTGATTTGAGAAAAATGTTTGTGATTTCGGTGAGTTGATGGTAAAAACTATCCTCGTTATTTATTTTCAATGTTAGAATTTTTCTTTTGTTTGATTAAAAGATTTTAAGAGGTTTCATTCAAAACATTTCCCCACTGGCGATAAGATGCCGTCACAAAATATGCATAAAATAATTAATATCAACCCAATTAAAGTATCTGCTTGGCAATGCATGGCCAAAATGATTTTCATTAAAGGATAGCCGATTGTTAATAGATTGATTGATTCGACAAACATAAAAGCTCTTAATGTCAATAGAAATTGAGAAATTGCTGATTGCCATACTAATTAAAAAAGAAAAATCAAGGCTCCAATTCTTTTTTTTTTCTTTCTTCTTTTCTGGAAATTTTTCACTTTCAAAATAATTTATGGGGATTTTAATACGTTGAAATTAAAGTAATAACCTGCAAACAATTGATATTTTGTTTTCCTAGATACTGTTTCCAAACTTATATTAACTTAAATCTTATATATATTAACTTAATTATCAAGGAGCTTTTTCCCCCTGTTAGTTGAGCTTATCCTCTAACTTCTTTATTAAAAATTGATTACTCTTGGATTCTGAATCTGAAAGTTATAGTCAGTGAATCATTAACAAATATTGCACTGTGAAGATATCACATCATAAGTCCATATCTTTTAACAAAATTGATCTATTTAGTTCCACATTTCAACACTTGTCTTTTATCTTAATTAACATGTTATTACTTTTATTAATTTTTAATTAGAAAAATGTTTGTCTGTTTATTTATTAATTTAATACGTTTTCTAACCGAACAATGTCTATATTTGTACGCAATATGTTAATTTTAAAGCCAGAATATCACAGATTTGCTTTCGAATAACAAAAAAAAAGTTTCGAGTTAAAAATAGAAGGTTCTTGAAATTTGAACCTTCTAGCTTTGGAAACTTTAAATGTCTCCCATGAAATTGCATAAAATACAATTGAATATTTTTTGGTTTGTAATTTTTTTAAAAAAAATTCCATCGTTTTGTTAAAAACTATTTTAATCAACGCAGAATTTTATAATGATTGATAAAAAGTTATAGATTATTTGACTAAATAAATGAAATAATCCAAAAGAAAGATTTAGGGAATATCTGATCAACATTTTTTTTATTTATCGTATTTCAGCTATTTATTTATTAACCTATTATGTGGATAAATGATAATGTCACTCAAGGTATTTAAGTGAAATATTTTCATGATTTTAAGGTTTATGGTATATAAATACAAATAAATATTAATATATATACATGATTATAATTTTTGAATTGATGTATTTATCACAAAACTAATACGTAAATTGTATCCCTAAAATAGGCTTTCAATAAAAGTATTCCAAAACGTCTAAATAATTAACAGTTTGGTTATATTAAAGCCCCATTTTTAAAGCAACACTAGCAGTGAGACTATTTTGAGCTGTTCAAATGACAAGGACGACATCTGAACAGGCATCTTCAGTTCTTGAGGCCTCTGCACCCTACCAGCAGGAGAATATAGTCACTGAGAATTCAAAGAGCACCAGAACTATTTGTAGGATGTTTTTTCGATGGAATGCGTCAGATGTTTGAACCAAAATCTTATCACCAAGTCACTGCAGGTCCATTAAAAGACAGTCGCAATGCTTTTTAAGATGATGGTTATGCTATATTATTCTTATTTTATAAAAACTTTTTCACATTCATAATCACATTCAAAAAACTATTTGTAGTATTATCTAAAATTATATGTATAGCACTTGAAAGGTTGCCATTAAAGTAAATTGGTTGAATTGGGAACGTTTAATATTCTAAGAACTGTTCGAAAAATTTAATCTATTTGTAATATTTTAGTGATTTTGCTCTTTGTATATGAAATACTAAGTTAGAAGTAATTGCTAAAAATGATTTGGAACATTAGAAAAGACATTTAGCTTTATCTGCCTAAAATGTTTTTTCATATTTAAATTATTCACGTTCCCACTTGAGTTCGTCATACTAAATCACCAAAATCAATAAAAGTTTTGATATGTTCTCCAGAATACAAATCAAGTTAATTGAGTTTTCTAATACATTGATTCCAAGTCATAGTTTTACCTTCTGACATTGAATTATTAAATCAATTTTTCTCTGGCATAGATGATCCTAAAAATTAAAAGAATAAGAAAATTCTAGACTGACTTTTAAAATTTTTGAATAAAGGAAAAACGAGAGAAATTTTTTAAAATAGCGTTAATATTTGAAAAGCTGTTTAAATTAATTTTATTTGAAAATTAAAAGAAAAAATTGGTATAAAATATAGCTTAAAACTATGTAAAAGGGGGAATGCTTGATAAAAAATGCTATCCTTCTCTTGAGAAAATACAAAACATTATGAAAAATCGTTATAAAAAAAGTAGCAAATTGCGACTTATCAAAATGAAAGGTTACACATGCCAGAATTAAGCTTGAAAACCAAATACAAAGCCAACTGGACTATTTTTGAATCCTTCTTTGATTGAAAGCTTATATATAAGTATTCAGTTTTATGCGAACGGGGCGATTTTTCACAGTCTCGGATGAAAAATATTATGCTCACAGAGCTCAGTTCTTTTTCTTTGTGGATCGAGAATGAGAAACTGATTGCATGTATAAATGCATTGAACTAAATAAATGTAATAAAACCGATGACCTTCAAGGGTGCAATAGAGTCTTGGATTTTAGATAACTTAAGTCATGTTTTACAGATAAATTCATTTCAAAATATGTGGAAATTTTGCCAAAAAAACCCTATACAGATTTAAATGTACATAGAACCTGTATATATTAAAATAAATTCTGTCTTGCAATGTGATACATTCTAAGTAATTTGAGGACTATACGTTTCAAATAAAAGTTAAATGTTACCTTAATTTTTTAATCTTGGGTTATTTTTCTTAACTCTAAAGAGTTTGATAAAATTTTCAATAACTAATCAGTTTTTTCGGATACTAAACGAGCATATATCTCACCCCTTCTAATTAGTTCTAAGGCTTGTTCAGTTATTTGCATTATAACAATTTTTTATGCTTTTTTTAAAATTATTTTTGAAACTTGTCGGATATTCTAAGATTATCTTAATATCTATAATTCATATAACTTATATTTTTTTACATATTTAATAATTTTAAAACTAGGTGTTAAATACCATTTTATTAATCTACCTGATTAGGAACACCTCTGTTCAAAAACCCTATACAGCTGTTTTATTTGCCCAATTGAAGACTCTTTATTGCAACCAAAATTTTCTTTTTTTATTTCTTTTGGGCTGGGCTTCCACATCATTAGAGAATTCCTTTTCATTACCAAGATATTTTTGCAAATTTCAATCCTTCTTTTAATTTTATTTGGATCATATTGAATATTATTTCATTCATTAATTCATTTGTATTTGGGTAAAAAATACACATTCTGTTCTTGAAAAAGGTTCCAATTATTTCTAAAAACAATTCCTAATTTGGGCTCAGTAACTATGATGATGACGCGTCCGCTTTATAACGGAAGAGGGTGTGCAATAGCTTCTGAGGGCATGGACCCCTGATCATCCAAGGGCAGAAGTCTGACTTCTAGCTCAAATAAGAATGACACACTCATCACATTCGCTTGCACAGTCCCTTTTTACAGGGGGGGGGTATATTCCCTCACATTACAGATAGAACACAGAAGAACAACCATACCCTTTCCGGGACTCGAACCCGGGACGCCGAGATCACGAGGAAGATGTGCTACTTTTGTGTTTGGGCGTCGGCCTTAGCAACTATAAAAATAACATTATGAAATTTATTATGAAAACTAACAACAAAAATTAAATGACACTTGCAATAATAGAACATTTTATTTGCTCCTTTTTTCAAATGTCAATAGCTTATGACTGGATGTTGAAGTCGGAATTAAATATAGTAGTGGTAAATAATTTATCAAAAATTTCATTAGCGAAATAATTATAAATTTTTAAAGAATATTTCTGAAGAAATGTCGCATAAATTATCCAAACTTCATGCGCTTATATATAAGTAAATGCGTTTTAATATATAAGTAAATATGTTCTGTTAATCTAAGATAATTGAATTTTTTTAACAAGATTATGTTACTGAGTAGAGATAAAATCAAATGTTTTAGATTTTATGATATTTAAGTATCTTAATAATTATATGTTACTTAAAGTATGTTATTGATCTAATTACCGAAATAGCAATAAACTTAATGGGAAGGCTGCTAATGATATGTGAAGAAAGAATTGGCAGAAAAAAAAACTACCTTGTCAACGAATAAAATTGATGCAGAGAAATGAAGCCAATGCGTAGAGGTAAATGATATTTTGTATAATGTATAAAAAAGTATTCAGAAGTTAAATTCTCTGCTACGAAGAAAAAGTAGTACCGACCAAATTTTTTACAGTTCTGTTTACTGAACGCAGAATCACATTTCCTTTTTTACTGATTTTTGAAACTTTTTGATGCACCTATTCATTCTTTCACTATCCTCATTAGTCCCCTACTAAATTTGATATTATTATGGTTATTAATTCGAGATACAGATGGATTTCCGATTTTCAATGAAGCTAAATTTATATTCAGAATAATCAGTTCATTTAATAATATACATAACATAGTCTTGTTATATATCTGATAACGATTGGAAGGAATTCGGATTTTTAAACTTTACTGTCAAGATATTTTTATAATTTACTTTTTTACTCTTTTTTACATTAGAAATCTTAAAAATTGAACAAAATTAAATTTTTATCTCAATAGAAAAAAAAATTGTTTTCAGACTATAAAATGAAGTAAATTCGTCACTGTTGCTAAAAGTTTGACAAGAAATGAAATATTTTTGGTAAAAGTTGGCAGGCGATATCAACTATAGATATATTTTAAATAGAGCATCCTGGACACTTTTTAATCACAGTAATATACTGAAATGTTCCAATTTTTCCAATTAAAACTCTTTCAACTTTATTTCCTCCTTCCCTTCCGCACACACCTCCCTATTTTTTACATTACTACATCTTTCTTTTTCATTACCGCAAATCAGAGGATTTGGCGACTTACTTTGGTCGATGGACTCGCAAACTAATATCGTGTGGCAAAGAAAGAGAGAAAAGAAAAAAAAAAAAAAAAAACGAGAGAGAAGACAAGATGGAGGTGAAGAGGAGGGGAGGGGGAAACAGTCGATGCGGCAACCCATGCCTACGTTACTTGAAGTGACGCTTTGATGAGAGCTAACAGCGGAATTACTGCAGCGGCCATTTCCTCAATTATATTTGATTAGTGGAGGCCCCGAGTCGCCACCAATCAACTCCGCACTGTCTATAAAAATAAAATATGGACAAGAACAAAGCGCGAAAGCTGCGGATGACGCATGACGACAGACCAGCGCGTCTGTATTGGAGCATTTTCGCGCTCCTTTCAGATGATGACTCCGCTCAAAAGTAAAACGGCCCAGAGAAAGTTCTTTTGTTCTTGGGGAGAACCGATTTCGGTTGCTGTAGGGGGGCGGAGAACATTTCAGCCTGAAGTCTGCTTGTGCTAAAACATTAGAGTGCTCCACTTTTGTACTATATGTATTAATTTATTAATGAAGATAATATTATCATCCTCATATCATCTCTCTTCCATTAGAAACTAATAAATATGAAAATTTAAAAAATGGGGCAGCTTTTTCATAAATAGACAGCCCAGCCATGAAGTTCTGCTTAAGTTATTCATTCAATATCTAATTTGCAGTATAAATAATTAGTGGAATCTCGAATTATTTAAATAGAAACGAAGGAATAATAAGTGCCGTATTGAATTTATTTTTGTCATTAATGAGGGATACAGATATATTAATTATATTTCGCTTATTTTAAACTTCAAAAAAATCTTATTTCCTACAATAATTAATATTCATTAATTTTTCATACCTCTTAATTGGAAGATAGACAAAATCTAATCTTGTTTTTCTCACGTAAAGATTAGTTCAAGGTAATTTAGCAATTATACAACTAAACAATTAACAAACTTCAGGCTTTTGAAAGCTGTTATCCGCTTAAGTTGAAGAGTTTGTGAAAAATAGAATTAATTATTTACATCAAAATTTTTTTAACTGAAAAATCTGAACTAAGCAATTCCGTCATTCTAGAAATATTATTTCAAATGTAAGATGCTAAAAGCAAATCGGAATCTCAGCAGACTAGAAAAATACATGAATTATCTTCCAACACTTTTCATTGTATATGTCAAGTCGTAATCATTTTTTGTTGTAGGGGATCTTGAAACAAAGTAATAACATTTGGCCTTTATTAAAAAATTTAAATTAATTTTTCGCTTAAAACTGCTTGCTGATATGTTTTCGTATTATTAATTCTAACTGAAAATCTGAAAGGTATAAATGGTTTAAACAATATTGAGTGGGTAAACATTCTTCGATGAAGGATAAAAAGTTTTCAAATAACCTAATACTCTCAATAAAAATTTTAATTATAGCATTAGTTGATTAAAATATATTTATGATAAAATTTGTGCAGGATTTTAAATGATCATAGTTTAAGAAATTCAAAAATAACCGATGAATTAAACATTCTAAGCACTGTCTCTAAAAAAAGTAATAAATTTAAATTATAATAAACATTTTGCTGTTTTAAAAAAGATTGAAAATGTGAGCTTGCCTGAAAGATTATTTAGAATCTTAAGAACTCTATTCAGTAAAATTAATAAATTGTGAATTTGCAAGATAATAACATTCCACCTTAAGAATATTGAATTTTCAGGGTAAATATTTGCCAACATCTTTTAAAAAAATACAGCATATGAATTGCTTTAGTGACCTGACAAACATTTATAAATTGAAAGCCATAATTAAGAAATTTTATTCGTGAATATATCTTTAAATATTTTAAACTTCGAAAGCTCCATTGAATATTTTTACAGCTACATTTAAACTCAATATTTCACTTAAATAAATAATGAAATATCACTGTATTATTAGAATTTCTTGCAATATGTTAATATATTTTCTATTCTTTTAAAAACTCCGTTCTGTGAGAGAAATGAAAATATAAAAGAATCAAGACGATAAGGATACGCGTCAATTAAAACTAACGACATCGAAAATAGGTTTAACTATCGCTGGATTGATAACAGCTATGAATTCCCTATGGAAACTGATTTCATATACTTCATAAAACTATTATATCATAATAATTGCTTTTTCATTATCTTTAAAAAATATTGGCTGTATAAGAGAATCGGGCACATGAATAGCTCCAAATTCATGGTTTTTGTTTTTTTTTTAAAATCAAGACAGTATCTCAACAGTTGTATTAATCTCCCTTTTTTTTAATTTTCTTATTAGTTTGTTTGACTTTTTCATTAGTTTTAATAGATTTATATTGAACTTTTCCTGTTTTACTAAAAAATTCATGTTTTTAACTTCCATCGCGTAACTCTCCATCGCGTTCTTTTGCCAGTTAAAATTCAGATAAAAAATTTCCTTTTTTGGGCAATATCTTCGAAGTAAGATTTACACTCCCGATTTTTTTTCTTCATAATCTATACATTTTTAATTTAAACCCTAACAATTCATAGTAAATTAAGTGAATTAAATGTATGTCTTCCAATTATATTAAATAATATTTTGACATTAAAAAAATGCATTCCGAATTCATCGTTTTACTATCATGGCAATAAACAAGCTGGCCACAAAGGGTCGTAGCATTTTGAAAATAAATTAAAAGTCTAAAATTGTGAGCTTTGCAATAGTTAGAAGTATTTAATAACAACACTTAGCAATATGTTACAACTTGTTTGAGGCTTTGTATCATTCTAAATTTCATGGTTTTTTCTGCTCGGTTTGTGTATAAAATCGTTTGACGGAAGAATTCCATTTGGGTGAATATTTAGTCTTCATGCATTCATTGGTCGCAGATAGATTAAAATATTTACCATATTAAATTATTTGAATTTTTTTTGTGACATTGTGAAAATTTATGACCCTTCAATCACGTCAATATGTAATTTCATAAGTTACGCAATTATGAAGTAATTCGATAACTGTAAAGGATTGGATCTCTTGAATCATTTTATTTTCCAATAAAAATATATTTCAGAAATAACAGGGTTTTTTTTTTTTTTTTTTTTTTTTTTTTTTTGCTGTATCTCATGATTTCCGTTGACTGTTGTGTTTACGTATCATTATTCGAACGATTAATATCGTTTTAAGACAGTGATATATAGAAATAACAATTCATGTTGCCAATGTATTTAAACCTATTTACAAGTTTCATATCTAGATAATTTAAATAAGCCCAAAATTCAAGCATTAATATTTAATTATTTTAGACTCTGAAAACGTTTTATGCAGATGTGCGATTTAATTATTAACTCAATAAAAACAATACTTACAAAACAAATTAACCGTTAAAAGCACTATTTCTTCTGGGAACAATTAAATTATTTTTTGTTACATGCCTACTCATAAAGAATATTTACAATTATCGGGCAGCTGTATGTGTTTTTGAAAACTTTGAATCTTTAAAAATTAGATTCTGGTAATGTTATAATTTTTGAAATTCTATTTTAAACTATTCCACATTTTTATTATTTTTATTTTAAATTCTTTTTTAAAAAGTTATAAAATTAATTTCCTATTAAGTTTGTTGTAATGTTTTTAAGACTATCGCTGAATACATTATACCAAATCATTATCTTTCTGAAAATAATTTATTTTTTGTCAATTGCAAATATATGCCGTCTTAAAATTCCCATTTGGCTAGTTTTTACAATACTCCCCGTATCAAAATTTTTTGAATTGATTCTTTAGATTTTGCATAATATTTTCTTTTTTTAAAGGTAATGCACATAATTCTAATGAAATATAATTATTTATTAATAAAAATTGCTGTTTGCAAACTTATTACTGACTGTAATAAGTAATATTGTATTATTATTGATTGTATCGCGAAAAAGATATTTGAAATAATTTTATAGGCAAATATCCTTTATTTATTTATTTATATCTAATAAGTATTTAGATTTTTTAGACAATTGATTTTTAGACTTCATTTTATTATTACAATTTTGAACATGTCCATTTAGGATAGTTAAATTATGGATTTTTCAGTCCATAAAACTAAGCTCCATTTGCAGTGATAAGTTGATTAGTTAATAAGTTGATGCAATTGATTAAGATGTCGATTGCTTAGCACGTTAATCGCCAAACTATTAAATGTATTTCATAGAGAATCTATCCGCTCGAGCCAGATAAATCCTACACGCTTTAAAAGAATTTTTTTCCCTGTTTATTCTTAGCTTAACAACGTTTTTATTCACCATATAAATTATAATAATTATTAAAAACCATTTTACAGAATTTATTTGTTGAACTGAAATATGTAATGTGGGCAATTTTATAATATACTGCCAACTGAATGTTAACCGCTGATTAATAACAAGGCTAGATAAGTTGTGTATTAAGATTCACATACGATTCATATGGTCTTTTTAACAATATCGATATAAAAAATCACATCAGATACTCTTCTTATTTAAAAATCCCGTTTATACATAATTAATAAAAAATAATTTTTCTAGTCATAATTTTATCAATATTTTTTTGTGTGTGTTTTGAATTCCGTACTATTAATAAGATCTGCTGAACAATTTTGATACAGGGTGTAATGTAAAATATTCTTCACATTTTAAAGCATTGTTTTGACAAAATTTCCCCAATAATCATTTTGTTTGCTAGTGTGCGCATGCATAAGAGTTAGCTATTTCCTGTCTCTCGATAAACACAAATATTTTTTCTGAAAGTTGTGTTGTGATAAAGGGCATGTTAAATTTCTAACATTCATTTCATAAGAATTTTATCCCTTACTTATGAGAATCTGAAAACCTAAGAATTGGAATCTGAATTTATATGATGAAATTTTTTTAATACTTATTTAGCTGTTTATAAATCCGCAAAAGCTTGTTAATTGTAATTTACAGAAAAATAATAACAACTACATTGATTTTGTACAAGTTATTTTTAGTGTCACATTTCATAAAGACAAAATTACATTTCCTTTAAAAACAAGTTTTGTTTGATAAAAGCAGATAATTGAACACGCTGTTATTATAGAGTCATAGAATAAGTCAAGGCACATCGGTTCAGCCAATTAACATGTAAAATGACATGTTTTAAACATGAAAAGTAGTACAAGTTAAGAACATACAGACACATTTCACTTTATAATATCACATATATAAATGAGGTCATCTTTACAAAACATATTTACAAGCAATGAAACAAGCATTTTTCTAGATCTAATAGGAAAAATGTACTTTTTTGAAATCAAATTTAGTGCAAATATACATATATATATAAGGAGCAAGACAACTAGAAAAGTGGACGATTTCAGCACCATTGCATCAGCGATGTAATAAACAACTCACAGAAAAAAAATTAAGCACTCCAACACTTTTTGACAAAATTAAAATGTTCAATTTATTTTATAACATCCTTTTTATTTTTAAAAGTCCTTTTCAGATGGGAAAAATTTTAATTTTTCGTCTGAAACGAATCAAAGAAACCTAGATTCACGAAATCAGTTTTAAAAATGAATAAATTTGAGCAAGAAATTTAGAGAATTAAAAAATAAAGCTCCAAATATTTAATTATTTACAATAATGAATTATCCCCCTTTTAAATAGTATTTTCTTTAAAAAGACTCAAAAATTTAACAATAAAAATTGAGATCTAACATTTTGGAATTATTTGAGATTTGAATGCAAATTATTCTCTTCAAATAGATGTTCAATAAAAAAAGAAGGATAAGTATTAAAAATCTTCATAATTAAATAAAAATTTGAAAGAACATCATAACGAAATACGAATTTAAACGCAGTGCTATATATTGCATCACGGTTCAAGACGAAAGTAAGAATACGATTTAAAAGTGTACGTACCGTGTATTTCTCCTTACTTTTTAAACACATATATTATATATATATATATCAAAATAAGATATTTATTGATAAGCACTAGCAATTATAAAAACAGTCACATGTATTCAGAAGGAATAATCGAAACAAAAATATTTACATGCAATTAAATTCCAATTAGTTTTTATAAATAACATCATTCTCTTAAGGTTGTGTGTAGTAATTAAAGAGCAGTTTAACAATCATTATTTTTTTCTCAATATTGTACATTACACCTAGCTAAAGAAAATATAAATTTATCTTTCACCAAGAACATGAAAAGGAAAGTTACTTCATTGCGTGGGCCAATATTAATCTTGTATACAACATCATATCCGCTTTCACTTGCCATATGGACGTCGAAAGGTTGATTTTACGAAGACATGAGACATAACGAAGAAAGGTTCTCGAATGTACCTTAATCAGTCAGAAGAAGCATTTTGAAGGAAGAATAACTGAATTATAAGTCATATCGACAGCTGAAACTTCTTTCTTTGGCTCATTTCCCGCACCTAAGTGAAGAAGTCGAGAGATGGCAGTGGAGACACGGAATTATCTTTCGTCTTGAGCATCAAAGGTGGCAAAGTCGTCAGACGATGTGGATCAACATCGTTAGGATCTAGTCCTACAAGACCACTCAGCTTCTTCTCTCCACCTGAGTTGCTGTTGTTATTATTGCCATACACATTTGGTGGACTCGGAGACTTGTTGAGAGGTGAGCTTTGGTGCATGTCTGACCTGGTAGGGGTTAATGAGGGTAGTAGTGGATCTCCCTGTGATATCATTCCACTATAAAATCCAGTAGATGTGGGACCTGCTCCTAGGTTACTATGAGGACTTGTGGAGAATCCAGCATAAGGAGACGTGGCTAAAGCATTCTGGAAACCGAAGTCGTAGGGGTTACTGGTGAAACTTGCCCACGTGCTATCCATGCTTGGTGTGAGAGACGGCAAAGGAGTAGTGTTGGTGAAGGTTTTAGCCATTGATGGAGATGAAACTATACGAGAATACATTATTAAATAATATCGATATTTAAAAAAGTTAAATGTTTGGAAAAAGATTTCTTTTCAGAAAAAATATTTCATATATTTTTATTCACTCGTCTACTGTATTTTTAAACATGAACCATCTTAAATTTTAGGCAGGAGTTTATAATTATGTTCAAAAATTTCCTTTATTATTTATAAGAGAGTTACTGGGAAAGTAAAGGAAAACTTTTGAAAATATTTTTTTTCGAATCACATTTATGATATGTCCATTAACGAAATATTAATATAAATACGAAGATTTTCATGGATGAAATAAGATTCGAAACAAGCCATCTATAAGTTTTAATATTACGATCCTTATTTATCTTAAAAAGGACTTTGAATTCCAAGGAAGTAAATTTATAATTAAAAGTATTGCACCTTTATTAAATTTCTTGAAACTGGAAAGTAGCAGAATATGAATCCATTAAGATAATCACCGAGTTACTTTTCTTTCCCTATTTCTGTTCTGGACATAAATATAAGTAGAATTAATATTTAATCATTCAAGACCGGTCATCGGAATTACTTCAAGAAAACAAAAATTTATATTTTTCATATGGTAGATGTTCCTTGTTAGTTCAATGGCAGAATAGCTGCATTATTTTGAAATGAATGCCCTTTTTAAATTAAAATAAGACATTGAATTTATATTTAAAAAGCTATTTTTATGGCAACCATAGATGCTCATAAGTAACATTGAAATATTAATTACCTGTTTGCAAATAATTAGTTTTTCTGGGAGGCTCTCTCTTCCTCCACTTGGCTCTCCGATTTTGGAACCAAACCTGAAGTAAATAACAGAGAGAAAAAAAGCTTAAACAATGACCAAATACTATACATTCTAATGTTCTTCTTTCATTCATATAGAAAGTTTATTGAAAAATTTAAAAAATAACACGTTAAAAGCTTGTATTTAAAAATTATAACAAAAAAAAGATTATTCACAATTTCCTTTAAAAAAAAAAGCTGTTCACTATTTATACGATATGATGAATAAGCCTAAAAATATACAATTTTTAGAGAAAAATAATATTTGTTGCTATCATAAATGAAGCAAATGATCTTCTACATTATCTACTCAAGAATACATTCCCTGATGAATAACGTTCGAATTTAAGACAAAAAAGCTTCATTCTGGGAAGAAAATAAAATTCCTCGCTATTGTTTATGCGAAAAGCTCTGATTTTTTTACAAGATTTCTTTGACTGCACACTGGTTTACATTTAGTAATAATATGACTGTATGTGGGATTGAATAAGAATTAGCTTCTTAAAAGCATATCAAAATTAAATACGTCCCATTATATAAAATTGCACGAATATAAGCAGCTGCACAAATATGCGTAGTTTAGAAATGCATTAATTTTCCATTTAAGCGTTGAAATTCTTTCATTTTCCTATTTTTCTAAAAGCCTCTGTTTAGTCAAAAAAAAAAAAAAAAAAACATCTACAATAGATAATTGATTTTTGATGGCTACTTCGCACAAGATAGGCTGTTATTTACATTTAAATTAAAGTTTTATTTCTTTTTTTAAATATATTTTAAATCTAGTTGCATTCAAAAGGTTATTTTGTCATACTCTCTCACAGTTACAGAATTTCCGTAGTTGCTATGGAAATTATGGGAAAACTACGGAATTACGGATATGTAATAAAAAAATTACGAAAGATTACACTTCTTTTAATATGAATATAAAAAAATGGGATTTTTTTTTCGTGACTGAAAAATGAATAAGGGAGTTATGATGTTAGCAATGATGACTTAAGGAGAAAAAAAAGAAAGCTGTGAATATTTAACAAATGGGGTTAATTTATTAATATAATCATCGATAAAATTGTGATGTGTAATTCTCAAAACAAATTATTTTTTGCATTTAATTAAATAACAAATGTCTTAAATACTTTTTATGTTTGAAAACATTTTTTAAACTGATTAAAAGTCTTCGGAAATAACTATTTTACAATAATTAATCGATATTACGTTATAAGCAATATGCTACTAAGGAATGCTACTGATGACTGAATAAATAATATTATAGAGTATTTTTGTCAATATCCCTCAATTAAGAATTTTAATCTAAAAAATAATTAAATTTATTTTTGCTGTAAGTAATACCCCTGCCCGCCTTTTTAAACATTATTCAATCTCTGAGATCTCTTATTTAGTAAGTATTTCAATTTCGGACGAAATAAAGTAACTATTCCTTAATTATATTTTTTAGCGCTTAATATTAAATATTTGCCACTTACTTGCACTCTTGATTCGCTCAGAGTCAACCTTAGAGCTAGTTCTTCTCTAGCAAAGACATCGGGATACGGCGCCCTTTGGAATGCCCTCTCCAATTCCTCTAGCTGAAAGGCAGTGAATGTGGTTCTAAGAACAAACAGAAAAAAAAAATATCCTTCATTGTTTTGACCCGAGTCCACTATGAAATTATGCTACTGCCGTGAAAAATACTTAAAATACTAATCCAAAGTTAGACGCAAAGGAACTATTGGGGAACAGTTTTAAAAGTACGTTTAATAATCACAATCTTAAAACTGTTTAAGTACTGGGAAAATCTTAGATATTAATTACTTTGAGAAATGAGATAATTGAAAATGATTCATACATATTATGGATAAATGCATTGGAATACCTTGTTATTTCATTTTATACAAATCCTATGTTAAATGTAGTTCTATGATTCTCATTAGAAATATTCACATGTGAAGTGTTCTTTTTATAAACAAATTTAAGAATAATAATTTAGAAACTTTTTGTGAATAATGATGAATGAAAAAATTTTGGAGTTTATATGAGACTATAGTTAATTGTTTAGTCCACCAATAGAGCTGTTTTGAAGTTAAAAGATGAATCCCTTTAGTAAGAAAATTAACTCTTTGTTATTTCTTTTGAGAAAACGAAAATTTCAACAATCATAAAGATTTCCACTTACCGTGTTTTCTTTTTCTTGACTGCCTTTTCCGTTGTACTGCTAGCTGTGGTAGTATTCTTTTCCGATGAAATGGAATTTGACTGTTTGGATGAGTCTGAATTGATGTAAAAAATAGCTAAATATTAATGATAAGGTCACATAAAAACTAGAGCAATTTCATTAAAAAATTATTTTTATTTTAACTTTGTTTTGCAATATTTTAACTTTTTTTACAGCATTTTAATTTACTTTTTACCTCTATATTAATCTTTTTCCAAATGATATTTTGCAATCGAAAAAAGAGAAGTACATATTCATTTTCAGCCCACTTTATTCCATTAGGAAAACTTCTAACTTACTTTTGAAGCATATAAATTTGAAGCATATAAACCTTATAACTACTAAGATATTTATTACATTTTCCGATTAATAAATTATAAATGCAATTTGTATTTTTCCACCTTTAAAACTCTAATTTTTTAAAAATAATCCTAGCTAGAACATTAAATTAATTATATTAATCAAATACAGATTAATTTTTATTCAAAAACAAATTTTTTTTTCAAAAAAATTGAAAATTATTTTTTTAGCCGCAAATCTATGATAAAAAAAAATTGAAATTGCATTTTCCTTGTCTTTCTATTAATCCTCTTAATCAATGAATTTTAGAGAATTGAAATGTGTACTTTATTTTTGACTTCTATTCCTACTAATATGTGTTCTTTTGTATTTTTAAAATTATTTAATTATTAGAAATTAAAAGAATAATAAATTGTCTTAATTGAGGTGATTTTTGACTAACGTTTTTCTAAGACTTTCAAAATTATTGTTGAACTAATATATATATATATATATATATATATATATATATATATATATATATATATATACTGTCTTAAAAATGCTTAAATTTTAACTTTGGATTGATCAGATCTTTTTATTTTGGATATCATTCTAAAGAGCCAACAATTGGCATTTTATTAATTTAATTTTAGAACATAATTCCTAGTTTTTTCAAGAATTGATTTTGGATGCAATTTTTCAACAATGTCTTATATTTTTGTCATGAAATTCAAACCAATTCTATCGTTTCATCAATTATTCATTCGCGTGTTTTTGCCACTTTCAGAATTACTTCTTTCCTTCATCATTAACTCCCAATCAAAATTGCTAGACTTGTGCCAAGGGGTTCAGAAACAAAAAGAAATCAGAGATTTAGCTCCTTTCAAAGGCAAGATAACACAGGAGACCGGAGATAAAAATAATCTAAATGCACTGCAATAAGAAACTGTCATATTGAGTTCAAAATGCTGCGTTCCAAACATACTTGTTCCGATCGATGTCCAGCATATAAGACTAATTATTTATAAAGAGAAGGAAAAATGCAGTTTTTGTATTTGATTTAGTTGCCGATTTTTATACAATTATTTAAAGTTATGAGTTAAATAAATAATTTGATATAACGTAGTTAAAAGTGTTTTCTAAATAGAAAAAAGTCTTTTACAAAAACTGAAATAAGTGTATTTGATTTTTAACACCTTTCACATATTGGCTTGGGTTTAAATTGCTAAATTTCTAATTCCTTACAAAACAGAGCAACATTTTCCAGACCACTAAATTAGCAATGCAAAAACACTTTGTTTTGAAATACTCTGTATAATTACTTAACTTTTAAAAATAAAATCTTCTGAAATCTTAGAAAAATGAAAGCGTGTAAATTTACTTCAATTTGATGATTTATTTATTTTATTTTCATTGCTATCTCCAGAAAAAAAATGACAATAATTTAATTTGTCCTTTTTAAACATAAACACATAATCTATTTTTTTAAATGAAAATGTGAGAATTTTGAATTATTTTCCGAAAATATTTTTTATAAATATCGCAAAAGTGACTATTAAGTAGGAAATTTATACCATTTTTTGCAAAAAGAATTGTATAAACTGTGATAATCGCGTAGAATTTATTGAGATATTGAATATTATCAGAATTTTTTTCAAAAACATTGATTTTTATTAAAAAAAAATTCTTTTTTGTCCATATTCTGTCTTTGGATGTGAAGGTAAAATTTATTCTGTCAGTTGTATATTTGTTAAAATATCACTAGCACGAAAGTTGCTAAGAACACTAGTGATGCTTTACGATGAATTTCATGACAAAATATATGTGAAATTATTCCATATTACACTATTTTTTCAATGCAACTATGAACTGTTTCTTATAAATTAAAATTCTGTGAAAATCTTTTGAACCAAGAAATTAATATGCATATAGGAAATCTATAATCTATATAAAAATAATAGTTCACACAACTTTTGTTTTCAGTTCGTGATTTATATATTTGGGCAATATGCAATTTATAAAATTATTTATTAAGATGGTGCAAACACACAATATTTATTGAAACACTATTCAATCAATATTTTTAGTAAATACTAGTGAATGATTTTATAATAAAGTTCGGAGGAATTTTCCCTTAGAAGTTGTTTTTCTTTCGGTCGAAATAAAGAAACGAACTAATTTTTTATAAATTACTCTGTGCTTTCAGACAGTAAATGAATTTCTTTTTAAATCTTAGATATTCTAATTTCAAAAATTAATTTTCAAAAAAAAAGCATTCTAGAATTTGAAAATTTTTTTAAAAAAGCAAACTTGGCAGAGAATTAAAAATTACATTTTTTACATTAAAAATATTTGAGATATATGTAATTCATAATTTTTAATTTATTTCATTTACATTCCATTCTGTATTTCTTATAAATAAGCGTTACTTAATCTTTTTCAATGGCATTATGAAGCCGTAGTTGCCGCTATAGACTTCAAAAAATTATTTAATTCAAATACTCTACGTACTTTAAATATGTATTGTCTGTTAAATGCATTTATTTTATGTAAGGGGTTATATCTAAATTAAGTTTATGTTAAGAATGTTTTTTATTTAAAATTTGAAAAATAATAAAACTGATATACCAGAACAGTTTTTCAATATCATCTAAAACTATAAAGTTTATTATTATAATGAGAAAGAAGAGGTTTAATGTTATACCCAAGATCCATTATCTATATCTGAAGGGTTGGTTCCTGGAATTTTTTTTAAATTTAAACTTTTAACATTAATAAATGATCGCTCTTTTTTATCGTTAGTATGAAATTCACAAATATATAAATTTTATTAGATACAAACTAATTCGATTTGCATTTCATCTCATACTTTGGGTTTTCATAAATGTTCGCAACTTTGCTCACCTTAAACAAAAAAAAATAAAAATTAAAAAAAAAAAAAAAAAAAAAATTAATGTTAAATTATCAACTTAAGCTTTCTTTCATTATTTCTTTTCAAATAATTGTCTGAAACTTCATAATTAACTGTAATATAACGATTACGATTCAATTTATGATTTTTTCTTCTGATGATCAAAGGGCATTATGCTTGTCTTTGCTTTTGGTTTCTGGAATTTCAACTTCATATTGTTGCATCTAGTTTTAAATTTGTAAACCAGAATAGTTTTCGCTCTTATATACCTGTCACATCTTTAGTGGCTGCCAATTCTGCAAAACCATCCCTCAATCTAGCTGTGGTATACTGTTGTTGAGTGAGGCTGTTCATCATAGAGCCACTCATAGAGCTGGCGCTGGACACCCCGAAGGCCAAGGATTGTTGAGGATGGCCGGGCGGTGGAGCGTAGCCCAGAGCTGCCGATACGGCTGCAATGGTGTCGTGTTGCTGGCATCCCAATTCTTGCTGCAAACCCAACATAACTTGGATGCTGTGGAAATTGCCTCTGTTTTCGGATTGCTTAGAGCTCGTCTGCATTCTAATCTGAAAAAGAAAGTTGCATTTTAACATGTTCTTTTATTTATAATAATCAGACAATTATATAATGCAAAATAGGATGAAGTTGAAGGGGGTGGGCATGTTCTTTGTGTCTCGGTAGGACTAAAGCTCAAGAATCTTAATTGACAAGAAACACACACACACACACACACACACACACACACACACACACACACACACACACACACACACACACACACACACACACACACACACACACACACACACATCTATTTCATTGAAATTGTGTTTGAATACAGATTTTTTTTTCCTTTTGATAAATCAAATTGAATATGTCTTCTGTTTTAAATAAAATTCATTAAGGTTTTCGTTCTCGAGTGTATATATATATATATATATATATATATATATTAGTACGTGTGTGTTTTAGTAGGTTGAAATTTAAATTTAACGAAAATTTACTTTTAGAAATAGAATACATATCAAATACCACCAAATGAAGACCGACTTGCTATATATGAAGTAACTAAAATAAAATTTTGAGTTGCACGATGACTAATAAAATTTTACAATGATCATTTTATTCAACTATCCAAAGAATTAAGCTTTGATTTGACCTACGAAAATAACCTATTTACATAAATGATTTTAATTATTCTAAAAATCGTTAATATTGCAGATAGAAGAAACTTTCACTGCCAGGAAAAATTACATTTCAGAAAAACATTTATAAAAGACTAGGTGCCTTTTCATTAATATAGAATTATTATTATTTCATTAATGTGGCATCATTGCTGTCAAGTTTCTGACAACGTTTTCTGCTGTTGGTGCAAGGGTAATTTTCTTTCTATCGAAAATCTCGATTTACAGTTGTATATCTTTATTCTTCTCAAAAATCCAATATTGTTTTTAAATAACTTCAAATTCCCTTTTGTTTGATATCTAATATAGTTAAGACTTTAATAGAATTATAAATTAATCAGAATTTTATGTATTCTAAATTAAGTAGGCAAATACAAAATAAAACCTGGATGGCTAATTTATGTACTATATATTTTGCCCCATAAAGCAAAGTTAAAACAAGAATGAATTTAAATGAAGTCAATATGTTGTGGAAATTCGATACAGACAGCTATAAATATTTAAATTAAATTTTTACTGGGAATTTTAATGCTTAGTTTTTTTTATTTTAGAATTTTTCTAAAGCATATGTTTTGGAATTTAAAAAATTTATTTAGAGCAGAACTTTTTCAAAAAAATACTATTTCGACACAGAGAACCAAATGTTTTCAATAATGAACTAGGTTCAGCCTCTTATTGCATTTTGTATATAATTGTAAAACACAAAGGTAATGATAAATATTCTTTTATGATGTTATAAGCCACGATTCCATAAAAGTACTACGTTTTATAAATGATTTTTTAAAAAAAGTAAGAAGCTTGTCGATTTGAAGATGTAACTATGCATGTACAAACATGTTGCCATTTAATGTCCCGCTAACATCAAGCAATTATTTAACAAACATTCTAAATATCAATATTTAAAAGTTGCTATTTACTATTTGCCTTTAAAATTGATTTTAATAAATTTAAATTGATTCTTTTTAATGAAGAAATAATTCCCGAGATTAATAGTATTTCATAACAAAACTGCATAATGGATCTTGTTTATGTACCAAATATATTTATATTTATTATATTTATAAATAAGATGTCTAATGAAAAGAAGTGTACAGAAAATTTTATACTAGTATATTTGCTACCAATACCGATAAATAAGGTTTATAAACGATCTAAGTTAGAATGCAAGGGATGTTATTTTTAAAATTATTAATGTGAATGGAGGATCTCGATTACTTATATTCTGGTCATATATATTCGGTTTTAATTCTAACTACGATTTCATCTTTTATCCTATTCAAAGAGCAGTAGGTCCTTTAACGAAGACAAACATGAAATGTTCAAGAAAAATGTCGTATTATTACCAGCAGCATAAAGATAAATTAGAGAGATGCAATTTGCAATAATAAATGTTGTGTCCAAAATGAGACACAAATAGAGTTGTTTTTAAATTCTAGAACAAAATACATATTTTATAAAAATCATTATGAACCAAAATTGAGCTTTCTCTTTCAGAGCTCCATCGAGTTTCATCCGTATGTGTCTGTGCTGTCGACCACAGTTTAATAACCAAATTTAAAATGCTCGCTTATACATTAAGCATAATATAATTAAGAATAAAATTCAGTAATAAATGTTATAATTATTTATTCAAATTAAAGGGAATGGCTACATTAAAATAAACAATGCACTTTCAGCAAATGATGAAGATAAAAATAATTTGAGATTGATTGTAGCAACATCCAATGATGTGGTGACTTTTTCAAACTGCCCAGATGTGAGATGAACTTGAACAAAGTGACATTACTACGTGAATGATTTCTTACAGTTCAATAAAACTATTCTGATTTCTTAGGATTTATTTTTTAATTACACTCTAAGTAAATGCACACGCTTCAGAAGTAGCCATCGCTTAAGATTTGGTTAAGTGCTACCACTTAATGACCCCCCCCCCCCTTTATTAAACTTGACAGGCCGCCACACACACGCACACATGACAGAAAAGGAATAATAAAAGATTACAAGTTCTCAAGAAAAGCTCAGCGTGAGTCAAGCCCATAAAACTTTTCAGACGTCCTCAGAAAAACCCTTAATTAAATATCCCGAGTGTGAGTACAGAGCATCACTTCCAATATTCATTCATTGATCCTTCTCGCTGCATCCTATGATTAAACCTAAACAGCCACGATTGGCTAAATTAAATAATTTCAACCCGTCTAATAAAGACCAATAAAAGCTGAATTAGAACAAATACAGATCTACGAAACAATCAGGATGACTTTACTTACTTCCTCAAACGAGATGCGTCGCAATCGGTGGACGGAATGGCCGTTACTTCCAATCTATATCGATTGATTCCGACTCGCTTTACTCGTTGCAAATTTTTAAAGAAGTCGCAATTTAAGTTGCGAGTTTTTGGTAGATTGTCGGTGCCAACTGAATTAGATATAGTGCGAGTCGGGGAGGAAGGAACGCCTACTCGGATGGCGGACGGCCAATAGGAAGGGCCCTCCGGTCGGTGTAGGATGCACTGATTTGTGCAGAGGTAGGGTTCTACGATTGGAGGAATATTTTTGCTCGGTGGAACTCTCTTCTTTTATTATTATTTTTTTATATCTCTGAGGTTTTAATGAGCAATATATGATGTTGTTGCTCTTCGCGCTCTCCCTATGCAGTCTGGTCGGGAACGGTTTAGCTTTTTTCTGTTTCTTTTTTTCTTTCTGATCTTGCGTGGGAGAAAGTAGTTGTGGCATTATGTTCGAGAAAGAAACGTTAAAAAAGGTACGTTGCGATTTTTATTGACTAGCAGAAAAAAGACCGAGGCGCATTTGCAAAAGCCAATAAAGCGGATGGAAATAAAAAAATACAAATATGATTTAATATCTATGCGTTTTTAGTTAGAGAAGTTAAATAGCAGCAGCAGCAGAGCTGTTTTATTAACCCCCACTCCCCCGACTTCCTTTCCTAAAAACTGATACACTGAGCTATTGGCAGATCATTAACTCAGGAAAAAGAGACGACGCAGTCTTTTTTAAATGTCCATAAACTTCTATAAAGCAGAGATTCTTGTATTGTTGAAAATATGTTGCATTTACTGCATTTTAAACTCAGCATCTTCAAATATTAAATTAAATTGCTGGATTTATTTTCATACCTCCTGCATCACCATTTAAGTAATAACGATGATTTTAGTCAGACACCAGCTTTTTTTATGTCATTAAATTTATATTAAACCAAGATTTTTTCATACACTGTTAGGTATCAAAATTCTATATTTTATCAACATTAAATGAATACAATTTAATACGAAAAATAATTAATAAAAATATATTTCGAGATAATTCATAAATATATTTTATATATCAGATAGATTTAAAAAATAGATTTTTTATATTAGTTGCGGTGATTTGGAGGTAAGACCTCGGATTTGGGATTTGAAGGTTTCAGACACGATTCCACCGAAGAACCACCATCTCTCCTCTCCTCTCTCTCTCCCATGTTAAATTCGCCGAGATCAAATATACTGTGTTGTAATGAGGAAGTTTGTACAGGCGGGTACCGGCTCAGGTGTCGTTTTTCCCTTCTGGCCATAGTTCAAAATTATGTTTGTCCTCAAATAGTCCTAATGAGGCTTGAAACTAAATGCTAAACTAAAATAAACCTAATTAAGTTTAAAATGTACATCAAAACCTTCATAAATATTTGGCAAGGAATTATTTTTCTTTAATTAATCTGAATATTCTGTCGAAATGATTTAAAGAAAATGTTCCTAAATTTTGAAGTTCCCAAACTTAATTTTTAAAAACGGTATCTATAACAAACCAGTCTATCCTTGGCCTTTTGAGAGAAAATACAATGACATTTTAAAAGAAATGTAGGCGTAATAAATTAAAAAATGCTCTTCATATGAAATCTTGGCATGTGTTTTAAAGTGATGTCAAATTAATTCTGTTGGTGTTCCAGATGGATGCCAACTATGGTCATTTTTATAAGAATGCGCCTCGAGTGCTCGCTAGAGAGCTAACATTTGCAACTCTTTAAAATATTTTTTAATTTTTTTTTCCATTGGAAGCATATCCCTGTCCCTAAGAGCCATTGGGTCAAGATAAGATGTCACATCCAACAAGGAATATAATTGAAAATTGATTATATGAGGATAATACCGTCACTCCTTTTATTCAAGCTGAAGTTATAATGAGGTGTAATGTTAATAAAAAAAATTCTTTTATTAATGCCACGTACCTTTCTTAAGTTTTTAAAATAAATTTTCTTTTCTTTCCTAATTTTCACCTTCACACATTTAACATTTTGAAGAACCTTATTACAGGTGCAGGATCAGTAAAAGGAATTTGATACATATATTTCGTTTTTCTTTTCATAAATTCATTTTTTTACTGAATTTTATTTCAGTTTAAAAAAATTTTAACAAAAAGAATCAATTTCATTATTTTTTTAAATAGAATTTTTTTTAGAATAATGGAATAGAATAATTGAAATAATTCGAATATGAATTCCGAAAGAATTTAAAACTTTTAAAAATGTTATCAAAAATTCAAACGATGGAAAAATTTGCCGAGAAAATCAGCAAAGATAGGGCGAAATAAGTATTTAAGTAAGTTTTATTGCCACTTGTGATTAGGATTATAAGTTCCAATTAGAATTATAACATCTTTTTGTATGAACAATAAATATTTTGAGAATTTATTACATACTGCTGAAAAACCTTACATTTTTTAATAATATTCAATAACATAACATTAATTCAATAACTGTAATAATTCCAAACGAAAGTAAACTTAGAGTTAAAATTAGAGCAAATATTTTATAAAAAGTAGCCGGGTTCTTCGTTGACACTAAATGTTGTTCACCTGATGTAACTTGGCTTGCAACAGGCAAGATGACTGTTGTTGTTCTGCTAAAATGATCAAATGAATGGAAAATATTATGTTATAGTTATTGATGTCATTTCTTTTAGATAAAATATTTTATATAATTAAAGTCCTTTTTTAATATCATTTTGGCACTGAGTGTGACAGTCATTACCGATTCCTCGATGAGGAACAGCTGCACCTGTGAAGGTCATTAGCCATCTTTTTAACAATGAATGGGTTACCAATGGAATGTTACGACCTTCTGGGTATTTCTCATTCACTACACAAACCCACGTGCTTCCATATAGTAGCTTAGGGAACAAATCAAATTCCATACATGTCGTATTCCGTTAAATTTGTCAAGTTCATGTAAAATGAACAAGCAATCAATATATGGGTCTTCTTATAAATAAATGTATTGTAAAATGAATTTCATCATCACTGTTAAGCTCACACTTATAATTACCACAATGGATTTGTAAGTTACTTCTATAAATTAAAGAGCATTTTTTTTTGTTAGTTTTAAGAACAAGATTTGGAACTTAGTATAAGTCAGTTATAAAAATTGTGGGAAAGTAAGAAAATCTTGAAAAAAAAACATGCATTTTTTAAAAAAATTGAAATGTAATATATCATATAAATGTAATATTTCATATCACTGAAATCTATATAAGGAACCTAAGAAAAAATTTAGGAAACAAAGGGTAAAGGAAAAATTAATTTCGTTCAATTATAAAAATTAACGTTAAAAATTAATTTAAATTTTTAAAATCAAGCATAGTTATTTTTCAATGCTTTTTATTCCTTAAAAACACAATAAAACGAATAAGGAACAGTAGAGAATTCTAACACACTAGGATTTCGTCTCTGGGTTATCTTTAGCTTCCCCTCCCTACCCAGGGCAAATTCGATTGATCCTTGAAGCATAGTAGATACATATAGTTATGTTTCTGCTTTATTTTTACTGTAAAAAAGAAAAAGTGGTGATTTTTTAAAACTTTTACATTTTTTAAAAAAATAGAATAAACATAGCAAATGTCTAAACTTGCAAATCTGCATTGTATAGGTATAAACTAAGCAAATCATTCAAAATAAGTATATTGTTTTTGCTTCTTTATTTTAATTTTTAATGAATCTGACATTTAATTATGAAATCATGATAATAGCTCATAAATCAATCATCATCACCAGTTTATATTCATAAGCTGTATCGATTTTCATTACAAATAGAAAACTATCAAGGGAAAATTTTATGAATGTTTTCACAGTTGCAGTTAATACAGTACTTTACTTAGTTAATTTATGGTGCAAAAAGCTATCAAAAATGTTCAGAAAAGGCCTCGCTGGCTCACCAAAAATTCCGTTCAAGCAAAGAAAAGATGTAAAATGATAAACCGATAAAAAAAAAAAAAGGAGTTAACAGTGATTCCATTTGAGTTCGAAAATAGGCTTAGTATTCACCAGATAGATAACCACTAAGACTTGCCTAAGAAAATTGATGTTTTATATCCTCAACACTTTTCTTTCATAAAAATTACTTTTAAGGGATATTAAAATAGAAAAATTACATTTTCACTGATATCAGTGCTCTTCTGTTCAATTTTATTTGACATTTTTTTTTTCAAAAAATTAAAATTGGAAATAATTAAGCTTAATTATTTCATACAGGTGTTTAAAAAATTAAATTTGGTCTACAATTTGTAACAGTGTTCTAATGTTTTGATGAAATTCAAGTTCATTTATTAAGATATTCAATATAAGACGGCTCTTGTCAAACTATAAACTCCGGTGTTTCGTTTCAGATTTTATTTTGCAACATATCCACTTTATAATTTGCACGCTGATTAATTTTTAGTAGATTGATTTGGTTTGACGACTAGTACTTGTAACAGATTTTTTTCTAATCATATGAAACTACAAGGTGAAATTTGTGAATGCATATGCAGGCTTAAAATGTCAATACTTTGGGTGAACAAATAAGTAACCAAAATTAGAGTAAGATAATTAAAATGTGTTATATAATTGGGATTTTGCAATGCAAATTAATTGAAAATGCGTTTAATGTTTTTGTTGCGTTTCAAAAAGGCGTGTTCTTAAAAAATATTATAGTAAGAACAATAAAACCAGATAATTAATTCAAATCATAATATAAAAAGTTATTGTGGCTATGTATGTATACATAAATACAAGAATGTTCCACCCATATTTCTATTAAACAACTGGGGCGATTTCGATTAAACTTTACATACATCTTTAAAATAAAAGAAAGATGAAAGTCAACTTTTCGGAATGCTTAATTAGTTATTAAATTAAATAGGAAATTAATTGAAATATTTTCCTTTTTTTGTAGTAGTTTTGGCGCGAATTATTCTACCAAAATTATATTTAATAAGATCCTAACATTCGACTTTTTTTATTTTCAATAATGGATCAGATTTCTTTTCGTCTAATATTTCTTCAATTTTTTTAAAATTAATTTTCCTTTAAAATTTTACGCAAATTATTTTTGAAATGAAATTTTTCAAAAGATTAAAATTATATTTTTTCGTAACGACCCCGAAAATCCGACATGAAATTCGAAAATACTAAATATTAATAAAAAGAAAATTGGTTGCTTTTTAAGTAAATTATAATATTTGTGTTGAAATTTAACGAATTACTTGCATTTTTATCACACTGAATCGGAAAGTAATTTGATGCTCTATAATGGAATTATTTTACGAGAGGCACTTATTTAAAAAAAAAAAACATCTATAGAACTCGTTGGGAATGCAAATTACTTTTATTTTTAAATATTTAATTTTTAATACATGAATATAAAAATGAGTACTTACTTTCTTTATGATGGCTGTTTTTGTATTTCATGGCTGAACACAGACTTTTGATACTTTCGTCTCAAACTTTTAAATATTTAATTCTTCTATCAGCTGAATTGCAATGTTTTAATACACTGGCACCAGAAATCTTGAGAATCCGTAAGAAATAAGCTCGTTCATTGCGGCTTATGAGAATGAAATCTACATCATCGAAAGCCCTTTTTCTTAAAGACATAAAACTGAAAAGTAAGTATTGGTTCTGATATTATAGCTACTCAATCATGTTCAGTTGGACAGTACCACCGATAAAATTCCTTTGATATCTCCTCAGGAACGATGTGACAATAAGCTCTCCTTCAAAGAAAATCGCTTGGCAAATCTGTTCAACCTAGTGTGCAGATTTATGACAGCAATTAGGAGATAGCACACCCTACGTACAATGGAACCTACGAACGGAACGTATTCACGAATCATTTAAGACATAATCGCTATCTTCTTGTTTTGTACTATTTGTTAAGTTGTCCGGGAAAAAATTTCAATTCTTCACAGTAGAGGTCTTAAATGTATTTTTTCACAATGAACAAACACCCTTAAGCAGCATAATCATTATATATTTTGATAGCTGATATAGAAAAGTTTGCTTGTAAAAAGGTTCGATAGATCCTACGTCGTAGTTTTAGACAAGTACCCTTTTAAATAGGGAAAGGGGAAAATACTTTACTTTTTTAATATCGAATATTTAAAAATACTGTTCAAGCAAGGAAAAAAATGATATGTTTGAAGAAGATGTATTGATAGAACAACAGTGTAAAACAATATTGCAAAACTTCAATGCGACAGCTTTGATGTTGAAATTTCATTACGTTCTGTAAGGTCAGTTGAAGCTGCTGAAGACACATTAAAAGCCTTAATCAATGCAATTCGACGAATAACAGCTCTTGAGACCACTGAAAGATGAAATTTATCCAATTCGACTGTTCATTTAAATATCCAAGTTTAATCTCAAAGGTCGAGATTTTTAATCCTTATGTTCTTACCGAAAGAAATGAGTACCATTCGCATTGACGACTGCGATTTGCTTCTTAAGCATCAAGAAAATGATCCATTCCTAAAAAGCATCATTATCACTGGGTTGGTGTTAGTGTTTTATTGCTCTTTTCGAAACTATTGATATCAATTTTAACTTTTACTAAGCTTACAAATTAAAGTATTATACCAAATTATGATGTGAAGATGCTCGTGACCACTTTGTCACATCACGGAACTCCGAATCATCACGACGTTGCCGTTGCTGTTATTGGCTCAAAGGACTTCGAAAGTCGATATCAATAATAGTAAAAAGATTAAAATGAAATCGATTATGCATATTTGAATGTATCATGCCAGAATATCATTTCTTGAAAGGCTCGTGCAAGTTAAATTATAATTTTATTCATTTTAATGGTTTCATTGGATGAGTCACTTTACTATTGCAAACGATCAAAGAAACTTTGTCTCACATTGATTGCTTAATAAAAATATCCCATTTTCTATTTATTCCACTTCATATAATCACGTGCTCAAAATGACCTTATTCTAGGTTTAATTTGCTGTAGTCATTAACTTATTTTTTTAAAAAATCAGAGCTTTTATAAATGAATGGCTACACGTTATTTAAAGTTGATTTATTAAGATGCTTGGGCGGATAATAAAATTTTTATATTTCGTCTACGGATTTTTTTTGTTTTTCGCCTACGGATTTTTGTTGTCGCCAAAAACGTCATGTTCTGACATGATAATAAAGATGATGCTAGCTGTTTGATGAGATTTCAGAGGAATTGTTATTTAACTACTGCTGTACAACACAATGGTCAATTCTGAAGTGCACTGTCATTAATTGGGCAAACTAAAGGATTCAATTAAACAGAAAAGATCAGAATTAATCATTATAAAAGGTGTAGTGTACCACCAATATAATGCGAGACCTCATACAAGCTCGGTAATTCGGCAAACTATTCAAGCTTTTACAACTTGAACGGGATGTATTGTACCACTCACTATATATTATGGATCTGGCACCTTCTGATTATTATTTGTACCATCTCTGCAAAGTTATTTAGACAGTAAAACCTTTACTTATGTGGAGGTGAAAAATCATCTGGATTATTTTTTTGCCAGCAAAGGACAAACATTTTTTTGAGCATGGAATAATGCTACAAACAGAAGGACGGCAAAAAGTATTGGATAAAAACTGACAGTGTACAATTCAATAAAATATTCATTCATTTTAATAAAATCTCTTTCATATTAATAAAAAAATTACTTTCCAGATATCCTAATAGAACTCATATAACCTTAGTGATAGGTATGCTAACTTACTAGAAATTATACTCGTATGTCATCATGCTAGGGTATTTTTTCTTCGTTTTACTAGACTTTTTAAATATATTAATTGATTATAAAAACGGAGAATTTTTTTTATGAATAAGTTTGCAGTGTAAAATGTTTATTGTGAGTGTAGTTTTACTACGCACGTTGAATATATATAAGTGTTCTAGTCTCGAGTCATGAGTCCGAACATCTTCTATACAAGTAGGGAAAATAGCTACAGATTACAACAACTTTTAATAAGATTATAATATTTTCTAAGCATACATCTATTTTCAGAAGAGTTTTGGAATTTTAAAGTATTCAAATAATGATTTTAAAATAAATATTTTTTGAAAATTTATGCTTAAGTTTAATGAAAATATACTTTTCTATGAACAATAATGAAGAATGTGTGTCTAAAAATGCTCTGAAGCTTCTAATATCCGTTTGACAGAGAATTAGCAAATTTATCACAGATATATTTTAGGAAAAAGGGGGAAAATGTCCATATTGGTGCATTTTTTTAGTTTATTCAAATTTTAAATAGTTAAAATTAACTAGATGGTATTTTTATGTGGACATTTGTGAAATTCTATACATACAAAACTGTTTTTTATACTAACTGATTTTGCTTATTATCTTCGTATATCACAAGATAAAATTCAAGTTACGTTACTAAAAAGACGCTCTGAAATTGGAAATTAAACTTCCCAAATATTTTATTTTTTAATGACATGATATCATGAGGATAGAAAATTTAAGAAGATTAATGTATACTGCAAACAGAATGTGCATAAATAATAAAATAAATTTCCCATTAGAATTTTGCTTCATTGAAAAAAAAAATCCTAAACATTCAGGATATACTTGAAATCAGACGTTTTTTGTATATCCGATGAATTAACTGTTCAGTTAATTTGACTAGTATTAAATAAAAAATATTTCCCTTTATTTATTTGTTTTAAGTGTTTAAGTCGAAAGGACCTTCTCCTGTCTTGAAGTAGAGCCAACTAGGGCCAAGAATTCGACTTAGCTACACACTCAGCCCGCTTGCAGAGTCCCTTTTTACAGAGGGGCACATTCATCCACCTTACAGATAGAATACAGAAGAACAGCCATGTCCGAAACGCGACTAGAACCCAGGACGCCCAGTTCTCGGTACCTCTATGCCAGGACGCCAACTTCCATGTTCATGAGCTTTCCTAATGAACTTCTAGTGATATCATATTATTAAGAATGACAATGCAGGAAAAAGGGAGGGAGGGGGAGGGGGAACTTTTATTTTCTAATGATCAGTTGATTTTTGCTTTTAATGTAACTTATGTAAACTTTGGAGATGATTACCATAATCTTTCATACTTTAAACAGTGGAGAAAAATTGGAGAAAAATGATTTAACGCATTGATTGCTGCACTGAATTACTTATAATATAATTTATATGGGCCAGTTGATTGCTAATGACACCTACGGCAATCAAGTATCTAATGAAACAATGTGTTAAACAAATATCTAATGGGGCAACGATAGAGGTTTAAATTCTTTTGCAACAATGTAAAAATCATATAAAAACATTTTTTTAAGTCTTGGAAAATGAGACTAGTATTATTTTTGTGTAATAATGTCAAATTTTAGAAGAAAACCGTGAACATTTCGTATAATTTTTAATTAATTGAATTCTTAATAAAAAATTTAAAAATTCCTTGATTCACATTTTTATTCTTTAAAGTATATTTATGCGAAATCTGATTGCTGTAAAGAAAATAGTGCTATCAGATCTGCAGACACGCATTCTTCTAATTATTATTAGAGGTAAAGAACAGTAACTAAACTTACAGTAAGTAAACACTTTTTCGAAAATTTTTTAATTAATGTGAAACAAGAATAAAGGAACAAATATTTTTCACGACTTTTTTTTATTACACTAGTAATGATAAAAAATTTTATGGGAAATCTTTATATTAAAATAAAAAAATAATTTTGGTGAATAGATTATTTTGAATGATGAATTCGTTATGGAAGACAAAGTAAATATCATAAACGTAGTTTTTTCTTCTTCTTTTTTAAAAATCATAAATGGAAAGCGGGACCATACCAGCACCATCTGAGGAGAATATTCTTCTCAGTAGTTTCGAAGGTATTGCATGACACAAGGATAACAAAAGACTCAGCCTTGAATTTAATATGATAATTTGTCTATGACCCTTGAAGGCAGTAAGAGTGGATGGAAGAGCGAAACCGTCGAAGGTCCAAATGTTGAGCACATCTTTGCTTCGTTGGGTGCTCCACTTGTTGAAATTACATCCTTATTAGAATTTCTGTTAAAAATAGATGTTTTCATTTGCGTGCGATGAACTTGAGTAAAATAATGAATAACTTTAATATTTTGTTCGAAATGAGTCTTTTTTTTTTTTCTGAATCAAAAACTTAACCAAAAAATCGTTATTGCTAATTGATGGATTGTTAAAAATAATAGCATACTACAATTTACGTCAATATGAATCGGAAAAGTGAAATGATATTTTTTAAAATTTAACACTTACGGTGAGATTTTTTTTTTGAAATTAAAAATTTATGTATAGATTTGTTATGATCGGTATAAAAAAATGTGTTAAACAATTAGCTGTAATTTACCTATATAGATGTTTAACTTGAACTTTTACTGCAATAAATGATTATATCAACGGTGCTAATTTCAAAGGAAATATAATTAAACTCACCAACAAATAAATGCTCGTTGATTCTCTGATTTAGTTATTGGCATTTATAAAGCCATTTTCCGCTTGTCATTTCCTAAAGCATTATAAATAATAGCTTCGTTTTAGAATTCCATTTTCGCAAGAAATTTTTGTATTGAAAAAGCTTCTGTTATATTATTACGTTATTATTGTGTCTAATATTTTTCCTTCAATATTCTTTTACATTCAATCTGAATAGAAATGACTGGATACTCAACCAATGGTCTAGTTTAAGCAAGAATTTGAATAAAAATAAATTTCTCAATTTACTGATATTATTTGATTTAGCATTTTCAACATAAATAAATTATTTCAACAGCTTAAAAAATATCAGTTACAAGTTGTAGAATGAATTGTTGCGAAAACTTCAGAATAAAAACTTATTGAAAATAAAACAATTTTAAAAAAAGAAAGAAGAGAGCGATTCATCAAAAGTTTTTTTGTTAATCCCAAGTTGAATCTAGTCGTTCAATTATGGGATCATGAGGCTTTTAACTTTGCTTTTTTTATTTGAAATTTTTCAGCGTAAATAACTATAATAAAGCTTTTAGAAAAAGATTTGAGAATGATTGCTGCAACGATTGATTTCTTTTTAAAACTGTTTTATTTTTTTACAGTACAAACCGTATTTAAAACTCGTTTTCCTTTTTTAGCGTCCCAACAAAAAGTTTTTCAGAAAAACAGTCAATAGCACAATCATGTTATTATTGATTAAATTCATTGTTATTATGGTGAAAATATTTCAAAAAAGCCATTCTTTAATTCTAAAATAAAAATTTATTCTCCAAATTCGAAAAAGCATTTATTAATCAATTGTTTTAACAACAAGTAATAGGCTGTTTTCAAGTTTTAGAATTAAAAGCCAATTAGGTATTTAATTTAGATCGTTTAAGTATTTATAAAAGGGCATAATATTTTCTTAATTTAAGCAAGAAACATATTTGATTCTCCTATTCTATGAGACTCAAATAGACATAAAAGAATTGAATGAATTCAAAAATTCATTATCCAAACTCTCTATGTAACAATTAATACCGGTAATTATATAGAGGTGCTCTTTCTAAAAGGAGTGTTAAAGCTTCTTTCCAAACTATTGGAGCTTAGTATATACATACCGTTCAAAATGATCTAAATAATGCAATTGATCATATTTTGAGTTGTTTCTATCAAAGAAAAGCTAGAAGAAAATATGGTGAACTCTTCATTTTCTACAATCCCCAGATACTATTGAATATATTTAGTAAAATATTTTTTTTCACACATTCACAACATTTTAAGTAGAGAAAGTTTAATGAGAAAATAACAGTAATAGATTTAACGATATTTAAAATAAATAAATAAATAAAATAGAGAATAATTTCTACGATATAAATTAACTGAGATACGAATCTTCACCCCCTCCCACTTTTTCAAATAATTTTAAAAAGTACTGTTATAGGGGAGTAGCGAATGTAAGTGCTGGGCTCCTTTAAAATGGGCTGCGATATAATTCACATAAGTCAGTAATATTCATATATGATAGTTTTTATAAATAAAATTATTTAAATCAATTATTGTTCTGAAAATGTTAAACTTTATGATGTATCCATTGTCCATGAGATTAATAATGTTTTCAAGAGAACTCGCAGTCCTACAAAATTTTTGTAAATGTCAAATTTTTTGAAATAATTTTCTCGGGAACCATAATTTCTAGTTTAGCATTTTAGGAGACATATTACATCATAAAAAAAAATTTCTAATGATGTAGTATGTTGGAATAACAGAAATCCGTCTGGTATATTTCGAAAACTCAGTCGCATAGCTGGTTTGTTGTTTAATTCAGAAATATATGATAACACATGAGCCAATCTTTCCTAAATGTTTGTACATCACCATTTGTAAATACTGTTTATCTCCTGTTTCTTCTATAGTCTTTCGTCAGTCATTTTTTCCCATACTTATTTTTGGTAATTTCTAAGCTTCGTAAAGTGATTAAAAAATTTCTTATTGTCTTTATCCATCATAATTTTTTTAAGCTTGAGTTTTAGTGATTAATATAATACTTTTTCTAACGATATAGAATATACTGTTATAAACTTTTATAAAAATAATTTTTTTAACGTTTTTATTAAGTTCAGTTCGCTTTATAAATAAACTCTACTATTTATAAATTAATTCTGTAGCCAAGTTAAAATGAATATTTTTTCCTCATGAAGGAATTAAGATTTAATAGTTTCTCAGAAAAGCATTTAAATATTTACTGAATGAAGTTTTAAATTCTTGTCCATACATGTCGCAAGAGAAATGAGTTCCGATTTTTTAACGAATCAGTACGTGCTCCCCAGAAATCACCTCACTTCTACCATCAATTGATCACTAAATGGAGGAGAGAGAGCCATTTCCTATATGCCACATGTTGCGTGAGGGGAGGTTGGAAGGGAACACGAAAACGCAGTCACTTTTCCCTAATAACAGGTATTATGGATGGTGTTACATCGCGTGGAGCTGTAAGCATGACGCGATTTTTAAATAATTTGGTTCCGAACACTGAGTCCTTCAACATGTGGCCTATACTGCACAATCGGTGATTCGGGACTGCACTGCCCCATCAGTTAACACATGTTAAATCGTGTCATACGGTACGAAGTGCCATGTGCGGATGTGCCAATCAATTTGGAGAAATAAACGCTATGAGCATTCAATGAGACATTGTTCAGCATATTTCGTTTAATGTTCCTAAATGTCTAGTTTTAATATTATTTTGATTTTTCTACCACGGATAAACTTATAAATAAAATTAACATAAATTCAGGACATTGAAGGAACTTTTCAAATCAATAGAGAAAAGTTACTTTTTCCTTTCGATAAATTAGTGTAACTTAGATGAACTGGTACTTACATGATATTCAATCTAATAATAGACAAATAACTAATGTCTAAAAGATTAGAAATTAAACATATATTTCTAGTTGCAAAATGCTCTAAATTAGGTAAATAATTATATTTTGTTTTGTTTGAATTAATAAACGTATTATTGCAGAAAAAAAAAGACCCGATATACTTTTTTTACTTAAAAATCATTACATGAATCAAATTAAGCTAAGTATTTTTAGCATTTAACATTTTGAGAAACAACAACAACAAACAAAGTTATATTTTGCGTTCAAAAAAACTGACAGAGTTATAAAATTTCTAAATTCCCTTACTTTAGGTCTATCAATTGCTATAACCAGAACACATTGTTCGTTAAATGACACATCTGTTGCGTTCTAGATGAAAAAATAGGGAATTCTTTTAAGATTAAAATGCTAATGTATTAAGAAAATTTCATTAAATGTAACTAATAAAGTCCGCCTCAAAATTTATTTTTGTAATGATCCCATAAATATATTTCTCGTTCAATCAATATAAAATATATACATATTTTTTATTTCTTTCAAAGCTTTTTTTTTTTTGTTTCAAATTGGAAGCGTATGCCTGTTTCTAAGGTTTAGAAATTAACTGTTGGCCACTAACGGAGGGCACTGTTTGTACATATTAGGTGGAATATACATATTAATTGGTTGTTAAATTATCGGTGCACGCTTTTGTTTTAGAAGGTTGATTACAATTGGATTTTTACGATCAGTAAAAAAAAAAAATGTAATACAAATTTTAAAAAATGAATATTCTCGCAGAAACAAGTGAATATAGAACTCTCCCCCATTTTTTTATGCAGTCATCATAAAAAAATGGGGGAGAGAAACGTTTTTGAAAAATTATTTTTTCTCATAAAAATTTAGGCTGGTATTTTGACGATTTTTGGGAATTCGTCAGAGAGCTATATGAGACAAGAATTCTTTTCAATGGTTTCGCTATAGCGTGTGCATTCGTTTCACCCCTCCCCCTCGTATTCCAATTCTTATTATAACAGGCGCATATAATTTGCATGCAATCCTTTGTATCTACACCTTTCTGAACGTTCAAAACTTTAAAATGAGTTATTCAAATATTTTAATAACTACAGCTTCACTTCAGCTGCATTCACCAGTGCTGCATTAATCCTAACTCCAAAGAGCAAAACGTGGTAATCTGGAACCCCCGATGACCACTCAAACGCCTAATAAAAACTTTCATTCACTCTTCCACTTCACTATCGCCCGCAGTCAAAACCCACCCTCGGAGGTTTTTGATTAAAACCATGATTAACGTTTCGACCTCTTCTTCCTCCCCGACGCGTGGCAGACAATGCACAGTTCACACGGTCGACCAACCATGAAGTGGCAGAACTTCATGTACAGGGGGCCGCGAGAAGTGGGGTCGGAAAGCGCGATGTGGAAGATTTGCCAAAAAGATTGCTATCACCTGCCTCTTGGCTTTCGTCTATCGTGGGAGAATACGGATTTTTTTTTTGAAAGGGTGCTTCGGTACTTTGCGGTAATAACAATTAAATAATAAGATGGACATTGTGATTACCATGGAGAAGAGGGTGGGAGGTTGTCGGAGTTTCATATGCTTTCCGCCGCCACGCGACTTGTCATAAAGGTGGAATGCTCGGAGCAATTTAGAGACCCATTTTTGGAATATGTATGGGAAAAAAGTTTTCGCTCTGTGGGAGAGATGGTTTGGTTTGTATCATCTGATAGATAATCGTCTTTGATACGTATGGAATAGTCGTGAGACTTTGATTGGCAAAAAGGAATAATTTTTTGCAGGTTTATTTGTAATTAGTTAATTGGCATGAGAATATTTTTACGTTTAAGGAATTAATTAGGAGAAGAAATTGTCTCCAAATATACTTTAAGGTCTTGGTGGCCATTAAATAAAATTACTGGATTTCGGATTATTTACCATTATTTTTCAAACACATTCCATTTCATTGATAACCTTAAAGGAAAGTAAAGATTGATAAATTATTAATTTAAGCACGAAAGGCATTTTGAATGTGTAAAATCGAAACAAGACAAAAGCATTCAAGAATTATTTAACCAAGATTAGGTAGAATAAGCTTAAAATTTTTTATTATTAAAATTTAAAAATTGATTTCAATACTTTTTAAATTAAATTTATATTGATTTAAAAATTGTTGCTAACATTTGTTGGAATTTAAGGAAACATTCAATATGTAATTGATTATTTGTAGCCTAATATATGCATACTTTTTTGTTCAAAAAATAATTGAAATTTAAAAATTATAACATTTTTAATTTTTAATTCAAAATTTTAAAATTTATTAATTATTTAGAAACTGATGAGTAATTTTTTCAGTAAGCAAATATATTTGAAACTCTCTTTATTTAATGTTCCTTTATCTGAAAAAAAATTAGCATGTTGATTAATACAATTTATTCGAGTAATAATACAGATGAATTTTATGCTCATGTTCTTTAACATTTTATAAGTTACTTTGCACATTTGTAATTTTCTGATACCAGAAAGTAAAAATTTTTCATTACTGTTTTTGCTATTATTAATTCGAATATCCTCTAAAGCCATTTATTTGAATAATAAAATCTTTGCTCTTTAATCTTTTGTTCTCTTTAAATAAAAAAAAATCTTTCTACAATACAATGTGGTTTTAAGACAACCTTCCCTTCTTATTTTTCCCACTTCCCATAACTGTATAGTTATTCAAACTGTTCAATCAAATGTTTTGGCATGCTTATTAAAATCAGGCAAAATAACTTAGTTTTAAATAAATAAAAATTTATATATAGTAAACATTTGATCGGGTTTTAGAATAATCACAGTTATAGAAGAGCATGGATTACCATTTTGCATTCAGCTGAAAAAAAGTTTAACCGAAAGAAATAGAAGGCAGACAAAAGTCTAGTCTGTACCGTGCACGCGCAGGAGGGGACTTACAGTTCTATTATCCGACCGAAGATAATATCAGGCAACTGTCAGTTAAACATCAGGCCGTAATGTTCAACGTTGTGGGAAATATGGGGATATTAGGGATATAAACTGATGAGTAGATATCCTTTCAATGAGGCGTATCTTATACCTTTTAGCATACATTTATCCTTTTATATGTAGCTTTTATTTGCTGCTGAGAAAATGAGAGCTAGACTAGTTTTCTCACTTAGAAAATAATAGAAGTAGAAAAAATAGAAGTAGTTACTAATTTGCTTTTCTTTGACAAGCCGGAAACTTTTTCGCATAGTGCCCTATAAACCTCTAGCTCCCCTCTCTTCACATAAAATTGTGAACCTTAAGTAAGGCCACGAATGCACTGCATTAATGAGCGTTATTTACGAATTAATATGTTTTAACATAAATCGAACATTTTTTCGAATCCCTAGTGATATGTACTTTGGGCACCTTTTGGCCGATTTACACTGCAATATAATGACAAGATATATAGAATTTAATTAATTTAAGTCGTTGCACTTATGAATTATCGCGTTAACATGCATGCGTAATTTATCATTCGGCGGATTTGATTTAAAATCTGATATTTAATTTAAGTATTTGTTACTTAGTATAAGTATTTTAAGATAATAAGTATTTAATAAATATGTGTACAAATTTTATCAGTCGAGGTCTTTGCGTTTTGTAATTATCAGGTTCATTTATATTCGAACAACTCTATTTTGAATTTTTTTTAAATAAAAGAAATCCGCAGATTTATCCTTAAATTCAAAAACAAATTTCTGTCATCTAGTTAAAAATTTTTAAATTATCGTATTCACAGGCAGACAAACTGACTGTTATTAAGCCAAAAAAAGGTTTTTGACACAGGGATGCTTGAAACATGGAGATTCGAAATCGAACTTCCCATCAGTACAGTAGTTCTTCTGTACTTCACATTAAAAAAATAATCGGAATGTTTGGAAAATTATTATTTATTAAAACTTTTTTCTTATATTTGTAAGTTTATATAATATAATATTAATTTTTTTTGCCACTGAATTATTTATTTTATTATTTCTGAATGCCCCCCTTGTGGATTATTTCATTTACTGCAATCTAGAATTGCAACATTTCCCCCTTTCCCTAAATTTCTTTAATAACTCGTTTAATTTTTCTCAGAAAGGAAAGTATAAATATTTAAAAAGCTCTTATTTATTTATTTTAAAAAGCTGAACAACATGCTTTAAATGTATTGTGTGAGGCCTTTTAGCTTTAAATGCATTTCAAATAAATATTTTCAATTTTTCTATTTTAATTCAAAAACTCTATACAAAATATGTTAACATTTTATTAAGAGTTCTTAAGTGATTTGATGGATTATTTTATTTCTTTTCTGAGTAATTCTTTTCTGAGGAAAGATGTACAATGAAAAGAAGTAGGTCTTCAATTTATTATTTATTTTCTGTCTGCGATTGAGACATTATTTTTTTTCTTTCTATTTAACAGTATTTTTGATATTATGATACTACAAACAATCTGCATAAACTGAATTTTTATTTACATTTTTTACAACATAAAATATACATAACATAACATAATGCCATCCTGTGCCCCCTGTGCCTATAACGCTAAGTTATCTAACCAGTTGGATGAGCACAAGATGGGAGAAGAAGAAGAAGAAGAAGAAAAAGGACGGGGGGAATCTGCCCTTTTGAGGGACTTTTTAAATTATAATTTTGGTTGATTATCACAAGAGGAATTCTTGTCTCAACTATTGTAAGTCATAAAATATACAGACAACTTTTCTCTTTCTTGAAAGGAACGATTTTTATCTTTATTTATAAATTTTAATTCACACATTTATTCAAGAAAGAAATTATACTATGTTCGGAAAATTGTCCCCTCTCACCCCCCAAAAAGCATTAAATAAGTTAAGATAATTTATTTATTATTTAATTTTTTTTTTGTTCTGTCCTTTACCCCGAAAAAGCAATTTGCTCAGATTTGGGGTTTTATGCATCATGCTGCCATCTATTGACTAAATGCCTATCCATACCAAATGTTATCATGCTGCCATCTACTGACGAGAACTTTTATTCATTTCTTTTTGTTACAAAGGTAGGATTGTATTCGTTTCCATTCCCACCTCCTTAAATCAATTTTTAAAAAATCTGATTCAATGCTGTATTAAAAAAAGAGTTCTTGCTTTAAAATCAAATAAAACGTAATGAAATATTCAATTTAATAGCGTGAATTATAACTAAAGAATCCAATAACTCTGGTTAATTGGAAAGGTGCCTCCTTTTGTTTCTTATTAGTTGCTTGAAAAAGCATTCTGTATTTATCTAGATATTCAATATATTATACCAGAACATATATTTTTAGATCTGTAAATCGGCCAATCATTTAAATTGTGTAAATGATGCATTAATCTTGATGCGACAATTGATTAAAATTGTCAGGAAACAAGAATTTTAAAATTAGAAATAAATTAATTCATGATAAGTTTTAGATTTTAATGAAAGTTTTGGAATTTTTCTCATTGTTATTATTATTGCATCTCAAATAATCTCAACTATTGTTTCAAGCGGTATCAGTTTTCCTATTTTCTTCTACATTCATATTCTGGCTAGTAATATTTCTTTTTTGAATACTTTTTTTTCTTTTTATTGTAATAAAAATAAAATTTTTCCAAAAAAGGAAATCTTTTTTTTCTAGGAAAACGTTATACCGATTCTTACTTCTCTGATTTTTTTTTAACGATCATATAACATTCAGATCCCCAGGATCTTTTTATCCATTTACATAGCCTTTAAATGAAATTAATGAAAAATACATTACAAATAGCAGTATGAAATAACTATAAGACAATACTCACAAGAATGACTTATTTTTAAAAAAAGTAGTTTGTGATTATGAATATTTTTTTATCTTTCTAATTAAAGATTATTAAAATTCAGTTTTGATCAGTGTAAAAAATACAATTGAATTTAAATGTATTAGTAATCATCTAACCATAGCATTCATTTTTCTCAAGGACCGCTTTTGTGCGAAGAAATTTTGCTCTATGTTCAAAATGTTGTTGCATAGCACAAAACCAAACTATTGCGTAAATATGGAAACCAGATATCAGCAAAGAAAGTCTATCCAATCACCCATTTGATTTTAATAAAAAAGCTGATGATTTTCTTATTTATTTATTTACAAATATAAATAAGGTTGTTTTTTTCTAATTAGAAAACAAATTGATGAAAAAAATTATTTTGATGGGAGAAAAAATTAAATGATCTATCAAACACTAAATGTATTATTTCTGAGATAAAAGGATCTGATTGAAGTATTTGCATCTGTAAATTTGTCTTAAAACTAATATATGAAGTATGGTGTGTTTAAGTCAACATTTTATCCTCCGAAAGTGAAAAATCTACAGAGAAGGGAATTTTTCTTGGAACAAAAGCTGACCATTATTAATAAGTTCCATTGTAATTATTTTGTACAAAAATGTTTTCTTAAAAATTATCTAATCTTTAAATCAACACTAATTAGAGTTTTGTGCTTTTTTTCTGTCAAACTTTTTTTGCATATAGATTCTTTAAGTGCAAATTAACATTCAAAGTTTCATATTTTTAAAGAATAATTTCAAGATATATCCGATTATAAGTCAGGTTATTGATTGGAAATTATGAAGTCAGAAGAGCACTTCATTGGGAATATTTCATAAATTTATAATCTGGAGGTCAGACAAGGTTAAGGAAAATTGAATTCACTGGAAAAGGAATTGAAAAAAGTTTACCTTGTTTAGGATATTCTAAAAGAAAGAAAATTGTTACCTTTTCAGTGCAATTTTCTTATATTTGTTATTGTAGCTACAACTGTACCCAGGAAAACTGAAAACAAAACTTTCATCATTCGGCTATTTATTGGCTGTAAACAAGTAATGATGTTAACTATGTTACATATTTCTTCTGTCTGTATGAAATACTGATTGCAGTGTTACTTTAATTATTTTTTTGGGGGGGATATTTTGAGATAAAAGTGAGGTCTTTCTCATAACTCTACCAATTTATAATCCCTAGAAATTTCTCATAGTTTCTAAATACATTGGAAAAATATTTTTAATACATTTTATGATGATAATAAATAAAATTAAGTCAAGAAATAAAAGTAAATCGTTCAACAACGTACATCTTTTATAACAAAGTAACAACCTACAATTAAAAAAATATATTTTAATAACATCTTTTATGATTTAAAACACATATTTTATGATTTAAAATGATAGGATCTATTCAAATTTATGCATTATTTCTATCTTCCCCAGATGGCTGGACGAATTGTTTTCTCACTTTGATTATGTTGAGAGTATTCCTTAATTCACATTTGTTACTGAAGATTCAATAACGAGGGCATTTAAGAAGCCAAAGAGAAGTTTTTTAATATACTTAATACCTTAGATTAATTAGTAATGCAGCATCCTTTTTTATAATAATCAGCTTTTTAAAATGCAGGCATATCCTTTTTTTTTTGAAGTTTATGGCAACTAATTTCAAAGGTAAACTGAAGAGAATGGCTTGTCTGAAATGAAAATATTAGACGTTCACTTCTATTTAGTTACTGAGAAAAAATGAATATGCTGAATAAATTATAGTAAATAATATAAATTAAATCAAAGTGTAAACGGAAACAGTATAAAAATCATATAAAAATGTTTCCAAAGTAAGGCTAAAACATTAAAATCTTGTTGATTGAAAGCAATGAAGCATTCAGTTTTTAATAATAAATAATTATTTCATTTATGTTCGCAATAACTTAGAGTTTTTAATTCTTTTAAAGGTTTAACAAATCTAGTAAAAACAAGGAAAAACATTAAAAAAACATAGTTGACAATATTTCGCGATTTATTTAAACTGTGTTTAATGAAATGGAACCACATCCATAACAAAGGCTTCATTCAAGAAATAATAAAGTAAGAAAGATTGTTATTCTACAAATATAAATATTTAATGATTCCAGCTGCCTCAAAATGTAATTAACTTTCACTTAAGCATACCAAATTTTCTGTATTCAATGTACGGTGTTCAATTTATTTCTGAATTGCTAAAGAAAAAAAATACTAACAAAATTTTATCAAACTACTTTAAAGTAATTTTTTTAAATCAAGATAAGAAAACCGATGTTCATTAGTAATATGTAATGTATCCAGCTTTTTGTAACTTAATTTTAACTTTGCAGTGTGCTTCTAGCTGTTTAATATTTTTTTCATAAATAATATTAATTTATTTTCCCGATAAAAGTTGCCCGCAATATATATATATATAATTTCATCGGATTGAGAGGAGTTTTTTTTTTTTTCATTTAATAACAATAAAATTCGAAAAACATAGTTCACGCTGCCATCTGCCGGCAGAAAAATCAAAATAAAAAATCTCAAGGAAATATTTAATATCGAAATCCCAATCAGTTTTTCTTTATTATTATTATCATTATTAAAACTATTCAAATTGTATAACTACCAATGGCTAATTTTGAATATATTATGAGATTTTCATGAATGTCGTGTGAGAAAACTAATTTCTTTAGAAAGAAATACTTGTATTTGATTTCTAATTAGATATAAATCAAAGAAAAACGTAAAAATATTAGATTTTAGCAGAATTATAAGTATAATATTTTTTTAAAAAACCCCTCTAATCTACCTTAAAGAAACGTAGTTATTCTTCTACTCCTTTTTGAGTACCTACAGCTTCTTAATTTATTATAAAGACGATGTTCATAAAGAGTGTAAAGAATTTTACTCACAGATATTTAATATATATATATATATATAAATATATATATATAAAGTTGAAACTATTGTTTCAAGATTGGTGCACAGTGAAAAGGCCGTATATGTTTCACAAGGAATTTTAAGATGCTTTTAAAAAGGTCTTAGAATTATGTCCAGGAATGGGCATAGTTCACTTAAGAAAACTTGCATTATTAAAAAGAGACTGTGTAAATATTTACAAAATTTATTTAGTTTATGAACAATTTTTTTTTCTCGAAAGAGTTATGTGGAAAATCAGTAGGACAAAATAAAAATCAGCGCGTTTTAGAAATGAAGTGGTTTGAGTTTAATGATTAGAAAATAATCACAGAAGATGTTTACATGTTTTTTAAACGATTTCAACAGAAAATGCTATGAAAAAAAGCAAATCTTTTCGAATACATATTTATAATTATTATTTATTATTTGGAAAGATAAATATCATTTGCCACTTTTAAACTTATTCATCTTTCAAAATATCACACTGTTTGAGACTTGTAAGTCGTTTCACAATGCTACATTACTCATTTCATATGTGTCAATACCATTTTTAAACCTCCTTTAGAGACCAATCAGTTCATAGATAAATTGCTTAAGTTTAATTTCAATTTAATTTTTAATGCACATTTTTTTCAAAATTCTTTTCAACAAACGAAGCGTTTCTAAACATAAAAATTCAGATAAATACGATTTAATTTAAATAGTCTTACACTTGTTCTTTTTGTGTGCATGAGCATTCCTAAAAAAGATATTATAAGTAACATCTCACGTTATTGCAATATAGTTTTAAATTTAAGTGTCCGTATAACTATCTTTAAACTGTACGTTGTCTTTCGTAGCACAGTACTCTACTTTCTTATTCGTCACTTAAAACTAGTACTATTTTAATTCCTTAGCTTAGATTAGCAAGAAAATACTATGTTTAAATATTTGACGAAACAACAAAAAAAGTTATCTATCACTGTAAAATATATAAAAAAAATATTTTTAGAAATGTCAAAATTCGGGAAAAGTTAGAAAAAAATAACAACCTATCAAAAAAGACAGTTTTAAAGTTCGAAATTCATGTAAGGGATATTAATTTCTTTGGAGAAATGAAATTTTTTCTAGTAATCATCGAAAATCTTTAAAAAATCGTTAGAATTTATAGAAAAATTCCATGATTACTAAATTGGCCTTATAATAAGGCTTTTATTTGAATTTTATGCCATTTCAAAGTTAAAATGGTATAGTGAAAAGTGCATGTCCGAGTGCACACTTTTATTATTAGAAGAGATATGCATAAGTCGAAAATTAAATGGCTATCTATCATGTATAGAATATGAGTTATTACTCTAATAAATACATATAAAATAACAAAAGAATACAAAAATAACACGTTTTGAGATATATTAAGCCTCTGAAGTATATATTACAAAGAAATACTTATCTCAAACTGAGTAGTAGCAAGCAAATGAAACAAAATTATTAGAAATGTAAATCGTATTTTGATCTAAGTAAAAGCGAAACCCGCGTATTAATAATTTACTATAACTTTTTACTTTCTCTGTAGAAGACTAGACAAGTCATTGTAATTATCTATAAATTCAATACGTTTGTGTTGATGAATTTTAATATTTTGAAGTTATAAAGAGTTATAAAGAAAAAGAAAACTATAGTCTGTCGATATTTAATAGCAGAAAATCAAAAACAATTAATTAGGTGAATGCAATTAGGTATGTTGTTGTTTTTAAGGTAAGAAGAATTACCTTTCACGCAAATTAGCGTGACTCTCCATAAACAGCTTTTTTCCCTTCATTGTTGCGTAAATGTACAAAAAAAAGGGGGGGGGATGGCAATTGAACGTATTATTTTTATTTAATATATTCATTGACTCCATATATGTTTTATAACCTGATTGAATGTACTAAACAAGTTTATTCGTATTATTATAGATAAATAGATTCTTAAAAGTTTTCAAAGTCATGTTACAATGAGAATTAAACAAGTTTTGTTTTAAGAAGGCATGAAATTGTTTTCAAAAATATCAATGAAGTCAAATCAAAGCATATCAGCATTTATTCATGAAAAGATATTTGAAATAACTCATATCAGAATTATCACCCATTATAAATGATATTTTTTAACCGAAATCATACGGTAAAGTTTAGGAGAAAAGGATTCTTTATTGAAAACATTTCCTCAACAAAGCCAAAGAAATTACTTCTTAATAAAGAAATTAATAATTCATATTTATTTTTTCATTTTAAAATTTATTTTGAGGTTTTAATTATGTATGATATCCTCTTTTATTAATCTGATATATATATATATATATATATATATATATATATATATATATATAATATAATTTGCTGAAGGAAAGATTTTTGTCAGTTATTTCAACTCATGTCAGACATTTTTGCTTACATAATATTATTTGTCAGATGGTAAAGATAAATACTTTTTTTCTCATATAATTACTTTTTCTTTCTTACTATTTCATTTCGTTTAACAGTAAAGAATCACCGCGAAAAAACTTTCTTATCTTTTCAACCAGAAAACATTTTTAATTTATTGAAATTTATCATTTTCTTTTCGGGTTTATAATCGCTTATAGCATTTCAACCGCGACAAGATTTATTGTGTCGCTGTTTGGCTTCTCATTTGTAATTAGTTGGCTAATCTATAAAATCTCCTTCGTCCTTAAAAGATCTTAATAATGTGCCATTTCATTTAATATCACCATTGTGAATGGTTTCAGGTACACACGTGTCTGTTGTGTTGGCAAATGTACATGAAATTCGTAAAGTAAAGTTACAATACATCAAAATAAAAGTTTTCAAATGACTGCACCCTAACTTTAATTTCTGTTATTTTGATCTTAATAACTAAGCCTGTTTACTTGTGGATCAATCTTTGAGTTTACATGACAAAATATAAGTAAAAGATGATTAAAAAATTCTGTTGAATTTAGGTTTTGAGATAAAGTGTACATGTAATTATAGTTAGAGAAAAACAAATTCGAATATATATATCTTAGAATTCCATTATTCATATATTTATATAAAAAACAGCATACAATAATACTTCAAATTTATTTCTTGTATTTTCTTGTCCTATCTTTTTAATATTTTTTTAGCATGGATTTTTTTCAGATATTCCCCAAGAGTGATCAATCTAATGCATTAAAAATAACAACCCAATGATGTAATAAAGCATTCCTAAATAGTTATAATGCTGTAAAATTTAAACATGGCATATCTTTATTTTACAGAAAGCTCAAAATAACATTTGTAAGGTAAGGGAACAACGTTCTTTATTAATATACTGTTAATTTTCAAAGAATTTGTAACAGTTTTTATAAACCAAAAACAATAGCATATAAAGTCCAACTGGAAACACATAAAAAATAAATATATATCATAAAATAAGTAGCCTAAAAATTTTATCCTTTTATTTCATTAAAATACTCCACGAAAACAGAATTAATTTTTCTTTTATCTAAAGAAAGCTTTTGAAAGATGTGGAGGCCAAAAATTAACTTTAAGAAACCAATAATTTCTCATTTTTTCCCATTTTATTGGTTTGTTTCAATGCATGATTTAGTAAACACTTTAAAACTCTGTCATTATCATATCTTCAACAAATGTACATGTGTCCTAATAATAAGAATCGCAAAGATAGGCGCAAGATATCATAACTGTGTACCTTAGGAATAAATAAACATGAGCTCAGTTCTTCCTTTTCAGACTAAACCACGGTTTAGTCTGAAAGCAATTTATTAATCTTTTGTTAATTTTAACAACTTTTGTTTGATCTTTTAGTTAGTTTATTTTTTTGAGTGTATATGTTAGTATTTAAAGTATGCAATAAATTTAAATGATTAAAAGAGCTAAATGATGCCACATATCTACATAAACAATTCCCTTCTATTAAAACTGCAAGGGAATACACTATGCACAGAAAAAGCATAACAAAACAGAAAAAACCTCTTGCTTGCTAGTATGAAACAATCTGAAGGTCATGAACTGTTTAAATGATTTTTTTTTACAATTATTTATATTTATCATTTCTTCATTCATTATTAAACCTTTCTTAATTATCTAACAATGAAATAAAAGACAGCAAACATAACTTTTGAGAAAATTAAAGCATTGAATTATCAAATTTCAATAAAATACATAAGAAGGCTTCTACAGCAAAGTGTGATGTATTAAAATACAGAAAGATTGATAGATCTGCTGCATCAATATGCCAATTAAATTTATTTGCAATTTTTTAATTCTAAACCGGTCATCAATGAAGGCATTGACATCTAATAGCCAAAAGAGTCATGGATTTTTACAGTTTACTACTTGAAGGGAAATTTTTGATCATACGCATCATTTTTGCTTGCATGCTATATGCTGGAGCTTTTTATAAACGCTTTGGCATAAACAAAATTATCAGACATCTTTAAAAGTTATAAAAAGATTTATCTGCTCTTTACGGCTACTCTTACGATCCAAGAACAAGATTCCAGTATAGCTTCGTATTTTAATGATATGCCTTTTTTTGCCAGTCTTTTATTAGGCATTATGGTCACTAATGACAGAGTAATTTCCAGCACTAGATACAGTGTCGTTTCATCTAATTGTATCGCTCCATTTATCATTAGGCTAATTCCAAAGGCGACCTGAAAAAGAAAAGGAAAAATTAATGGTTTGAAGGAGAAAGTTTTTCTTATGCATCAATTCAATTCACACGAGAAAAAAAACAATGTAAAAGTAACGCTTTTTTCTCCTTTTTCAGTCTGATTACTTGCCACATTGTAATCCTGTTATTTAAAGAAACTTGTTTTTTTTTAAACAGCTTGTGGGAAACATATCACTTTAAATATTAAATAATCGCATTAAAAAGATATTATTACTGAATTTTTTTGTTTGCAATTAAATCAATTCAACCAACTTTGAAACCATGATTTAATTTCATTAAAATTTGACATTGAGAACTCATATGACAGTTTCACATATAAATTTATAAACATTGTAAATTAGCTGAAGTGTGCCCTCAAAACTTTCTCGCGTACTCTTTCAAAAAGATGCTATCCCAGACATGACGAGCAAAAGCTAAAAAAAATATGAACTTTTGACATGAATTTAAAATTTTTATCGAATCTATCGTGTGATCCTTGGTGAATATTTCAAAAATTTGTCACAGAATTACAATTGCAATTACGAAATTGCAAACTGTAATGGTTGCTGTCTGAGCACTCAAAAATAATAAATCTCGGAAAATTTTAATTTAAAACATTTAATGAACATAGACAGTTTTACATTACAAATAAACAAAGACAAACAATTAAACATTTACAGTTACAAATCATATTAATGGGACAAGATAAATTTAGATGTTAGCTAGGGGAAAGTCCGACTCGCTCTGGCGGAAGTTCTCTTTTAAGCCACCAGGAGGCGGCAAGGCGGGGATATAGCAGTCCCGCATTTACGGAATATATTGTTCCACTACAAAACTAAATTTGATACTTTTAAATCCTTGCATTTTTGAGCTATTGCATTTGTTTGCTTCTGAAAGTACAGCTTGACAAATGTTCAACCATTGTTTAATTTGATTTGATGCTGATAATCAAATGATAACTATATAAATTCATTCAAAGGATTACTATAAACCGTTTGGTGGGTGATAGATAATAACTATAGAAATTAAATCTGTAAAATGAATAATATCTCTTCAGCTATTTTAGTTTTCTAGTTCTCTTGTTAATTTATATTTGGACAGTCGGACAAACAGTGCAAACAGAATAGAATGTAATCAAAATTAGATAGAGATTTGCAATTTTATATGAAGATCATATTCCAAATTATGTTCGTCTAATTCAAAGGGTGTTCGAGGTGTCCTTGTCACAGGTGAATAGACTGATAGGCAGATATAATGCCATAAATGTGTTTTTGAATTTAGGAAGGTCTTAAAAGTGTAGATTAGTCGAAATCTTTAATTATAATTTTTTTAACAATTACAATAATGTCTTTATACTTCGTAAACAAGAAAATAACGATTCAGTCATTTTTCAGATGCAAAACACATCATAATGGATTTTCTTCATTATTAAAATCGACTTTTATGAAGAAAGAATAATGCTGATTTATAATTGATTAATTTCTACTTCATATATTGAATAACATCTTGAAAAGAAATCAATTTGTGTTTTACTATGGATTACAACATAGATATGAATTTAATGTTGGATAAAATCCTTCATAAACAAATAATGTATTATTTTTATTATAAACAAACAATTCTTTCTTCATAAAATACATTTTTATCCCTTCTAAATGTAAATTAGCTTGTAATTAAGAATTATCTTTACAAAATTATTGAATAAAAGAATTTATTTTTTCTTACAAATAATAAATCTAAAAATAGATTTTTTTTGCAAATATGGGATTTTATCATTTGCTGTATGATACGTCTAATATACCCATAATTACTATGCTAAATATCCACTGAAATGGCATTCAAGTAATTTATATTAAAAGAAGTGATTAAAAATTATTAGAAACAGGGGAAATTCTATTAAGCATTAATAATTTTAAACTGCTATTATACGATACAAGTGCCATTAAGACATTTTTAATACCATGTTTATAGAGATATTGTAAAATAATTAGGTTAATTAATTCCCCTGAAAAGTTTAAAAAATATATATTTCTCAATTATATATTTGAATTGTCGCTTGCTGTCGAAAGCCGAAAAGTATATTTAACGGTATATTCTGTTGCATTACAATATTTTTTTAAAGCAAGATTATTTAAAGATAGTCAAAACAAATTTTGTGAAGTATTGTTTCTATGTCTTCTAAAAAATTAAATTAAAACAGCGTATGAATGAAAGGACGTAAAACTGAAATAATTTTAAATAACTTTGTTTATCTTAAATTTAATATTATTATAGTAAATTAATTTAAAAACAATGATTTTATATTTAAATTATAAATTTAAAATTTTTCATAAATTTGAGAAATACAGTATCTTTCTTGCGAAGCTTGAGTAAAAATTATACATTTTTTTATTTTATGCATGGCACTCAGGAAAACATTTGATGAACATTTTATCCTTTTCTCAAGTGTAGATTATTTTTTATTTATTACGGTATTAGGCATCAAATTAGGTTCTTTGACTGTTTTTTCTTTATATTTTGACAAACAAAATAAGTTCTAAATTTTTCAATGGAATCTAACGGATCGCAACTTTAAAATAGATGGCATAATACTTTCCCTTTCTCTTTATCATCGTTTAAATTAGCACCAAGTTTTTTAAACATTTATAATCTATTAGTAGTGAGTAACTCTGAAGTCATATTATCTATTTCACGACTCATTTATTTTTCAAAATTCCAAAAACTTCCTCCTCTCTTAATATGAAAAACAAATTATCAATTGTAACATATAATAAAGTTTTACTTCTTTGCGTTCTACAAACGAAGTTCTTTGCAATTATAATGGTTACTGATGAATTAGGACTGTAATATATCGTTGTTTAAATAAGAAATGTATTAAAAATACAGTTATAAAATATAGTTATTTTTTTTGATGCTTCAATTCATAACTAACCCGGAAGGAATTAGTTTCATTAATGATAATTTTAGTCTGGAAAGTATTAAAATAGTATATTGACGAATCGATGGAAAAATACTTTTATTGAATTCATTTTAATAGCGATAGTCTCATTTTGCCTCAGAACAAATAAATGTCGTTTAGAAAGAATTTATAAAAATAACAGGTTATCCATAAAATAATTTTTGGAATTTGATGGAACAACTTCACAATTATCTAGTTTATGCCATTTTTTAGTCTTTAATTCAAGTTTTTTATTTCTGAAATCAATTCGCTTTTCGAAACTTCGCTCAGTTCATTTTACATCAAATAACAAAGAAAACCACTAAATAATTCACTTATTAGATACGAATTATATTTAGATCAGAAATCAAAGTAATTTTTTAATACATTCTCGAGGTATTTTACACTTAAATATCATTCCAATTCTATATACTTTTGGGGGCTTCTGTGACTCCGAAGCTTCTGGAATTGCGAATGAAGTTAAAGAAGTCAAAAATAAATTTGTCTCCAGAATTAAAAGGATTAATATCTAAGTAATTTATATTACATTTGTATCCCTTTAAAATAACCAAACTAAAAGAATACATGTTTAAACTATACTGTTTCAGCATGAAAATGATTCCCCTGTTCAATAATTTCCATTTTCTTCCTTATTTTAATGCCATCAAAGCCGAATATTTACCTCATATGAAGAAAAATCAATTGAAAATCTAGTATTTTTTATCAAACAATTTTTTAAAACTGGAATTGTTTTGATTATAGAGAACCGTAAAAGGGTTCATTTTTTTAAAGTTTCTAGTCAATAATGTTATTATATTTGAAATAAATAAAATGCATTTGAGAATTCAGTGTATTATCATGAGTAAGCATTATTTTTAATGATATAACATAGGTTTTGACTTCAAATAAATGTATTTTAGACAAGAAAGTTTTGATGTTGATTATTTTTCAGGGGATGTAGTGCAAATCTCTTTATTATTCTTTAGTTTGTATTCACCAAAAATTGATTCATTTACTTACAAGTGATACATTACATGAATTCAATATTACATTTATTATTTTTATATGATAAGCCACATTTAAAGTTTTTATCAAAATCTGTTATTTTTATTTGGTTCCTTTAAAATTAAATGCTAAAAAAGTAATAATTTAAAGAAATTGTTGAAAATTGGCCAAAGCATTTTTTCAAAAAAAAAAAACTTTTTTTATGGTTGAATTTGCTCTTAGACATTTTGCTCTTTATTTCTTTGCTTTAAGGCCGTTTCATAATCATTTAAATTTTTTATTGGAAATTTTCCCACCTTGATTTATTTTTAATTATTAATGGCGAATAAAATAAGACATATGACAGACTTTAACTTGATAATGATAGCTTTAAGGAATAGACTTATTTCTTCTGTTTAAGGAATTCTAAGAAAAAATATGAATGATAAGACATCCATTTAATAGTATTTAAAAATGTTTTAATTTCATTGATTAAATTCAAGATTTTAATTTTTTCCCAAATCATATATTAAATCATTAACTAAAAATTTCATTTTTTGACTTTATAATTTTTTAAAAAATCTTTTGGATGATTTGAAAATATTCTTTCAATTATTTGTTCATTGTTTCTTTGTTAATTTTTATTTGAACGATTCTTCTTTGTTTAGTGAAAAAAAAACCCCAATAATCAATTATTTCAGCAAATCAGGTCCGAAGAAAACCCGTTTTATAAAATAACAACTTTTGATAAATTCTTCAAAATTTATTTTTAGGAATTGATGTCATGATTAATTAAGAAATATCAAGTATTTCGAAATATTCACAGAATTTAAACAGGTATTTACGATTAATACAACAAATGATTTGCAATTGATGGAAGCAATTAGTTAAATAGTCATGTTACCTATAGACGGTAGCAATAATTACATGAATTTTTTTTAACTACCAGCACAGTGATTCATTAAACTATTTCTTCAATTAAGCCAAATGGTTTACATAACAACATAAGTCCGTTTAAAAACAGCAAACGAACTGCATAAGCCAGACAACATCGATTATTATGTTAAATTCTTTTTTAAAAATGATTAAATCATTTTTACTAATGACATATTATATGTCCACCAGATAAAGAGTCGCTTGAACAATCGGCAATTAAGAGCTTTCGTCTCGAACGCTATATGCATCTGAAGGTTGTCTTGATTGTAGGAGAGGTCACACTGGAAGTTTCCAGTCATTAAGTACGTCCAGCAACTCGTTCCGAAATGCTGCGCATTCCTTGATCTCCTTGAATTTCCCCCCACTTCATGTCACCACGGGACTGGAGATCCAAAATGAACATTCCAAAGTAAACATAGTGATATCCCACAACAAGTTTTTATTTATCTCTTCATTATTTTTGTTTGAGGTACTTTAAAATAAGGTCATCGATGGACGTGTAGCTCTAGTGCGACGTTCGTTTTCTTCCCGGCAGGAATTTTAGCCCCGAGGATTCCTCTTGTCGAGTGCTGAAATCAAGGTAAACGGGAAAGCACAGCACAAAGAGTTGTTGGTTGGTGATCCCAGATAAGAGCTTCGGCTTGGCTCGAATTTTGGCTATGGCGACGCTAAGAAAGTTCTAGAATGAATTATGGCTACTTTTTACGGAATGATCTTTAATTTTCTCTTACGTAATAGAAAAACATTAATAAATAAATTAAAAAAATAATTCTCGTCACGCATAAAAATATAAACATTGGGTAAAGAACTAATTCGAGCGTAAAAGAATTTTGTCGTAAATACATTTTACTAATTTGCATCTGTTTTCTTATTTACTAAAATACATTTTTGGATTCATCAAGGAATTAAATCTTGAGATTTTCACTAATTTTCACATTTCAAACGACCATAAATTTTGGGAATAAGGTTCTAGAACTGTCCCTTTTAGTAACATAGAAAGAGAATCATCGTATTATTATTATATTGTCCCATCCTCTCCAATATTTGATAAAAAAAAAGTGATCCAATTTTATTCTATATAATTATTTGCCTCATTTTTTTAGTTGTCTTCTATAGATGTATTGAATAAAAGATGAATGCTTTGTCCAAACTGCTTCTTTCCTTTTCCAATACTGCTCTCTCTCTTTTATGACCAAATAACTTCCAGATTTCTGACATTTTTCTGTTTTTCTTTATGTAGTCAATCTTTTTTTTAAAATGTTATGGAATATTCTTTGCTACCGAATATTTTTCCCTTAAAAATTCTTTTTTTGTGTGTGTAAAATCTTTTATAATAGTCATCTTTGCATATGCACTTTTATTATTTATAATATTCATCAATCTTACTATAAGGTTCCAATTTATTTTTTCGTAAAATCTTATTGATGTATTATTTTCACATACAAAGGAAACCAAAATCTTAAAAATATAACCAGAATTCCATTTATTTTTTTATCTTCTGTTTCCCTTTTATGCTCATTATTTTTTTATTCTGAACACATAAAATTATCTATAGCTGAACTTAGCCAAAACATTATAAATCCCATTTTATGTTATCAATACATTTTGTAAGCTCATTGCTGTTTCAAAGATACACAGCTGCATAGATTTCTTTATTCTCAGTCATCCATAAATTTTATTAGTCAATTTCTGTTCAAGAAATAAGCAGCTATATAATCTTGTTTCAACTGAAGTTTTTTATAAAATTTTATTCTATCGATAATTTTTAGAAAGGCGTGCCGATTCACTTTCAGTTGACCTTTACTTCTGATACACAGGGTTAGCAAGAAATAAGTTACCGACTTTAGAGGGCTCTAAAATGCTTACTATTAATCCAATTGAGATAAAATTTAAACTACAGATAATTGAAATGATGCGCTTTTTTATTCATTAGACTAAAAATAGTACAGAAATTCTCCGTTAGATGGCGCTGAATATTCATAAAACCATTTATGTTTTATAATTGTTAAATTGATTCTAATTAAAATTGTTCAATATGTTCTCCTTTATTTTCAACAATATAAATGAGTCTTCCGGAACATAACGAATATGGTGCCGAGTGTTGTTCTTCAGATCTGGTTATCTTTGCCGTTAGAAATTTCAAATAACCCCACAGCCATAAGTCACTAGGGGGAATGTCTGGCGAACGAAAAGACCATGCTATTGGGTAATCACAGATGATAACTCGTACTTCTGTGAAATGCTTTATTAACAATCTCTGTATACAACGATCAATATGAGGTCGTGCACCATCCTGCATGGAAATGATGTCTTGAAGGCGTCCACGCTGTAGAAAAGTTGGGATCATAAAATACCTCATCATTTCGTGGTACTGTTGACTGTGATGGAACAGGTTTGGATTCTATTTGAAGTTATTTTTTCAAAAAAATACTGTCCAGTAATAAAGGTAGCTATAAAACCACACCATATGGTAACTCTTTTAGGATGCAAGAAATCAGTGGATAACATAAGGAATTTATCTGCTCAAATTCTATAATTGCATGGTGTTAACTTGGCCATTGAGGCATAAGTGGACCTCAGAACTTCCCGGAATGTCCCATGGCCAAGTTGTGTCAACCGCCATTCGAGCAAGGAACTGAAGTGCAAAGTTTTACGGATCTTTAAATCCTAGTCCTGCAACAGGTGCACACATTTAATTTTATATGGATAAAAATGCAAACGCTTTTGTACGATTTTTAATGCATTTGAATACGGCATATCCAGAACACGGTAAACAACTGGCAAACTCACTTTATTATACGGCGACTGAATGCTGGCTTCAACGAGTGCGGTCAGGACATTTTCGTCGCTAGAAGACGGATTTTTTTCGTTCTCTACCTGAAAGAATTCTAATTTGCCCACTTTTTTTTCCCAAATTTCTTTATCATTTTGAGTAGGGCACCTGGGGGCATTAAACCTCTTGTATCTGCTTCATATGACGAAATTTCTTTAGAGCTGCAACGGAATTTTGTTGGTTCTGGTAGAACAATTTCCCCAGTAACGCTTTTTTCTCGCAACGTAGACATAATGAAAAAAGAAGAAACAGATGATCAGGCAGAATATGCTGCCTTGTTATTTAAAGAAAAATAGTTACAGACATGAGCTGTAACGCAATTATGTTTCACATTTTCAATATATGCAAATAGAAAGGCTTTTGTGTTACAAGACCATCAGTTGATGAATTTTTTATTAATTTTTTTAGTTAATAAAGATAATCTGTAATTGAAATTTTACCATATTTGGACCAACAGAACGCATTTTGGTGCCCTCTGAAGTGGGCAACTTATTTCTTGCTAACCCTGTATAACATTTTTATTTTATATATACCTTCATACTTTAAAAGTTGTACTTTGCTTCCCGGTTTAGGAACTTAAATTCACAGTCAATATGAAATGTCTTTTTTAAACCCTGTAATAATAATCAAAAAATGTGCTAGAAATTTCTGTTTTAAAAAAGAATATTGTCAGTACATTTTGAAAGTTCTTGTAACTGTAGAGGAATAACAAAATAATATGTCTTTATTAACAGGCATGAAATAGCAATAATAGTTCTTTAAACATTTCGATTTAACCGTTGATATGTAAAAGTTACTTTTTGTTCTTAATGTATTTTCGGAAAAAAATTTCAGACCAATTTTTAATATATATTAAAAAGGGTAATTTTGATGAGAAGCTTTCCATTATAGAAATTACCATTGTTCAAACAATAATTACAATCTTTTAAACAGTTACAAATAGTCTTAATAAAAGTGACAATAGTAGTAAAACAGAATGAATGGATGAATAACTTCCCGAGGAGGCATATAAAATATGTGTTTATTAGCCTTAAATTCCCATACTTGAATGAAATATTAAATTCTTGTCTTTTCATAATAACTGAATGAACTGTTATTTCGATAGTTTAATCCTATAATATTAAAAGAAAGTAATGCTTGTGTCAGTGCTTGAAACATTTATTTTTCTGCACGTGATTTTAGGCGCCTTCTCTCCCCATTTCATTAACATTAGATCATAGATTCATGAGTTAAGTTACTTCTAAGGAGTTTGAATTGGAGGAATGAAGTCCGGTTGTAATCCCAATGCATCTTATTTGAAAATTAGTTGTTCGAGGTTCGTATTAGCGGATATTTGTTCATCATGTTGTTGGATGATGAATATTTCTTTTCAGGTGAAAGACAAATGCACGTTACATTCCCTGAAGTTTCTATTTATATAAAAGCTAAGAATGACTCCTATCTTAACTGATATCCAACCGATTCAAAATCAGTCCAACTATTAGAAACTGATGGATTTTTCTTTAATAGATTCCTTCGTTTGACTTGTTACGCTAAGGCGAGGGGATTAGTCAACTGCAGAGTACACAAAAAGTCCAAAAAGATAAAGGATTAAAATATTCAATATTCAAGGGTTTATAAATTCTGATTTTTATCTACCAACAATTATTTATCTCTAATAAATTATTCATAAGAAGAAATTATTTAAAGAAAAACTGAAATTTTTGTTGAATCCGAATGTTTCTTTTGAATGAAAGTTATACCAAAACAGAGTAAGAAAAATATGGTAAGATAAACAATGGGAAATAGCTGCTTGAGTGCCATTTTTGATTATTTTTGATTATGAGTTGCTTTGTTATTAATTCCAGGAAAGGGATGAGAAGATAACATCATTTTGTCATATGTAATAGTATATAAGTCGTATTTTTATCTTATTTTCCCCCTTGTATTTAATTTTCCTGCAGCTGTATTCGATTTGTTTTCCATTCATATAAATTATTTTAATTTGATTAAATAAATTAGTTTATCTTTATGCTGAAATTACTGTTTGCAAGGGATTTTTAAGAGCAGTTTTATTTTCCATTTGTTGTTTCATTAAGAAATTTTTGAATGTACAGATATTATAATTTATTAATGGAATTCTTTATTAAGAATTAAAGAAATATTATGGAGTATTAAATATTTTAATAAAATATTTTTCATTTAGAAGTAAAATCTATATTCCCTTTGAAAACTGTGTGTTCTAGAAAAATTTATATATTAATATTCTTAGAATAACTTTAATGAAAATGTAAAAAGTGCTTTAGCTATTTTTGGTATATGTTAGATGCGAAATAAACAGAAATATTCAGAAAATATTTGTGAATTTACCCTTTTATTTAAATATTATTCTTAAATATGTATTTTTGCTATTCATTACATTTGAAAAATTATAACTCAAAGAGAATTCTTTAAAAAATATTTTATAATCTTACTAATTTTTCATTACAAATAGTTTATAAATTAGTCATCTAATAATCTAATGGCTCTCCATAATTTTTAATTATGTTTAATTTCCAGTAAACATCTTAAAATTATCTTCTTCATTTACTTTTATAACTATACTTTCATGATTCCTTCAAAAAAGAATTTTCAAGTATCAAACTGCTGTAGATCTTAAAGACGTAATAATTTAAAAGCGTTACATCTGTTCCGTTATTATGTACGAGAATCTTCCTAAATGGGATATAATCAATTGTTAACATTGTGCCATTAAAAGATAAATATTCTAACTGCACTTTCTCAATGTTGGTACTCTATTTTTTGATTCTGTTGGTATTTTTATTTCTTAGCTTTCAGGAAGGAAATAATGTAATTAAATTTTTAATAAAACAGTAGAACCGGTTTAAAAATTTCATTGTAATTGTTTAAAGTATTTTTGAAATGATGGAATTTAGTCTTTTTAATGTACTGAATTGTTATAAATGCACCCAAAAAATTATAAAAATTCTTGAAAAAAATTACGTACCAACAAAAACTAAATTCTTAAGAATTTGTATTTTTACACACTATTAGCTGCCTATAATAGCCGGTTGTTCGCCCACTATCAATGTTTGTAATACAACAGGCAAAAATCAAAGAAACATCGCCCCAAAACTAACACTGCATCTCTTTTGACAATTTTTATTCTACATTGAACTAATGTTGCGTATGGTCACATAGCTTCATATTGGATTGATGAGATCATTCTCTCATCTATTGTCCATTCCTGAGAAATATTTTAAAAGCATTATTTCACAGCTCTTTTTCTGTCATTCTGTAAGATTTACGACTGTGTCAATCACAATCATTGAATAAAATATCTAAAGTATCGATTTTGAGAATTTCAATTTGTATGAACGCTCATGACTCCTCAATATATCATCTGTTTCTCCCATATACGTTTATGAGAAATAATGCGAAGTAAAACTTTGACAGAGCCAGCAAACTCAATAATTGGAGTAATTTAGTGTAATTTCAGTGACAATTGATAATCAATCAGAATATTTATCAATTTCATGAAATCTTAATTTAAAATAGTATATATATATATATATATATATATAATATATAATTATTTTGAGGAGATGTATTTCATCAAAGTGTGTCGACAAGACTCGTTGGTATATTTGTCGAAGATGCCCGGTTTAATAAGATTAATTGTCATGTTAACGAGCTATAATTAGCTACACCTTATCACAACAAAAACAAAATAAGAAATAGTAAAAGAAGTTTAAGTAAAAGATGAAGAGTGCTCAGGCAATTTGTGTTAGATGTATTTCAAACATAAGAAATCGTCAAGTTGGCTGCTGAAATTGGCGATATTGTTGCATTTGTTGCAGCTGAGAGTTGTTCCAAAGTTTTATTTTACAAAATATACCGAAATCTGGAAGAAGGAGAGTGGACATGACTATTGATGATAGATAAAATGATCATGATTACTCATTTGAAGTAACATTTTTAAAAAATGAGTTCAGCAAATAGATCTGGCTAACTTTGTCGCCGTATTCCTTCGTAGATATCAGTTCAGTGGGTGAAAATGGTTGATTTTGTAAGGTTTATTTCTCAAGAGCCATAACTGCCTATACAGTGCCAATCAAATGGTAAAAGCATAAAATATATTAAAAAGAACTCGCTTATTAAGCAAGGGAATTACTCAGTAGGGGGGGGGAGGCTACTGGTTTATCTTTTCCCCTGTTATTTTAAATATTTAGATGAAAAACTTTAGGAAATTAAATATTAAAAGGATAATTATCAAATTTTTTTAAAATTAAAAATCAGGAAATGGAATTATTTTTAATTTCAAGCAGAAATCTCTTCGAGGTATAGAACCTCGTCTTCAAAATTTATTGATGGCAAATTTAGTAGTTATAGGTAAAATGGTCTGAATAAAACAGCGTTTACACTTACACATACACTGCCTTTTTTATTAATAATAGGTAAAAAAGATGTAAAATGAATTTTTGAATCTCAGTCACACAATTTAAAATGAGCATGAATTTTAGAAAATGGCTATTAATTTAGATGAAATTTATCTGTTGAGAATTCAGTTTAGTTTAATGCGAAAAGGCACAAAAAAGTTCACTGTTTCGAAATTATATTAAATCATCATCGTCCCCCCATCCCTTATTTTGTGTTTATTACATGATCAGCGAATTAATTTCAAAGTATAAAATAGATAATTAATGACCATAAACATTTTTTTAAACTAGAATTAAGTTTTCATCTTAACCTTTATTCTTTTCTACATACTAACTAAATTGGTTTTCAAGAAGATATGAACAAAAACAGGTACAAATGAAATCATAAATTTTATTTTCATTGAATCCTTGCGAAACCTGCGAAACGACTTTCATCTACGTGATGAAACCCTATCAAAGCATGTTGAAATTTGAAAAGTGTATTGCACCAAATCATGACTAATACCCTACAGCTCTCCAGATGAGGTGATGCACGAGGCAAGGCACCTGCCAAAGGGTTGGAATGAGACCACATTTTATTTATTCGTGACATATTGCGGGGCCAATTCGCTTCCGCCTGTTTCCTGTTCGACCGCCACCCTAAGTAAACCAAACCGTCTTAATTATTGTCAAGAGAAAGTTACGCCTCTAGACAATATATAGACCCTAAAGGCTCTTGGCCCCCTTTCTCTTGCTCTCTCCATTTTCTGCTGGTATTCCTCTCTTATTTATTGTTGTTGTTGCCGCTCGTCACCTGAATGTGAAGTCGGTGCGCCAGCAAAAAAAATTCTCTTCCACTTCCTTGTCCAGAGATTATGACCTGGTTGCGGAAGAATAACATAGATAAGTTTTCGTCACCGGCGGAAGTGAAACAATTTCATTTGTTCTTCTTTCGATGGGTTGAAGAGCACCCCCATCCCCCACCCCATTTGCTTACAGTGAATTCGTTTTACTTGCTACGAAGTTTCTGGTTTTCTTTGAGTCTTGCTGTCTTTGAAAAGTAGGGATATAAACAATATGATGTGATAATTGATTTAGAATGTTGTAGAGCATTATCCAGGCCATCTATGAAGTTGAATTACCTGTTTTGTCTTTTTTTATTGATCTTTCAGTAATAAAAGTTTGTTTTGAAAAATGTTTAAAAAGAGATTTACGACAACAGGTTTAATATCTCGTAACTAAAAGGGATGTAATTAATGTAAAGAACAAAGAAAAAAAGACTTCGAATTGTTTCATGAATAATAAGTTAAAAAAAGAGAGCGCTGCTTCTCTAAAAAGAGAATGAATGTGAAAAAGGAGAATGCGCAGCTTAAAATTATAGTAGACTTTATTTTTCTCTCCCTATGTACCATGGATATCTGCACAGGAATGGTTGGAATTTTTTTTAATAATAAGTCGCCAGGCTCGTAATCGATACATAAATGGTTAGACTCACGGATAATCTTTTCCCCCTTTTTTTACTTGGAAGCAATTTTTCTTAATGTTTTAGATCTTTGATTTTTATATTTTTATGATCCGAGAGAAGAAATCATGTTTCCCTTCTGGGACCATTTTCTAGCAAGAAAGCTAACAGAATATTCATTTTTCTGAATTTTTATAACAATATATTAAGTTATTTTAAAGGCATTTAAATGTTTCAAACATTAAAACAAACATCTATTATGATTTATGGAATATGTAAAATACAATTATAAATTTTGATTTTATTTAAAAATCAAAATTTATTATATGAAATATTTTAATATTATATAACTTCATAATAAAAGTTTCACTTTTTCTTCGACAATCATCATTGAAATCTGGTGCCTTGTGATTTATTTTAAACGTTCTCAACAAATTCATGCATATTTTCCTAACATTTTTATTAATGTTATTTTTAATACAATTAAATGAAATTTGAAGAGTGAAATCAATGTATTTCAAAATGTCATACTGTAATGATTGTTCTCTTTAAAAAAAACTTAGGCAAGATACTTTTTAATTTTCTACTTTAGCTTCTGTATCTTACAATATATTTCTAAGACTGGACGTGCATTTAGAATATGATTTCCACTTTTATCATTCAGACAATATAATTATTAATTTGATTATAATCATCAGATAATCAAAATACTGAAAATAAATGTTATTAAAATTAATTTCAGTAACGGCCCCGGAGTAATAGCGATGTACACTCAACAACCGACATGAAGTAATTGACAAACTTCCTCGAAAATTTCAAGAACAATTGAAGCAGGAAAAACATCTGAATAAGAATTCCCCTTCAAGGACAGTCTATCAAAATAAGGACCCTTAAGATCTTCTCATAAAAAGCGAGAAAGGTGAAGTATTCAAGAGATTACAGGAAACATTTCATTGTCATTATTTAACTCAGAAAAATGCAATCAATCCGCAAGATGTATAAAGGAACTCTAGCAATAATCGAGACGCAGTTGATTTACATTTTGAAATATGCTTCCTAAGGTCATTGCAGTTTGTGCAAATGGCTCCCTGAAAAACCTATCTAAAAATCTTCCTGTACATTATTGTATCCATAGGAATTTTTAGGCAGCACTCAAACGAAAAGGATAATGTATTCCAAACATTTCTTGCATATGCCGTAAATTGCTTGAACACAAATATTCATTATGTAACATCCGTTGTTTGGACGAGGAATATGTCATATTAAAGGGCAAGTTACGTAACATCTGAGATTTGCCTTACTGTATTTTAAGCAAGGATCAGAAAGGAAAAGATATCTAGCAGCGGCTCGTTAAATTAAAAATTTCTATTCTAAGATTGTCCAACATCAAAAGCAACGTTTCTGATATATTCACATTTTTTAATCGTTTGAATAATGCAACTGACTCCCTTAAATATTTTGAGGATTGCATATAAATTTTGATGAAGAACATTGATTTAAAATTGACTATGATATTTTCAACTGATGCGGAATCACACGCGCACGCACGCATTCACACACACAATGATATTTTAAAATTAAACCAAACGCTAATTAATATCCAAACTTTAATCTTAATTTAGCCATAGTAACCACCTTCTAAAAATATTCTCGTTCTGGTTAATTAATTTTGTAAAATTGCTGAATCGATTAAAAGCCGACAAATTCCCACACTCCGTGTGAATGGATGAAAAATTTTCTGCCAAACACATTCCTTTAAAAGATCCCTACGATTTCAAATTTGACTCGGTGCTACAATTTGTTTAGAATATTTTTGTCTGTACCATAAGCTTTCACGATTTAGTCTTCGATAATTTTTTTATAAAAGTTTCTTATGTGGCTTTTAGCAAAACAATAAATACGCGTTTTGAAACAAGTTATTATCATTTTTTAAATAAATTTTAAGAAATCTGAATTATTTCCGTTTTCATACTTAAACATTATTTTGAAATAAAAATTTCGCTTTTTAAATTTAAATTTGTTTGCTTCTATAATTTATAATTCTGTTTAACAATTTCGCTTATTATTGGTTTAAAAATCATACATTTTTAAAAATTTGAATTTATAATTGATATTTTATGAAAGGTCACAAAGTACATCATTTTTTTTCCGTATAATGTTTTGTTTTGTTTTATTTTTATCAAAGTTTGATGAGATTAATAAGAGATTATTCAACAATAATATAGCAAATTTAAAATCAGTAAAAGCAGGAAATTAATTCATTTAACAAAACGGAACTATTTTGGTTATTCATGTTTAAAAATATTAAATGAAACGCAGTTGCTTGATGCTTTACTCCGGAAGATTAATCACATGCACAGAAGCTCTGTGTTTCGAACCGTATCAGAAGCAAATCTTTGTATTGGGGCATGAATGACTTTAAAAAATGCTTTTAAACGGATTTTTGATCTTGATATTGAACGGTGGAGGTTCCTGGTTGGGTCAATAACCCCAAACGAATGTGGAAGCAAACAAAACAGCGAGACCGTATTCAATATTCCCATGAATGAATATTCACGAAAAAGAAAATATACGACTTATTGAAGTAAAAAATAAATACTTATCTCTTTAAAAAGGATTAAAAAAGAATTAAGATCTATAAAATCACTTTGAAAAATTTTAAGATGAAATAAAACTGACTTCAGTAAATACCAAATAAAGTATGCTTCCTGAATTGTTATGTTATCCCATCTTTGTTTTTGAAGCAATTTAAAATGTCAACACTAACCTAGATTTATCAAAAATAACAAAATATCATACAAAATTTTACAAAACGGGGAAGTATTTACAATTTATTTTTTAGATATAGTTGCAACTGTATATTTCTGGAATTTTTTAATTTTTTTTTCTTCTGGATAAACAGAATTACTCTGTTATCCAAAAACTAAGGCTAAAGATAGTTTGTGCAAAGTAAACTAAAAAGAAAAAATGCTATAAACATATAGTCTATTAAAAAATAAACTTTAAGTTTATAGCATTTAAATATCGATAGACGTAGTAGGCTATATGAGATAAAAATGATATTTTTGAGACAGAAAAAAAGACATTTTATTGTGCATTTGGTAACAAAAGGAAAAAAAAAAACAGTTTGTGCTTATGAGCAAAACAAATAAGAAAAGAGTTTCCTTATAAGAATATCGTTTTTAGTAAGGCGTATGGTTTCCTCGGACGTGCAGCAACGTTGAACACCTTTGAGGCATCGAGTCAAGAAGGCTATTAATGAGGGGCTGAGATATTCTGTCTCACTCCTTCAGAAGAGCCCTTTCCAGTTCTTGGAGAATTTGTGGGGTCAGCAATTCGTCTGTTTAGAATGTTTCAAATTGCCGATGGGGTTCCTCTCCAAAGAACACGTTCGTCAATCAATTTGTGTGATTCTTTCCTCCAAAAGGAAATCATACACCATGTTAGCATGATGTGGCCTTCAACTGTCGTCCATTAACATGAAGTCATCTCCATTTGTCGGAGCGTAAGGGACTACAATAAGTCTTAGAATCTCATCCTTATATCGGGACTGGTCAGAGCTCCGTTTCGAATTATATGGTGATAGGTGCACCCGTAGATGGCAATACCAGCATAGTACATCACTCTTTCACCTCTAAATCTCACATTTTAATCCACGAACGCTTGTTTCTTGTGCCGCGTACCCTCCAGGTGAAAATACGTCTTTTATCAGCATGAACAGAAAAATGGGATTCGTCAGGGAAAAGATTATTGCACCATTCATTTTTCTTCTTGTTCACATACTCTGTTGCCCACTCCCTGCAAGTACGATGGTGTCTTTCTGTTAACATGACATAGGCACCCCTAGTCAGCGAGCATACAGATCTACAGCGTGAAGGCGGAACGCTTGTGTCAAACCTTTGTGCCAGTAGCCAAGCGAAGGTGTTGTAGAAGAGTGGCATTCATATTTCAGTGTATTCGAGGCGTTAGAGTTAAACGATCTTCATTCGGCGTTATTGCACGTGTACTAACTTGTCCTGATCTTCGGCTTGCAGATCCCGGTAAAATAAACGGTTTCAGATCCCAGAAATTTTATTTCGTGAAATTCTAATGGCTATGCTATTTTGTCTTGTCTTTGCCCCCCCCCCCTCTAATCTGCTAAGAACACTCCAAGTTTCTGATTATACCGTAATCTTATAAATGACTTCTTTGAGAAATCGATCATTAAATGTCGATCATTCTATTCCACTTTGCCTTACATTAAGTTGAAGACCAAATAAGATTCGTTACCGCTAAAGCGTCGTCTTCACACTCAATATTTGCATGCTGCGAAGTTTGAAAAATAAATAAAAAATTGTCTTTGTCATTCGCTTTTTCCATTTTACGCACACAAAAAAAAAACATAGTACCGTTATCTTATTTAACCGTTATCTGCTCAAAACACTTAAAGAATTCCTTTAATTGTTTTCCTTTAATTTCCTTTCCTTAGAATTTCCTTAGAATTCCTTTAATTGCATATAACAAGTATTATATTGTTTTTGTAGACTGTTTACTGTGACAGTATGCTGCAAAGCAGCAACATTTGGACATTGTATGAAGTTAAATTATCCAATTATTCTTCTGGTAGGAATTCTCACTTTTGAATAGGTTTTACCAGAAATGAGTAGGTACCATTGAATTGGTACTCAACTTATAATTGTAATTTTGAGTGAGACTTCAAAGACATACTGGATTAATCAGAAAACGATTTATTGAATCAATCTTCTGTTATCCTGCTGACATGCTGACAGTAGCTACCACCTAAAAAGATGGCAGCAGTGCTGATATTAGACGCCGTAATTTTTATCCTCGGATTGATTGGCATGCTCAGCAATGGGGTGTCACCGAGAAATACACTCGATAATTTATTATAATAATATTTTCAGTGATAATTCTTTTTTTAAGTAATACTTGAAATATAAATTTAAATAACCCTTTATAAAACTCCTGCATTGTCCTTATAAATTTCACTCAATTTTATGGTACAAGCAATTTTTTTTAATAGGAAAAGTTTGCTGTAAATCAAGCTTGATATTGTTACTAGATTATATTTCAAATACAACACTAATCGTCATTTAAAAGTTTGTTATGATGTACTATAGATTTTAAAAATCGTTTTGACATAAGATGCACTCTGTTTAGTGAACCAGCTCATAAGAAACAGCTTCACCACAGTTAAAAATTGTCGAAAATTATTTTCCCCCAATGTTTCAATTTTTTCTTTATACACAATAGCAGGTTCATTGAGCATCACTATATGTTTTAAAACAGATCCCTTTATCAACTTTCTAGGGTTGTCAGTATTAGATGTGACACTTTCAAGTTATGAGATCAATATATATATAAGAGTAGAGGAAATTCAGCTTCATTTTTTCAGTTTATACATTCATATAGGCTTCACTTGAATGATGATATTGTATATCGTCACAATACTATTTTTTTATCCAAACGAACAGCATCTATTTTTGCTTGAATATATCAAGTTTTCTTCATATATGTGATTTTCCTTAATTCTTTAACTATTTGAGTCTTTCTTTACTGAAGACAATTCATGCAGCAGATCAGTTTACGTATGCGTTTTAAAATCATTAGAAATCTTTTGCCGGCTTTCTAGCACAGAGGTAGCCCGTCTCCCTCGTGTTCTGGAAGTCCCGGTTTGGGCGTTGTTGTTCTTCTGTGTGCTATCTGTGACTGTGCCCCCCGTAAAAAGGGGTTGTGTAAGCAAATGTGGTGAATGGGTAGCTAAGTCGTACTCTTGGCGCTAGTTGGAGTTACTTCAAAAACAAGAGACGCTCCTTTCGGCTTAAATCTGTTGCTGTATCAGCGGGGGTCTTGTCCATGGCAAGTGCCATAAATAGCAACAATAGAAATATTTTAATAATTTTCTACACTGATAATTATGCTTTAACCTGTGAAACTGGTTCACTGATTCTATTTATAGTTATGAATATACACAGACTAGCTTTATACTACATCTATATATTTAAAATAATTAACAAACCCAAACAAATATCCCATTATATTTTGAATTTAGAAGAATATAATATTAATAATACTTGAATAATGATAAGTCTAGGGGGTCATAAGCATTCATATGTAACAAAAAGTTTCAAAACCAGTATCATGATTATGATTCAGGAAATCTGTGGAGTTTTTTTTCCGTAGAAAATGTGCAATGAATTAATATTCTATGACTCCTTTCAAAAATGAAAATGCTACCCTACAGCCGCCCAGTAATGATATGTTTAGGAATCATAAACTTTTCTGTGAAATAAAAATTTTCGAAATTGGTGCTACGATTGTGGCTGGGAAATTGTTTCCTAGATTTTTCTTATGGAATATATTCGATAAAAAACCGTTTTTTGTAAGAATGTATAAATTAATGTCAGATAAATAGAAAAACAGATGAGCTAGTACTATACTCTCCAAGTTTTAAAACTAAATCAGCAAGAGGACATTTGACCCATCTCGAATAAGCAATCACTTAAGAAAATGTTGAATATTTAGGAAATCGAATCTAAAATCTAAAAAGAAAAAAAATGATAATTTTAATAATCTAATAATAATGTTTAAAATTTTTTAAAAACTGAGTCTTTATAAATCGCTATAACTTTTATACTAAATCTTTTGTATCCCCCTTGGCAAGTGTTTTTGGAAATTAAGACCTGGCAGGCAGTTAACAGTACCCAAAAACCAAATTTATATTTTAGTAATTGAACCGATTGAAACCAAAATGTGACACAAATATGTACTTGCGGGCACAAAATATAGTTACAAATACGATATATTTAAGTAATTGTATTATTCAGTAATCGCGTTATCATTTTTGAGAAAATACAAAATGATTGATAGTAAATTTCTTGTTGAATTTGATTCAAATTTAATAAATGTCCACACTATAGATGTTTAATAGTAAACCGAATTTTATCTATTTAACTCTCTTGGTTTTGTAATTATTGTGTTAACTTTTATTCGAACAACTGGGCAGACTTCCTTCCTCTTATTGGATTTTACTCCAAATTTGAGAAAAGTCTGCAAATTTGATCCAAAGACCGTATACCGAACTTCATACATCTGGTTTAAAGCATTTTTGAGTTATCTTTGCTGTAGACGGTCATTTTCCAAACGAGTATTTTTCAAATTTAGGGAGGTCTAAAACGTGGAGATTCATCAAAGTCACTAGTTTAAATTTTTTGAAGAAATGCTATATCTTCTCTATACTATGTATACGGGAAAATAAAAAGTTTTCCTAGTTATCAAAATCCCCAGAAACACAAAATAGTGGCAAAGATGTGCTTATTTTCTTATCGTTTCAAATCATGAAATATCTTATGAAATATATATTTTAACTAATTGCAAATAAAATAAGTAAATAAATGAAATAAATATCTATAATAGAGCAATGAGTTTGTTAATTCTGAAACTTTCCTGCGGACTTCCTAATGTAAGCATTATCCTTCCTCCCCCAAGAAAACTTATTTTCATGAACTTTGGAAAAAAACTATGGCCATGAATGTTCAAATTTTTATCTTCAGAATACCGAGTATAAGCGTTTTATTTTTCGTAGAATAGTGAAGAAAGGTTTTTGTTGTTGTTGTTAGTGTATAAAAACTAAATGCTTAGCACAGATTTGTAATTACCACAACAAAATTACGCCCAAATTATTGTGCTTCTAAGTTAAATGCATATTAATAAACATCCTGATAGACATCAAAATACCTACGAATTTTGTTCAAAATGTGATAGAATTTTATAATTCATGCGGGATATCAAACTTTATTCTTTTAATTTTTCTTTCAAATTTTGTATTTATCGTGTTTAATTTTATTTGTCGGCATTACTGAAGATATTGAGAATGAATTTTATTAAATGATTTAGAGACATCTATAATCTTTCTGTGCAGTTCACATGTTAGATTTCGGCAATTTAACTCAAAGAATTTTGAATAGATATTTTTTACAGACAGATGCACGAACATACAGACATGCATACTCTTTTAGAATTCATACGACGAAATATTTTGACGATTAGGAAATTTTTTCTCTGTAATTCTTTGTAAATAAGAAAAAAAATAATCACTCAGTTATTCCCAACAGATTCTATAAATCCTGTGAAACTTCTCACATGGAGAAACATTTATTTAACATTTATTTAAATAGAAATCTTTTAATACTCGAAAGAAAATGTATAAACAATAAATATATGCATTAGAAATGAAATAAATTTGAAACTTCTGATTCGCAAACTTGCTTTTCCCTTCTGGCGAATATTTTTAAGCTTTGAATAAAAAGCATGGAAATAAAAAAAATTTATGGCAAAAATTTCTAGACTTTGATAAATAACTTCTCGTTTTAGAATCTTTATTCGAACTACCCATGTACCTTTTGAAACTATGAATATCTGAGAAAATAATAGTTAAAATACGGAAAGAAGGAAAGCAAATAAAATTCAATATGCAGTATTTTCATCAGTATATCATTTTTTTCTTTTTTGACTGTAATGCACCTATATATACATACCCATGCACCTATATATATGCACCTTTATATACATACCATATACATACCCATGTTAGCCCGAAAAGTAAAAAGTTATTTAGAAGCATTTTAGTCTCACTTCAATTTTCTCATTACCAGCAAAATACCTCAGTTTCCCATCTAATCTCAGACTATACACGTCAATGGATATAGTGTTAGCTAAAAACTACAATAACTCAAAGCCATAATAAGATGTAAATGTTGTTTTTTAAAAGAAATTATGTCCAGATTTGAGCCAAATTGGTAAAAGGAAAGAATTCCAAAGGGCACACACAATTTTTTAGTGCATTAAGTGCTAAAACATAAAACGGGTTTATTTTGAAAGCAGACGAATATGTCAAGGAGAACACTTCCACTTGTTTAAAAGAGAATACGAATTGCTAATTGACCAAATCTACCGTATTATTACCCTAATCGCTCAATGATGAAATAATCGATATATGTTACAAAGTATTCCATTTGTCCACTGTTACATACATTCTGCTTAACCTTACCGTCTTTGTGAGATTAATGTGGTGAAGTCGGTAACAGCGCGCTCGTGCCGCTAATCAAATTTTCGTAAGTGGGAGATCTTTGGAGCGTTTCCGATCTCAGCTCAGGGTCAACGCAGTAAACAAAAACAAAAACCCAAACAACACCACGCAGAGAAAGTGATTTGACCTGGTTTCCTCAAACCCTCATCAAATCCAACCCACACCGGATCATTTTTAGAATTTGCCCCGAAGGGGGAAACGAAAACTTTTTTTTCATTGGAGCTTCACTTTCTCTGCCGCAAAGCTTCTGTGGTGTAATACTGCGGTCCATTATAGCGAGGAAAAGTTTGGGAAACGCTTCTTGCTGTAAGTCTGTTTGGAATACAAGCATTGGCAAGAACGAGGGATTAGCGTTTTGCCAGTCTGTGGCAACTGGAGTAATAGGCGCCTTGGGCTACCCCAAATGACACGGTATGCTGTCCTTTTCCCACAAAGTGAACAATTTTTGCATGCTCCGTTCGTGTCTGTAGGCTTCGTTATACTGCTCAACGATTAAATTAGTAATTCGTATCTTGGAGCCGGTTTATACAGTAATCCCCAGCGACTAAAATAGAAAGTTTTACTTTTATAACATCTGATTAAAACAGTTAAATTTCCTATGAAATCATAAAAATAATATTGCTGCTGTTCTTTAAAAGCTCGATAATATAAATGGATTGTATTACAGCTTAAGGTGTTTGGAATGATGTTTAAGTTTTGTAAAAAAAAAAAAAAATAGCAACAGTTTGTGGTAGAAAATGATAAAGAAATCTCTAACGATTCTAAAATCTTCACCTGCAAATATGTGACGGATTCTTCATTGGAGTCATGCGATGTTAATATGTCATTTGTAGCAATGTTTAAGCGTATGATTCAATTCATGTGATGCATAATAATAGTGAACAAAATGGCATATCATCAAACGTCTAATAATAAAAACTTCGATTTTTTTGCCGGTATTAATTGAAAAAGTAAATTTAAATAGTGTATTTATTTCAAACTTTATTTCACTTTTATTTTAAAACTAGATTCTTAGATAGTGAATTATAGGACTATACGCAATCAGTAAAAACTGTTTAAATATATTCAAATTATTGCGTGAAAGGACTGTGATATTTTATAGGGAAAATACTAAATCTAAATTATCTGATAATATGATCGTTTAGACATAAATGTTTTAATAAGTATATGTTAAAAGCAAAGTAGGAAATATATGAATTAGTTGATTATATTAATCTTTCTCTAGTCACTATATGTATACAATGTAAGTATTCTATGGAATTACACATGTTATTTAGGCAAATAATGAAAATAAGGTGGAGATAGTAATTTTATTAAAAACATACACATTTTACAGAACCTAAATATCATTTACGTCAAATTAATAAAAAAAAAACTCTCTTAAACATTTAAAAAATTAAAAATACAGGAATAAAAATTGAAATGTCACATTATTTTCCCTATATAATTTGTCGGTTTGTCATTTGTTTGCATATAGACTAAACTGATTAAGTTTATAATGATTCTTCTAATTAAGCTTAAACTGATTCTGCAAACTGATTAAATTTATAATGCATAAAAAATATGAATCAAATTCATATTTTTCACATCTAATTCATCACATTCTAATATGTGTAAATTAGAAAGTGATTGAAAAATTTTCTGTCCTTTTAAACCCTACTTTGTATGTTTACTATAAATGATTTTAGAATTTACTCTACTTCGATCGTTGGAATTTCAGCGCTATATGATGTTTCAGAATTGTCGCAAACATCTAAATTAAAAAGGCAGAGCCTATATGAAACGTCCTTAGAATATTATTATTTTTAAAATCTTTTTTATGAAATTCAAATTGCATTTTTCTAATAAATAACATTTCACTAATATAGTTAAAATTTATTAATTATGCAATTTTCAAAAATTTAGAAAAAAAAACTTCCAAAAGAAATAATTGTTATTAATAATGTAAAACTTCAACAGTTATTTCAAACAGAATAAGAAATTTTTAAATGCAAAATGCACAAAGATTGCCATCTTAACTTCTAAATTTGAGTATCTCCTGAGACAATAATTTATCTTCATCATCAATGGTTGTCATAAATTGATTTTATGCTTCTTTGGGCTTTCCTAATATATATTAATAGAAAAATGAGCACTAAGTTTCATAGATATAACCTGCACCACAGAAATTATATTGCAAATGTTTAATAGCAATGAATATTCTTTGACGCATGAACTCCACAAGTTTATGAAACCATTAAGGAGGAATATTAATTTATTTTGGCAAAAATATAATTCATTATTTTCTCTCATCGGGTGGGGGTGGGGTCAGAGCTTGATGTTATTTAGATTATTTTTTAAATATGAAGGAACTCGTGGATGAATACTAAGAAGGAAATTCAATCTTATGAATTGAACCTTCTAAAGATAAAAAAAGCACAAATCTGAAAATACAAAATATTAAACTAATTTCGACCACACAGCCTCATGCAAACCTGAAATTAATTTAAATATATTGTAAATTGCAGAATGATTTCTTTACTTTACTAAAGCAATCTTTAAAACTATTTATCGTAGTGAACTTCTATACTATACTTAAAACATCTGATTTTTCTTCTGAAATATTCTCAAAGTATTTCAAATAGCTTCTAAACCCTTAACATTTTTTTAAATATATTGGAAAGTTCGACACAACTTTCATACATGCTTTTGAAATGTTACCGAAACCTTCGAAAAACAAATTTCAAGTTGTTGCATCAAAAAGCTACAAAAATTTCCAAATAACTCTTTATGTTAGCTGACTTTCAAAATAAAACCACTATAAAAGCAGTTATAAAGAAAGTGTAAGGTATGCCTTTCGAATAAGGCTCGTGCTTGAACACAAAAATGTATTACTTAAATCCTTTTAGCCTTGACTTACATCGACTAGATTTTCGCTTTTACCTTTCAGTTACGAGTTTTAAAAGTTTAAAATGATGATATATACATTTCAACCAAAATTATTATTATTTTTTATTTTACTTTCAACTATGCAAAGAGAAAGTTTTTTAACTGTAAAAAAATCATATTTGGATTTGAATGAATCTCTAAAATTTAAAACTTGCTTAATTATGCTATGAAATTTCAGAATTGTCTATTTTATGTTTATCAGTGTTTCTGACTGAGAATACGATAACTCAAATCTGCAATAATAAAAAGGTAAAATTTCCAACGTATTATACGAGATCTCTATCACATTTCGGGCGAAATTCGTTTGCTGGAAGTTTCTTTATATCTTTATGCTCATGTGAAGAATACAATTTATTTACATAATTGTCATTGCATGCATATTTTTTTCCATATAATTGTAAAACCAAATTAAATTTTGGCAAATCCATCACTTTATTCCTTTATATGCATCTTTAATAAATCAAAATCATTATAAGCTGCATAAATTAATTTCAGTATGTGATCTTTAGAACAAAATTGTAAATAAGAAAGAATTTGCAACAAAGTCTGTCAGAGTAAAAAAAAACTTTTTTCTTTTATGAGACTTAACATCTTAGTTTCTATTTCAGTTTTATTAGTTTCGAATGCTAATAATTTTTATTTATACAATTCAATTATTATTAAGCTGTAATTCAATATTATTCAGCTGTAATTATTATTAAGTTGTAATTCAATATTATTAAGCTGTCATTCATTATTAAATTACTAAGAATCACGATTTTGATGAATTCAGTTGAATTGGATTTAAGAAAATCTTATGGTTAAAAAAAATCAATAATGGTTTCATGAATAAAATGATTATCTAGATTTAATATTCCATTTCTGTATTTAATATCTCAGTAAAATATAATTCTTTTATTTGTTGATTATTAAGAAAAAATATTGATTGTAAAATTATTTAATTCTATTCAAAGATTCAAAGTCCTATTTTAATTTTTAAAAAAGAGGAATCAACGGATCAAGTCTGGAATTGTATATCTATCTGACAATTACAAAGATTAATTTAAAATGCAAATTATTTTTTTTCCTTACTGAGTGGAATGCAAATATAGTCTTGCGAAACATTTCTTAACAGGAAGTAACTACGTCTTCTAAAGTAGGATGATATTTGTATAAAGTGAATACATAAAGCCTGACATGACGAGACTTCAACGCCTTCACTACAAACGCGTGAAGTTTACTCATGATTTCTGGAATATATCCTGTAGGTCGCATTGAAAGCTTCATAAAATAGGTAAAAATAATATTAGTTCTTCATGGAATAATATGATGTGCGATGATTTTCTTTCTTTTGTGAACTTTCCTTTCCTTCTCTATGAAAAGAAGTTGCTCAATCGTGTAAAAAAAATGAAGTAATTATTTATTGCTCACTTCGGTGATTTTTATAACAGGCTTAATTATTGAGTTTTTTATTCATTTTTTTATAATTTTGGAGAAGATGGAGCAATTGCTTTCCATCTAGATATGAGAAATGAAGTTTGGAATCGTTTCCACCTATTCATTAAGAATTTAATTGAAATATAAGTCATGCTAATGACAATCATCCCCTTATTTGAATTTTCTTTCTTCCTCAGTACTTTTGAAATTATTTCCATTAATATTTCAATTAAAATTATATTAATTATTGATATTAATCAATAATTTAACTGAATGACATAAATAAATATGCCAATAAAATTTCTCAGTTTTCTATTTGTGATACTATTAAGAAAATGTTCAAGTAAAATCAAAATATTTGTTAAAAGGTTATTTTATAAGTCCTCGTTCACTTTTTGATTCTAAGTCTAAAACGTAATTGCTTATCACAGTGATTGGTAATCTTTAGATAATGCACGAAATCTGCAAGTGTGATTACAGATATTATTTTTGAAAAAAGAGGAAATATTTCACAGGACAAAATATTTATGTCTTGATACCCACTTAAATTTATTTAATTTTCAAAGAAACTTTAGGATTCTTGAGAAAAAACTAGTACCAGTTAAATCTGCTTCAAGTGACTTTCAAACATTTGCTAAAGACATTTACTTTTCTAATTTTATATCTTTCTTTGTTCATAGCGGAGAGATATGCAAATGTATTCATAGATCTTTCACATTTGTGCAATTTTACTTTCTCATATATGTATTATAAAGAATGTATATCAATCGTCAATAAATTTAAATTCGAGATTTTGATGAATCCTCAATCTGTCTGCAATAAAGGTAAATAAAAAACGCTATAATCTAGATGGACGAAATTTAGTGTACGATCTTTATACGGTTAAATTTGTAGATTTTTATCATATTTCTTGGAAATTCCAGTAAAAGGAAAGCGGTCTGCCCAGCTATTCAAATATAATTCAACATGCTTATTTCAAAACGAAGAGAGTTAGTTATGTCAAATTCAATACACTATAATCTAGACTCCGATCAAATTTTGAGCCTAATCCAATATGGGATTGACCGTCTGCTGGTCTGTACTTTTAAAAACATATAAGAGTGATAAATCAAACATTCTGTAACTGCAATTGTATTTTTGTGTCAAATATTTGCTTTGGGGCCGGCTTGCTGGCACAGAGGTAGCGCGTCTGCCTCGTGTTCTGGAGGTCCCGGGTTCGAGTCCCGGTTCGGGCATGGTTGTTATTTTGTGTGCTATCTGTGAGATGTGTGAATGTGCCCCCCTGTAAAAAGGGGCTGTGCAAGCGTAGTTGTGTGTGTTTCATCTTCATATGAGCTAGAAGTCAGACTTCTGCCCTCGGGTGCTCAGGGGTTCATACCCTCAGAAGCTACTGCATCCCTCTTTCCGCGGTAAAAAGCGGACACGACATCATCATCATTTGCTTTGGGAAAAATGTATCTAAAACACACAAATTATTTAAGGATACGGTTAACCACATTGCAAGGTTAATCCCTAAATAACTTACCAATAATGACAAGATAGATTTAATAAACATGTTTTTAGGTCAAAAGCTAATATTTCGTAATTATTGTATACCGATGTTATGTAAGGGCTCCCTGGAATGACAGCTATATCAGAATATATGCAAAAAAGTTTGGGGAAGACCACTCCCTAGTTCTCGTTATTTTATACAATTTTTACGATCAGGAGAATTATAAATATGTTCTTTCTGCATTTTGAGAAAATTTCTCTGAAGAAATGTGCTCTTAGATGCATAATTTATAATGGACCATCAGGCAACTGAAAGTGAGGAAGTCTCTTATTAATAAAACAAGGCAAGTTCTCAGATGCTTGATCCTCCCTTGACAGGTTTAATGCTCTCTAAAGTTTTTTCATTTGATCTGTTAATAGTTCAGCAAAATATTTTTGAGCTATAAATTTTGATAATCATATGCCTCATACTATTATACGAATCTTGTGCCTTTCTGTTCATTTTAGTTAGTATTTTTCTAATTTTCTGTCGCATCTGTAAAATTTGAAAAGAAAACGATAAAACTTCATTTAACATAAAAAAATTTCCTGAAATTTTTTCCCCCGGGAATTTACAATAATTGATTATTCAGAAATCTTATTCAATTCCTAATATTATCTGAAAATCTTCCTATATATATATATATATAATATAATATTAAAATTTACAATCGTTACTAAAATACCTTTTACTCATCCAATCAAGTTCAAGTAAATTTTTTAAAACATTTAGTGGATGGCATTTGATATTAATACAGTTTTTTCAAATATTCATTAATTTTTATTTATTAATTAAAAACTAATTAAATATTTGAAAAAACTGTATTAATATCAAATTCCATTAATTAAAAACTAACTTTCTCTGCAAAAGTCTTCATTTCTCGGCAGCAAAATAAGTGACGAATTTAGTTAGTTTGTTACCAACGCCAAAGATGTTAGGCTTAACTTGATTTCGGCCGATTATTTTAAACGATTAAGTTTATTTTAAATTATGTTTGATGCATTTAAAATTAAACATTATTAATTAATCGAGTTTTCCAATTCATTTTAAAGTATCAAATTAAAATAATACGGGATAAAGAAAATTAGAAATTTCTAATCCGTTTTGCCTTCCTCAATTGGTTAGAAAAATCACCATTAGGCGTTGTCTCAATTGGCGTTGAATATTCAACGCTAGTATAATTTTTTAATCAATTATTTATAGTAATTTAATTGCCATGCCAGTATAGTCTGGTTGGTATGGCGTTAGATTCGCATCACTTAGGCTGCGAGTTCAAACACCATATACTGAAAGAAGAAAGGAAATAACCAGGAAATTCGCTTTCTATTTTGCCGCTTTTATATTGTGATTCTGCCAGGTTTATATACATATTTATATAAATTGTAATTATTTAATAAAAAGTAGTTGAAATAAAATTTTTCTTTGTTAATCTAAGTAGTAATTGATTTATATATATATATATATATATATTAGTACTTGTTTAAAGAATATATTTAAAGATAATGTTATATCCGAATGGAATACTTCATATCAAGCATCTACTAATGCGCAGCTCACTAAGGAATTTATTTCATTCATACAGAATCGTTTAATGACTAACTACTTTGTGTCAGATTTTAAGCTTACCCAGTTTCAGACTGGGCATGGAAACTTTAAAGCATATTGAACACGCTTCAATTTGTCGCCGACTGAAAATAGTTCGTGCTACAGTGGTGCAGTACAGGCTATCAAACAAACTAAATTTATTCACGATAGATGTAAACTCAGGAACTGACTTCTTAAGAATAATATTGCCTGGCCTCCTTATTTATTTGCTTTTATGCCGAATAAATCATCTTTCAGTCCATTTTGTACATATATTAATAGTATTTCCCCCCATATTATTTAAACTTAAGTGTGTTTGACTTTAAGCGTGTGAAAAAAAATGTATTAATATCAAACGTTTCAGTGTATCTGACTGCGTATATTTGCATATTTTCTTTTGTATTTGTATTTTGAATATTTTATTTTTTATTTTATCATGCTTTTTCAACTGTATTATACCATCTACTGTGTGTGTCTGTTAATATATGAGCAATTTTCTATATTTACTTTGTGTATTTGCTTTCCCCTAATTTTTCTTTGAGTTTGTGCCTATGTCTTTATATTTGAAATTTATTCTACTGTTAATGTTGAAATGACTTACACATGTAAGCTCTGTGGTATTCTTGTTGGCACACACGGAGTTTATACGTCGATAAATTATATATATATATATATTTATATATATATATATATATAATATTTAATAAAAATTTCTTTTCCATCATAAAATTCAGTTTTTATTGTTACTTTCAAAACGATTTCAGGGACGAAAATAACATTTTATTTTGTGTCGCTAAATATACTTCTGAAAAAATTGAGGAATCTCAATTATATTCAGTACTTTGGTTCTAAGGGATCTTAATCAGTGAAACAATCCTGATGCTTTAATTTTTAAATAAAAAAAGTACTTCTGTTTTCTTCAAAAAAGAGAAGTGACCGAGTTGTGAAATTTGAATTTTTTATATTTTTGGACAGTGAAAGATTTCAAATTCTTAAATAATCACTCCATCGCTACGAAATTTGATCGAGTTATGAAAACTTAAATGCTCTAAATGTCTTATAAAAATGCACGATTTTAGATCTTCTATCGACAGTTTCGAATGTAATATGCCGATCACTACTCAGAGTCTCCACAAGCCTGAACTGACAAGGATTATGCAAATGTTGTTTGCTCTAAAATTGTAATATTTGAAATTTCTTAATTCGTTCAGCTTTGAAACATCACAAAATATAGAAACTTGTTTATTTATTCATTTAGAAAGAGAGTAAAAAAGAAACTTGTTTATTTATTTATTTTAATGAGTGTAAAAATATTTAGCAGAATATTATTCTTTAGGACTAAAAGAGAGCGCATTATTTATTCATAATTTTTTAAAGTATATTCATTGACCAAAAAAAAATATATATTATTTAAGTCATTTAAATTCTTTTGAAAGTAAAACCAAAAATTGAATTTTATGATTAATCAGATAAATATTTGTGAACAATTTTTTTCATTGTTTAAATTATTCTGTAGTGCGCATTAGACTTCAATATCGAAGGATTCTATTTTCTGTATTTATATATTTTTTAAACAATGCTTGGTTTCAGAAAGAAATGTTTTAATATTAATTGAATTTCAATCGTTTAAACATTTATTTAAAATTCAAATTTTGACAAAAAATTAGACAGAAAATTAGAGAATCAGCTGACAAAAATTATATATTATACAATAAACAGAACTACCTAAGGCTTCTATAATAGAATCAGTTACATGACTATCAAAATTTAAAGTTCAAAAATATTTTACTGAAAAATTATTGAGAGACTAAGTTACATAAAATATTTAATTGTAAAATTTAATGAGTGTTATTCACGGCGAACCAGAACCAGCCTGTCACCAAAGGCGGCACGTAAAAAATATTTCGAATTATCTAAAAACAGGCTAATGGAGTCTATTATTGTTATTACTGTTGTAAGGTCTTGGGTTAATTTTCCGGATATCATTTAAATTCTTGAATAAAAGAAAAATATCTATTATCGAAGAAATCAATTATTTAGCATTCATGTAAATTCTTATACATAAGCAATTTTATAAAGCAACAGATTTTATTATTTTACTAATTATTTCATTCACTTTTATAAGGGTCATAAACACATATTATCTAACCTAAAAACTGATCTTTAAATTCTGTATTTCTTCACTGGCTTCCTTTTTCTTTAGTGATGTAAATCAAACGCATTAACTTACAAATTAACTGAGAAATTGCAATAAAATAAAATCATTGCTAATGGTTTATTGAATAAAATTATGTTGCTAAATGACGTTGAATAAATTTAACTCAATAACTAATAAAAAGTGAGGAGAGATATCAAGTAAAATTAACCCACTGAATAATAAATAATTTCGAATTAATAAACACATTACTTCTGCATTTATAAGAATCCTTTCAGAATAAATTAATCATACACCATTCATAATAAACAGTAAGAGAAGGAGTCATTTCAGTAGAATGCGAATTCTGCTTTTGTTCTTATTTGCGTAAATCTGAAGGTCTTCGAAAGCGAAAATCACTTGATTATCTGATAAGAGAACCACCTAAACACACAGCGGTTTTCTGTTAGAAAGAGAACAAGGTTGGAAGTGGCCAGCGCCGAGAGGAGCAATCTTTTCTACAAGGAAAAGAAAACGACTGAAGAATAAATAAATAAGAAAGAAAGAAAGAAAATAGCTCCCGGACTCGAAGACGTGAAGAACGATTTCTTCCTCTCCAGCCTGGAATTTGAAAGATTGGGGACACGGTGTTTTTTTTTTTTAAATAAATTTATTTATCCTTCTCTTAACATTTCTTAATATTACAAGGATAGGTTTGTAATTATGATTCTTATCATATTTAAAATTCCTTATCTGTTAAATGTGAAATAATAAAGGAGAAATTGAAATTTAGAAATTCGTTTTCCTATTATAGTTTCATGTCTGCGATAAAAGGACTTTAGAGAGTACATTTGACGGAAAACTATAAAATAGTTTTGTAATTGTTTCCTACAAGGTCGTTTTATTTATAGTAGCATTCATTTTTAGCAAATCATTTTATGTTATATTCTTTTTTAATAATTGCTCAATTTTTTTCCGAAACATTTCACTATTTTTAAATTTACTTTTTTAATATCAGTTTTCGTATACTCATTTTACTCTCTTAAGACAAATTTACAAAAAAAAAACATTAACATTTTTTTATTTGATTATAATTTAAGATTTTATATCGACAAATTTTACAAAACAAGAAAAAAAACAATGATATGACAGAATTCAATGACAAATTCAATGCTATTTGTTTTAATTGCTTAAACACCTCACCTTATTTGTTTTCACTTAATTCCAATTTGAATTTAAGATAACTTATTCTTAATATCACGTATTCTTAATTTGAGTTTACTTGGAATGTTTTTGCTTTCATTTCTATAGAGAATGTGAATGAAAGAATTAAATATTCTATCTGAAATTCACATCACCTATCTCAAAACTGCAACATTACATTGACTTTCAAGGTAATTATCCAGTCACGAGAGGGGAAGGATGCAAAATCCTGATTTATGACCATATTTTTTTTAAGTGCCGCAATAAAAACAAGGAAATATTATAATATTTCATCTTTTCGTAGAAATTGTTTCGTTACCGTTAGAATTTCAATGAATTTTCATGTCGGAAAAGTCTTTATAAACTAATTATTTAAGTTTTCTCACTCTATACTTCATTTCCGTCAAGGAAAACTTTCTTAATACCGTGAAATTCGAAAAATTTAATGGAAATTGAAAATACTAATTAATGATATCCAAAAAGAAAGATTAATTATAAACATCAGTTCAGAGTTTCTAATGAAATTATTTAATTTAATGAAAGCTTTTAAGTGATTTTTCTATTATAATTCCATGCAGTTAAAAGAATAAATAAAGAGTGAATAGAAAATAAAATGGAATAAGAATATTGAATAAAAAAGAAAAGTAAAGAATTTATTTTAAATTTTGAGGAATAAGGGTTAGTGAGGAACAAATAATGTAATAGAAATATTGAAGAAACATTAAGAAAAAGAGAATGAAAATAAATGTCAAAAAATTTGACAAAAGAAAGCCAGCTCTGTGGCAATATTCATGAAAAAAAATTTGTTTGTTGCATCTGCATAAAGACAAATAAAATAATGAGAAGCTTTAGATAATAAATTTACTTTCTTTTGATTAAAAAGTCCACTCTTTCACTTAAAAATCAAAATTCAGTCATTTGACATATTTACTGATTTTCCTTTCATTTGCAAATGCTGTCCATTCTCTTAGCAGTCAATTAAATTCTATTAATAATTTTTACCTCCTAAACTGAGCTTTTGAACTCAACTCGCCAAGAGTAACTGATAATACAAAACACCACAAGCCAGAAACTAATGAGTGTTGATAGGGTTTCTGAAAAGTGTTATTTACGGAAAAGTATTTGATAAAGTAATCTTGTATTTATATCGATTCCTTTTCTTAATTCTAAAAAGTTTATATTGTCTACCTAAGCAATACTAATTGAAAATAAATTGTAGTTCAAGCAGTTGCTTGTAATTATCCTGCCAATTGTGAAATATTATATTTATTTTAAATTCTATCTACAAGGATAATTTTTTTATCACTGTTTATCTAACACTGATTATTCCATGTAAATTTAACCTAATTTTTGCTTTCATTTAGAGACCCGTATTAGGAAGCAATTCATTTTCCGCCCTTTGCTATCAGTTTCCGGGAATCGATAAGAAATAGGAATTTCGATGAAATTGAATTAAATTGCTTAATATTCGATTTGAGATTTAGATCAAATCATTATTCAGATACTTTAATGTTAATTTATCTAATATTCTCTCTATATCACATATAAAGTTTACTCTAAGACAAGCTCTTGATTTTATTATGCAGAATTATATTTAATCAGTATTCTATTACATTTTTCATGTTTATTTTGGATTTCGGTGTAATTTTTAGTTCTGAAAATACCTCTCTGTATGAATCTTACGTGGCACAGAAATCATTTTTATGACTTATAGCTGAATAAAAACAGTAAAATATAGGCATAATCACTATATAAATCTTTTTAATCGCTCCATCGGCTGCTCTCAATGTTTTGCCAATTAAAAGAGATGCAAAATGTTATTAAAATATTTTTGGTGAGGTTTGGAATTCTATTAAGTCAGAGAACACAAGATGTAAAATAAATAATAAAACCCGGGTTCGAGTCCCGCTAAGGGCATGGTTGTTCTCCTGTGTACTATCTGTAAGGTGTTGATTGTGTCCCCCTGTAAAAAGTGGTTGAACAAGCGAAGGTGACGAATGTGTAGCTAAGTCATACACTTGGCCCTAGTTGGCGCTACTTCAAAAACAAGAGACGCTCATCGGCTAAAAATCGCTGTAGGGGGGTCATAACGCTTTTCCATGGCAAGTGCCATAAAACACAGTGTCATAGAACATAGGGATAAAGAATAAGTGTCAGATAGTTGTAACATAGGAATAAGTGTCAGATAGAACATAAGAAATGCTAAAATAGGCGTAATTGTGGTAAAATATATAGTCATTATGACTTAACTATTCCGTATTAATCACTAATACAGAGTCAAAAATCTAAGCGATCAGGCTGATAACCAAACTTTACTAGAGCCTTTATCTCTTTAACTATGAGAACCTAGACATCTTTAAAGTACTATTGATATTGTTTAACTGCTTAATAAAATATTTTTATGCATTTTTATTACACGTCTTATTTATTCCCTGTTTGTTAGAAAGGAATATTTTTAAATCTCATATGTTCATCTTGTGATGGGTTAAAATTCTCAATCTTCGATTAATTATATATTTATATTTATTTTGAAAGATAAAACCTTAGCTATCTACTGAGCACTCTTTTTGTACCGAAAAGAGAATATAATAAAAAGTGGCATGTATATTATCGAAAACATTATTATGAAATATAAATTTTTAAGAGTTTAATTCTAAAAACTAGGTTGTAACTTAGTAAAAGATTATAAGTATAATTATTTTAAAGAACTTTTATTTTAAAAGGAATGGATATGATGTAATAATAAACCATTAAAAAATATGAAGCGACCGTGAAATTCGCTGAATAATCTGAAAATAAAATAAATAAAAGCGCCAATATTGCGATTAAAATACTTAAATTTGTAATAAAATTATTAGAAATAAAAAAAACTTATTAAATATAAAAGCAATCAATCAGTTATATTCACTTCGCTGCAACCTGAGCAAATATGCCTGGAATGTTTCTGATTGCCATCGATTTCGGTGGTCAGAAACAAGTTTTCGACTGGCAAATCTGCTGATTGCTCTTGTCTGTCCTTCGCAGTTTCTCTAATATAACCTCTTAATTTTCAGTTACTGGAAAATCTCACTTCTAAACATTATAAAGCTAGTGTCCTTATTATTTCATATTTTTCACCTGAAGATACATCCTTCACTTCTTAAAACATTGTTTTGCTTTCCTTTTCAACACTTGATTTTTAGGACGCGTTGTAAAGATGTTGGCGTTCTTCGCTGCAACACATTCTTTCGAAAAAGCGTTGCCAGCTATCTTAGATATTTCCTTTTAAGTAGTTTTTTTACTGTTTGATGGATAAATTATGTAGCAGGGATTGTAATTGTATTTTTTTTTAAATGGCAAAGAAATCTAAATACATCGATGATATAACTCAACGGTTGCAAGTATCTTTGAAATGCAAATAATAAAACCGCAAAAAGTGTATTAACATCTTTACTGATTTCTGTTTAAAAGTTCATTGAAAAGAGGTTTACGAATAGCCGAAATCACACTTCATTAGCGTCCTGTGGCTAAAGCATATGAAGTATAATTCTTCTCTAGTGTATATCACCAATAATCGGAAAGTTAGCTTTTTAAAAATAGATTATTAATAATTCAATGTTTTTTGATGAAATTTTTAATTCTCTAGAAAGGGACCAAATAAGAATGAGTTTCAGATTTTTTTTAAATATTACGCACAAATTTTATATTAATTAATCAAGAAATATAGTGTGAATTAGATATTCAAAAATATTAATGTATTACGAAATAAATTTAAAAAACGATTTTTCATTTGAACACTATAAAAATATAGATGGCATTTACTTTTGTTATCACATTTGAGGTTAGAAAACAATTATAAAATGGAAATACACACTATAAGAAAGTTAAGAGAAAATAAGGATTGTGAATATCACTGGAAAGAACATTTCCAAAGTTTATTAAAAATTTTAAATATTGTGTAAAAATGTTTTTAAAAAATCATCTTTTTTCCCAGCTTTTTACTATATATATATATATATATATATATATATATAAATTTCAAAATCAATAAACTTTTTTTGTTTCTTTTTTCCACAAGTTCCCCAAAGTTATAACGTGAACTCACATCCCCTGCATAAATTCTAAATAAAAAGAATCCGTAGTGTTTGTGTACTTTAGTGGATAAATCTTAATGCAATCTAGTTAGCATTTTAAGGCATTACTTCAAAGGAAACATACATCGTGCTCTGTTTTCCCAGAAAGGTAAACAACGTAACCTTGTGTTAGAACCAAGTCAAAACAAGACTTTCCTACATGAAATACTGCAAACTTCATTTGTTCTAAAACTGATCTGCAAAAGATTTTGAAAATAAGAGATCACATACGTAATATAATTTTAAGACCTGCCGCTCCTCATCCTACCCAATGCCAATAATTCAGTGTTAATTTAGTATTGCAAAGTACATCAAATCCCTTTTGAGACTTCCTGATACTCGAGGCAAGTAACACTAGATTATGTGCGGTAAGCTCCTCTATAGAAGACGTCACATTTCATGATATACAAGATATTTCATTCTTGTATTTGATTAATATGCTAGAAGAAATACTGAAATAATTAAAAAAAATTGAAATCTATAAATTTCTAAACTGTTGAAAAGATTCTTCGAAAATTTTGTCAACAAACGCGTAAATGAAGTGTTCGGGAAATTTACATGCCTTTTGGTTAATTCATATTTAAAAGTTCTTTAATAGTTACTTTTAACAATTTTTTATTAATCAAAAATTGTATGCCAGCACCCAAAATTTTCTTAATGTACTGAATTTTCCATAGTTATTGTATGACTAAAAATCATACTTAAAAATATTTTTTGTACCTCATTGATAAGAAATTTTTTTCTTTAATATCAGAAATTTTTTTTAGCTTTTGATGAAACTGACAAAAAATTGCTTGTTTGATTTAAAGGATGAATGAAAACTTAATTCATTGTACAAAATAGTTGTCTTCTTATTCCATCCTGCAAAACTATAATAAAATTGTCACTCCCTGTTTTTACTTAAACCTTGTTTCCTTCTTCGTGGATTATTAATACGTATAAAAAAATTAGCCTACTCTAGTTTTTTTAATATTAAGTTGAATTATATTTCTATCGATATTAAATGTGTGACTTTATTTTTGGATATATTAATTTTTTTAAATTTCTGCTTTGCTTAATATGTAATAAGTTTACACTTCATAGTTTTCAATGGCCTATCTGTTGGATGATATTTGTAACGTTTGCTTTAAGTATTTGTTTTAAGCATTTTACGAAATTCATTAAAAATGTTTAAAAACATCTTTGTCATTTTGATAAGCAATATTTCAGAAAAGATTCTTATAAAAATATCACATTTTTCTTTGACTCATCTTGTATTATAGAAATGCTTTAGAATTTATTTGAATCAATTCTATCCATCAAAAATTATTAAAAGAGCCTCTTAGACATCTTTGAAAGCTGAAAGAATCGATGGAATTTTCTGATTGCTAAAAGGGAATGCTTTCTTGGGAAAACCCCAGACCACCTATTAATTTCGAAAACAAGTAAGAAGAAGAAAACGAAACAAGAGCAAGGGGGAAAGAAGGTCGATTCAATGTCGAACAGATGAGGCCTGGATCTCCCTTTCAATAGCAGTTTCACTTTTCCGAAGATCCGGATCCCCAGGTCACTCTGAGCATGTTCTCCGCGCATGAGGAGACGCCTTGTTTTTAGAGTAGGACACTGCTTGATAGGAGGAGTAAAAAGAGTCCTGAAATTCAAACACCTGTTTTATTTTTAGTCGAGGGGGACATCCTTATGCTATATTTATAACTAGACTAAATACTGAAGTTCTTGTAAAATGACCACGGAAAACATGCGTAAAATGACATTGGGATTGCTTTTCATGGCAGTACTAACGATAATAAGAAAAGGTACCGCTGAGAGTTTTCCCATTAGGAAATTTTCTCGTGCACAAAGGAAAAGGAAAAGGGCCTATTTGATTTTAAAGTCTATAGGAATGATTATTTTATTTTATTTTTCTGTTTAAAATTAAGGTTTTGTATTGACTCAAAAGTTTCTAACATAAAAATTAAGAATTATTGTATTTACAAAAATTTAGTTTTAAAAACAGCTAATATTTCTTTAATTTTCCAAATGATAGTTGATGAAAATTTCCAATTTTTGTTTTCCACTTAACACATAATAATGGGAAATTATTTATTAAACTTATAACTCCACACCAGGAATAAAATAAAGTATGTTATACCACGAGAAAAAATATTTAAATAAAGCTTATAAATAAAAATTAAAAACGAAATCAACAATTTTTTTTCACCTTTAAAAAATAAAATTGGGAAAAACAGGCATTAAAAAATAAACCTTTCATGCATTATTATTTTTATTATTTTATATACCTGATGGCCTTCTATAGACAATTTAATTTATATTCGTGGCTTCCATGTAACTTGATACAAACCACAACTGTACTTTTAGCATGCTAATATGTTTTCCTTGAGCCTAAATCGTGAAGTTTCTTCCTAATTTTCATACATTCTGAACAGCATTTGAATACGGTAAGTTGATTGGTCAAGGACTTCTAATGAATACTTTCATACGCAGCATTTTACACATAGAAATCAGACAAAAAGAAAAAAAGAAAGAAAAACTTTATATTGCTCAGCTATTACTCACCTAAAGTTGAAGGTAGATTCACTGAAGAACGTGTTTTCATCAGATTGTTATTAATATTAAAATTATTTTTAAGTACCTTTATATACCTGATGGCCTTCTATAGATTATATATTATTACGTGAGCTCTAGTACAGAGTATACAAGAATTGTTTTTCTTGAGGTTCAGATGTTGAATGTTAACATTATTAGTTTTTAAACTACGGGATTTTTTTCTTTAAAAAATTGAAGAAAGATTCTTATGACTATCCATTAGGACCTTAAACTTCAATTGCATCGAGTGGAGCTTCATTTAGCATGAATAGTTTAAGGTTAACTTTTGCAAAAGAAAATAAATTATGACATTATTACCAGAAGCAATTTTTAAAATTATGATTTTGTTTTTTGAAATTATCTCATCAAAAATTTATATCTATGTTATTCCCACAAAGAATGTATGTTTCTTTTTTTCCTTCAGTTATCCTTTTGAGATTTTTTTCTTTGGTCAGTTAGCTTATTAAAATGACGTGAGAATTTCAATAAAAAGTTAAAAATATCTTGTAATGACGTTACGAAAATTGATGATACGCTGAGTTCAAATCATTTTCATTCTCTAGTGTTCCTTTTTCAGCTTTCTATAACTTCATTAACTATAATTCAATTCATTGCTGCCTTATTTACTTAACCATATGAATGTTTAGTGGAAAGATTTTTTTAGCAACACGCATAATTTGGCACTTAAATACTGTCTTAAATTCAAAACCTTTTCTCTCAAAAGTTTTTAATGCAAACAATTTTAATCTAAACGATATGCGTTATAAATGTCTGTACTTAAGTATCTACAATTATCTATCGGAAGAGATCCATTCCGATTAGTCAAACACTCCTTCATTTATCAGCGTGTTTTACTTCTCCCGTATTGATTTACTTGGAGATGCATCAGTGAATAAAATGGTTAAATCTCCTTCCATTAACAAGACTGACTCAATAAATTAAACAAAATATATTTCATTAACAGACATAAGTTTAGAAATATTTAGATTGTTCTCCTTTTCATCCTCGATACGAACAAAACGTGAGTTACATTGCCAAACAAAAAGTATAAAACAGCAGCTTGCATAAAGGGAAGTTAGACTTCATGAAGAATCCTAATGCACCATTTTTTTACGTACCGATCGAGGCATAATCAGACTGCAGGCTATAGATTGATAGAAATCCTTCCTCTCTGCTTCTGAGCAACTATCTTGACCTCGTCCTCTAATAGAAAACCTTATTTCCGGCACGTACTCTTTCCATTACATGATAAAAAGTTCTTATTAGTGTAGTTTAAGTTATCATTATCAAATAATAGCCATATGGAAGTGTTAGAATAACATCTCCTAATTGATACTTTATTCCATTATGCCCTGAGGAGAGTGCTAATTGGATTCAGCTTATTTCTCAGTCCCATTACTCAATTAAGTCTTATCCTCCAACATTAGGGTAAAGTATTTTTCAACTGGGAAATGCAAAAATTAATACAATGTATCGATTTTCTCATCCTTACATTCTCTGCAAGATAGTGGATGTGCCTTCAAAATGGCTGTTGCGGATTTTTTTCTTGAGTTTTAAAAGACGTATGCATTTTTTTAACTAAAAGTAATTTATTAGTTTATCCAGTTAGTAAATCCAGCATCAAAAAAGGTAAAGAAAGTTTATGCAAACATAAGTTAGCAAAAATATCATAGATGTTTAACAAAAATGAATAGAAAAGGTCGGAGGTGTTCCATGAGATGAATACTGTTGAAAGAATTCAATCGTTATTAATAAAAGTAACGAAATTTATGTTATTTTATAAATTAAATTTTGGAATATCTCGCAGAAATATATCTTCAAAAATCGTAAATGAATAAATTTTGTCACTATGAGAAATTTACAGCCATTAATAGTGAATTTCTATTTATTAACGTACGCTTCTATAACTTAGCATTTTCTCAATTTGGAAAGGTTAAAATTTTGTAATATATTCTATAATCGTTTTCACTTCCTTTATGCACTAAAAATTGTAAATTTTGTAAAATTAAAAATTCTTGACAAAATTTGAATATAGTAATGATTTTTTGATTTTTAAATATCATTTAATATATTAATTTAAGTAAAAATTCATTTTAGAAAAGTAATGTAAAGAAAAATATTTTTTTTTGGAAAAATATATATCAGAAATGTATAATAAATGATTATAAGAATTCCAATTTTATTTAGAATAATTGTATCAAAATACCACGCTTCTACTGTTTTGTGTTGACACCTAGATTTTTGATTTAAAAAAATATTATTTAATTAAAATTGATATCAAAAATAAATATGAAAAAAAGCTCATAGAATTGAATAGAACAATTATTTATGTGAATTAAAGTATTAATTGTTCAAGCAAAATATAAAATGTATGATAAAAAAAACTTTTAATACATGTTCTGAATAATATAGAATATTAATAAAGGGAAATTATCTTTTCGGTGAAATTTTATGTAACTGTTTAGAATAAAAGTGCAATGATTCGGATAGATTTGATAGTGATGCTGATAGATTTGTCATGGTACAATGATGATACGGCACTCTGCATTAAAAAAATAACTTTTTGTCAAAAAGTTGGAGACCAAAACAAAAATTATAAATTCGTGGAACACAGAATACTATGGAAAGTTATAAAAGCAAGACGATTAGCACAAATAAAAAGTATTCTTTTCATAGAAACTAAAATACACAATCTTTAAATTGATATCTAATTTAATTTCGTTTTACTGAAAAATTTTCAAATTTATGCCTCACGTTTTTACGATTTTTTATTTTGACGTTCTGATTTTTAAAAACTTATAATAATTTTTCCTTTTCTAAAATATTCATATAGGTTTTTTTAATAATATTTTGTAATATTTTAAACAATTTTCTCTTAATGTTTTTTGAGTCAATTTTAGTTTTTTAAAAACCCTCTTTATTACGTATGAATTTATTGCCGTCTCTTTCAATATTTCTAAAAATAAAAACTAAACTTATTAAAGAACTAGTTTTAAAATATTATTCAATAATAAATCATTCTCTATTAATAAATAGAGATTGTAAATTTAATTATACAATATTTTAAATTTCAATGTATATGATATTCCGGCGCTAAATTGCTGGGAGACATTACAATTAAAAGAGCGTAAACTATTTAAATTTTCTTTATTAAAATTAAGTAAGGTGACTTGCCAACTAAATAATAATATTCTAATACATTTAAATGAACTTATTGACGTATGACTTGACTGGGTATCTTTAAAAAGATAAAAGCACTGCATTGCATATTGTTACCACACATTCATTGTTATTTCACATTTTATGGAAAAACCAAACGGAGCATTTAGGTAACTGTGACGTAAAATATGCCATTGCAAGTTGATGTAGGAATTCAAAATATTTACTCGTTGACAACACGAATCTTTACACTTTAGACACGAATGTTTTCTTCTTTTAAACATGGAAGCATTTTCTGAGATCATTTTCCCCTGAATCTAGACGCCGAAATATCTAGGTTAAACCATTCCTGCTCATTAGCGATATCTTGTTCAAAATCACGACTGTCAAACTCATCGTTTCCTTTCATTCATCTTTGTAACTCCCTTATTCATTAGAACTGATTGTAACATATCGGTCATTAGTTTATCCATTATAAGTGTGAAAATTATGCGAACATTGTACATAGTGAACCGCTTTACGGTGAAGAGGATATCACGAACAGTACAAAATTAATGGACCAATAACTTTATATAGAGGCTCTCTCATCGGTTCAAAAATAAAACTGCTGAATCTGATTGATGAGTTAAATACCTGCACTTAAAATTAGCTACAAAGTAATGGAACCGATTTGAATAATCAATGGAAAGAAAATGCAGAACGATACAAAGTTAAGAATCAGATGTTAAAAATTTATTAGTTAGATAATAATAAAAAAAATTAAAAAGAAAATGAAATCTTCCTGTATAAATATGTATAACAAAGCTGAGGAGATTGACTGATTTTGAGAGGAAATAACAGCTATGATGTCAGTTATTCGTAAAAAAACGTATCTGCTGTCAAAGATGCATGGGTAATAATAAAGCAATACTGCTAAAAGCAGGTAAAAATAATATTTTGCCATTAAATTTCGGAGGCATCAAAACCTCTTAACTAAAACCATATTATTTTCTCATATGGCATGTTATATTTCATCTAAATGTTTTAATTAAAATAATCAGGGCTATTGTTATAGAGCTGGTATATAAATAAAGGAAGCTAGTAGTATGTTTCTTATTGAAACAAATGTACGCAACTTGAATCATATGGTTTGATGGGAATCTGAGAGTAAAGATACCATTTATGGCGACATATCGCAAATCGTGGCAAACTCAAATGGTTAATTTTCATTTCCTGAAAAGTTTATAATTTTTTTCTTTTCTTATTTAGAAATTATATATACTTTATAAATAATAAGGAAATTAAAAATAATAATTTTATAAATAATAAGGAAATTAATAAAAATAAATGCACAATTATTATATGCCATTAATGTTTATTTAAACACTTGTATTTTTTTTATTGGTTCTCGAAGTATAAACTCCTTGTGTGCCAACAAGTATACCACAAGGCTTACAGATGTATGCCATTTCACAATTAACAGTAGGATGAGTTTCGAAAATAAAGACATAGGCACGGATGCAAAGAAAAAAGAGGGGGAAAGCAAATACACAAGTTAAATACACAAAATTGTTTACAAACTAGCAGAAACACACAGTAGATGATATAGTATAGTTGAAGAAGCATGATAAAATAAAATAAAACATTTAAAACACAAATACAAAAGAAAATATGCAAATATTTCTAGACAACCTCACTGAAATTATTTTAAATAACACGGAGAAAATAGAATCAATGTATGTACTAAAGGAAATGTAAGAAGATTTATTCTGCACAAATGCCAAACACTTGAATTGGCAAAAAAAAAAATCACGCCAAGATTTCAGCCAAGCAACACACTCGAACTTAAAATGAAGTAAGTAGCAAAATACAATACAGTTCCATCTGTTTAAATGAACCTTAATAACGAGTTAAATAAATTAAATACAATATGTAAACCAAACTATGAAATATTATTCAGTTATAACACCAAAATCAGAGTGATCGAGGTTACGAAATTTTAAACTGAATTAAAACGGATATAAATAGAATATGTATATTGTACATAACTGTGAAATATGAATATTGTACATACAGAAATATCCTTAGAAGCATTTTCTTTGCATCCAATTGCACAGCAATAGCTAACCATGGCTTAAATAAGTTTTAAAATTAAACAGTTGAAGGGAGAAAAGATCTCCCATTTGAAATATAATGGGGAATGGATAATGCGGTTACAGTGAGAACAAATTATATCCTCAAACCACGGAGTTTTATCTTGTCCTACACCAAAGTAGGGTTGTACTCCCTCTATTGTTATACCAGCTCTATAATTCTAATTCAATAACAAAAAATATAAAAATAAATTTATTACATACGATCCTTTTTACCATTTATTAAACAATATATAACTCCAGAAAAAAGAAATAGAATTTTAGAACTTCTAATCAACCGTTGATAGTGAGTAAATGTGAATTTCAATTTGAATTTTAACTTTTATTTGATTTGAATAGAAAAATTATATTTCCATATTTTTACTAAAATTAACTTTAAAATGTAATTTTTCATGCATGGAAAATTATTGGAAAATAGATGGGAAAATTATTTATAAATGGAAAATTGAGTCAAAATAAAACTTATTCTATGATATTTTTATTGCTCTCTTATACTCTTGTTCAAAAAAATATTTTTTAAAAATTTATTTTCTAACTTTGCATGTAGAATAATGCAATACTATTAATCCATTGCTTTAAACTAAATTTATTTTGAATTTAAGAGTTCAAAATAAACCAAGAACAATTCTATTTTTTCTGTTTCCCCAGGAAATGTTCAGCACTTTTCAAATTAGCAACTTTTTCAAAAAAAAATGTTTTTTTAATCAGTTGTAATTTGAAAATAACATAATCTTGTTTCTAACTTTCCTGCATTCGGAATATTTATTGCTGGTCAGAATCACTCTATTATAGTGAATAATACTAATTCAATGTCATAGTTATCTTGAACCTTTATCGTTTTTAATTAAATATTATATCTTATCTAACTATCGCATTAATTTACACAGCATTTATTGTAAGTTGTAAAGTAAAAAGGCGTTTTGAAATAATGTAACTGTGAAGATACCAAAACGTTGTTCCAGTCCTCTCTTTCTTAATATCAAAAACATTAAGCATTACTGCGTACTTTCTTACTTAATTAATTAACCTACCAAATCTTTCATAAAATATTTCAAAACGGTTTATTTCTCAATAAAGAATAATTAATTTAGCAACCTCCGACATAATAACTGCAGCAACAATAACGAAAAGAAAAACTTCGGAAGTCATCTTATTGTCTTTCATGCAAACTATTAATGTATAATACATATTTGTCCTCTACTTCCTTCTATATAAAAATGAATAACTTAGACAAGATCACGGATATGGGAATTTTATGATTTTTAATACAACACATGAGAGTTTCAGGCTTCGTATTACAAAAGGAAAATTGAATATGCATTTTGGAAGCCTTTTTTTCCTTAAGAAAATTTGACCCAGAACTATAATTTTAGTAATAAAATCCGCTAACAAATTTCATTTTGTCTAAAGTCGTTCCGTTTTTGAATTACAATATTTACATGAATGCCAAATTTCAGATCTATTCCTTGCCAGATTTGTATTAAAATTTGGTATAGAAATAAATTTTAGTTGTTTAATATATATATATATAT
>JAOUZG010013052.1:823746-873857 GCA_026289955.1 Argiope argentata
TATATATATATATATATATATATATATATAATATAAAGAGAGAGAGAAGCAAGGAGCACATCAACACAGAACGATACAAGAGTGAAAAGAGGATAAGTTAATGAAATAATTATCCCCATGATTATATACGGTGATATTTTTATTGGGATTTTTTACACGTGTCTATTTAGGTAAGAAAATTGTAGAGAACTTTTGAAAGAATGTCTTAGATAGGCAAATTTTTATCCTTTTACACAGAGTGTGGAGACTTGTCGATGTCAGCAACTTTACAGAGCTTTTATTACATCATTTAAATAAAAATTGAAAAATAAAATAATATTTTAGAATGAAGTTAAAATTTGTGAGTAATGATATTAAATTTTAAAATATCATTACTCGCACACGTATATATATATATATATATATATATATATATATATATATATTCGAGGGTGATAGCATATGCCAGAAATTTTTTGGAAAACCAATCTCGAGGCTTAATTTCATCCACCTAACAGGAATACCGCATTAATATTTAAATTTTATTGCAATTAAATTATTCCCGCAAAGCATTCTTTAATTTTATTTAAATCACTGTCATGAAAATATGTCCATTGTTGATTTTTAATAAATTTCCTAAATATTCACTGACGACATTTGTAGCCATAATTTCAGCATTTGATTTTTGTACTTCCATCTGTCTTTTGTAGTTAAAAAAAACATAAAATTTTTTGCCTAACTGATATTTTCTAATCTTAAGTGAGATTTAATTGATTCGTTGCATCAGAATGTAAAGCCGAAATTTTTTTCAATATCACGATCATTTCGATTTAGAGGCTTTCAAACAGCGAAAGCAGTAAAGTATGTTGACATCAAAAATATTTCACCGCATAATAACATTATCTAGCAATAAAATAATCAAAATAAATTTTTGAAACTTTATCTTTTATATTAGGGCTAAAAACGTAAAATTATTTTTTTTTTTGAATTTTGTCGAAAATGCATAATGTTTGGTGTTTCAAAATGCAAATTAAAAGAGAGCTGGCGTATCTCATTGTTCTGAAGTATGTTTCAAAACACTCATCTTTTAGAAATGCCGATGACAAATTTTTTCTTCTCCTGTTTCGTTCTACCTTAAATTATGTCTTTTAAAACTTCCGTTGATTTTTTCGCCTCTCTTTCTCAATACATCATTTATGAAATTCATAAAGGAAAATTAGAAATGCCCTTGACTTTCTTTTTAAACTTAAACAACATAATTATTAAAGTATTGTTAGTTTCAACATCACTGTGAATGAAAATCACAAACCTACAATGGTACATGGGACGTGCCTTCAAATATCTAATTTTCTAGCAAAAACTAAAAAGAAAGTTCGAATAAAATTGCTCAAAAAATGTTAAAGTTAAGAACAAAGACTAATTTTCTCAAAAAAAATTAAAGATATGGGGAAAAGTTTTTCTTTTTCATGAATTTTCCGATTTATTAAATATGAATAAAGAATAATGATCTTAAATTTATTTTCAATTTCTAACAAATGAAATAAAAATATTTTTTACAATCAACTTATAATAAAAGAAAAACTGAAACCAACACTTTTTAGTAAATTCTGCTTAGCTAGCTTCCTATTTATATTCAAAACTATGTTATCAATATTAAATAAAGGAAGAAAAGCAAGATTGAATTTTTAAATAAACATAAATTATGGCTGGAATGTATTGCTTATAAAAAAACTTCATTAAGAAGGTATTCAACTTCTTTTCATAAATAGATTTTTTTTAAATTTTCACTTTCATTCAAATAAACAAGGAAGTATTGTGAAATTCAAATTCTGTTCGAGGAAAACTTAATTATTTTTCATGTACCTAGTTTTTAAAAATATTGTATTTTTCAAATTTTAGAACAATTTTATTTTTTATAGAAATAATTTTTTTTGTAAACCATAAAAATATTTTCTTTCTTGATTAAGATTCTTTTTTTTTCTTCGAAAACTTATCTTTGATTCGCATTCATAAATGGAATGATATTAGTTCTTTTTCAATTTCTTTGGCACTTAAGATTAGCATCATTTAATATGTTACGAATTTGGTGGCTGTAAAAAACTCAACCAAATTATTCCATTGTTTATCATCCTCTGAAAAAGGTGAAAAAAGATGCCGCACATGTCTGTGTGCATGTGTGTTTTCATTCCTCTTTTTTACTCTATTATTAAGCTGTGTTTCATACATAGAGAAAAGAATAATGAATTACGGCCTCTTATTCTCATTTAGATGTGCAAAAATAGCTGACTCTTCTTCCTTTATTACATGGCTTTTGACCTACAAGTAAGCAAACCATTCATGAATATTGCTGGTTTTGTAAACAAGCAAATCATCAAAGGCTCATAAGTTCAGAAAAACAGAATTAGTGTGAAGAAAATTTGAGGTCCATTCTTGCATATTGTAAGTATACACTTATGAATTTTTTCAATACAACACACAATAATTAAAATTGTTTGAATGATATAAAACATCAAAAATGAATTTCAGTTTTTGATAGAAAAAAAACCTTTGGTAAATGAATTCAAACACCCAATGTATATTAAAACTGTACTGATTTATAATATAGAAAAAAAATCTACTTTTAACTGTATAATATTATTCGTTAATTTTATTTTTAAATTTGTGTTATACAAAATCCTGAGTATTATTTAACAAATTTAATTCTAATACAATTATTTTATTTAGAATACCAAAGTCTTTTAAATTTTTTTTAAAAATACGAAGTTTATAGAATGTAAGAAAAATTATTTAAAGTTATATAAATAATAATACAAAATTCGAATCATTGTTAATAGAAAATAAATTAATATTTTCTTTCTTAAAATTTCTTTAAAAGGTCTTTGTACTATCTAAAAGTGGCATTTAAAAAGCTTCCTTTTGTGAATTTCAATTCAATTTTGGACAATATTACTTATTTCCTCTTGAATTCTAGCAATCTCAGCAATTCTCAAAATAATACTTCCATTTGCTGGTTTGTTTCAAAAATAAAATATATTTTGAAATTGGACATTTTCCTTTCTCAAACAAATGTCCTATTCTTCCTTATACTATGCCCCTCTGCTACTTTTCAATTTATATCCTTTATACTTTTTACTTTCAAATTGCATAGCTAGTTGCTATTAAGGACTCGCATTTATTGCTACAATCATCTTGTAAATCCAGTCTTCCCGAACAAGTGGAAGTACTTCCTTCTTCTAAACCTGATTTATTTGCATCTATTAATCAAATACTTTCGGATCAGAATGGAACTCGATTTCACTGTAATAATAAATTATGCTGATAATGCCATGATACGTATAGTACTTTCGGCAATTTAACATCAGGATACTCAGTAATGAGAACAAATGTACTACAATGAATTGGATTTTCGTAAATAGGCCAGACTCGTACTCAAGACCAATATCTTTACAATTCACTTTATATGACCATGTGTACTAAAATTTCTATTTAAACCTTTTCAGTTACAATGTACTCTCGAATGCTGTAATAAAAATTAAAACAAAGTCTTATCAAACTTATAAAAATATAATTATATATTTTTAGAATAGAAACTTTCTAAATCACATTTAAAAAATTGTTGATTTTCATCAAATTTAGACACATTGAAATCTTTGAAAATAAAACTAACATTTCTAAATAAATACCAGGATAGTATTCTTTTGCACTTCCAAAAGAGTCTTCATTAAGATATTTATTTGGCTAAGACGAAAAAATAATCCGTTGCCTATATGTTTGTGTGTATATCAATCAATCACATTATAACATTAGTCTACAAATCCTTAAGGTAATCACAAATTTGAGAGAATTTTAGTAGAAAATTATAGATTGTCATCTGCTCAAGTCGTCTTATGAAATAGGTATGTACAGAAAATAGATTATTATTTAATTATTCATTGTTAATTTGTTTCATTATAATACCAAGATTTCAATATCAACAAATTCACTATTATTAATATTTAATTAGGCATTAATAATTATATGGCAACAGAACAGTATAACTTGATGACAATAATAATTGTTATATAACAGTATAGCTTGATGAGTATAAGAAAAGTATGGATCTCAGTTACATAAATTACATTTTGAGTTCAAGTCGTGGCCTTTACGTTTTTACTCTCTGTGTTCACTATGCTGTTGGGTATACAGTCATTTAGACTATTCAATTGCTTAAGCAGAGTGGAATTGATTCGGTAACAACTTCAATAAAAAAAATATATTCCACTGCACTTGCTATACTCATTGAAGGATGTATGGCACATTCTCTGATTAGCATGTAATTATATCACTACTGTAATATGCTTCAAAACTCCCATGCTGACTGAAAAGTGCAAGATAATATGTTCAGATACGTTGCAAAATAACGATACACTTTTTAGTAAACCAAATTTTCCAGCTAAGATATGACATGTACATTGAGAATTTCTATCCTCCACACTAAATTAAATTTAAAATCAGATATCTTCAGCCAATTAACCTGTGAAAATTTGATAGCAACAATTATATTAGCCAACGTTAGCAGCAAAATGACTTTATGCTATAATTTTCAAGAGAAAAGCATTTTATTAACTTTTTATAAGATTTATATAATTTATACTATACAAATTTAGACCCTTTTTCACGTTCGCATTTCAAAATTGACTTGTTTATTTCTTTGAGATCTTTGCCACGTTACAAAAGGAGGAAGGATTTGCTGAAATTTCCCACTAAGACATCTAAGTGACAGGTTTCAAAATCAAAATTTGAGAGTGCAACTCAGATTGGGATGATTAAGGTATTTCACTTTATCCACGGTATAAAAAAAAACTTGATTACAAGAAAAGACTTCATCTGTCACGAAATAAATCTTTATGTCTGGCAGTGAAGAAAGTTGCGATGTATCGAAAAACTATCTTCTATCAGTTGCGCAAGGAAATATCGCAACTTCAACTTCTAAAATTGCTTTCTTGGAAGTTTGGAGAAGGATCATTTTGGCTTGTTTGTCACGAGAAGATTTCTGGGTGTTTCTATGGTTGCATGTTCTCTGAACTATAAAATTCATCTTCAGTATGTTACTAAAGAAAACAAATAAAGGCTTAATGCAAAAGCAGAAAATTGTAGGTAAAAGCAGTTTTTAAAAGTAAAAAGATCAGAATTTTATGGCTTAAAAATATATCTAATTATAAGCATTTTAGTTTAAAACTTTATTTAAAATACTCTGTAATATGAAATTAACTCAAAAATGATGTGTATAAAATTAATCATAAAGTTTGTATTAAAAATACGGCAAATATCTATACATTTTTTTGCAAAGCACTGCTACTCATAAGAGTTAATCAGTTGGAAGGGTTTTCTTGAAGCTTTCTTGCATACTCTCTAACAAATGTGTTGCTATTTGTAAGCCACAATTGATAAATTATTACGAAACAATGATTAGTAGCTGATATTTGGCGATTTATTTGGCTATTAATCTGTGTTTAAGACACATCAGAAAACTGAATGTATTTCCAACACCTTTTTTTCAGTGTTAAGATAAATATTTCATACGAAATTATACTTTTAATTATACAAATGACTTGCCAAATTTAATAATATATTTAAGTCTCCATTTCTGCATTATCATGTGTTTATATGCTTGTGAAATGGTAAATTGATACCTAAACTACCTCTTGGCAATTCGATTCAAAATGAAATACTTAAGTGCAATTTAAAAAATTAAATGTATGTTCCAAATTTTAGCCCTAACTCTCTTTGGTTTTTAATTACTTTTAACTTATATTACTTAGTTTGTAATTACTTTTAACCTATATGTAATTACTTTAACTTATATTTAACTTATAAATAGACTTTCACAGATTCATTCAAAACTGTATAGAATACTACAAATTTGAATGCGGGTATAAATCTTATTTCATTCGTCTAGCTCGAAACGGTTTTGAATCATCTCTTTCACAGAGAGGCTTAATTCCAAAAATATGGATTCGGGGAATTCTGGGACAGGAAAATTAATCAAAATCTCGTGTTGAAATCTGCATATGAAAAAGAAGGTATTACATTTTCTCAGATCTTCTCATGTACTTCAAAAATGTAACATTTCTTTAATTCTAAACAATCGAAATTTAGAGTAAAATTCTTTAAAAAAATGGAACATTCATGTAAATTTAAATTAGATCATATATTATTCTCTTTTTAATCTCTTCAGAAATTTCGAGAAAAAAGACATTTTTTCTTTTGAATTTTAACACGCTTCCACTAGTTATAATATATTAATATTTCGCAAAGTCTTACTCCTTAGTATCAATGAAGCATCTACTTCCGCATATCTCAGAAGTCGTATGCAAATAACTACTACGTCGTGTGGATTTCAATGCTCGTAAAAGTTTTAAAATTAATTGAAGCCACGAAGAGCACAGCTGAATAAAAAGTGGAATAAAAAACAAGAAAAATGGCTAGAGGTAAACAGTATAATAACGATAGCTGTAATAACAATATAATAAGAGTGACAATAACGGAAGCTGATTATTCACTAAATAACTTCCCTATACGAAACCACTTTGAACGTCGTCCTTCTATTTAACGATGTTGTGGTAACTATACAGCACCTCTTTTTCGAAGGCCTCTCTCTTTTTTTTACTATAAAGGTCAAGTAAGCTGTTACATAGCTAAAACATATACATATAATATATATCACTTTCTTCCATCTTTCAGAGAGATATAGAAGACATATTTTAAATCATGCCCTTCATCATAATGATTAGAATAGACCTTGATTAAAACTTTACCATAGCTATCTTCTGCCGCAGTTTGCTAATTGGAAAGAAATAGATAAGATTATTTTTAAATGTATCCGCTAAGTTATGCTTATTGTTTTTTTAAAGAGAAAACTTTGTCTCAACTGGCTAACTGATAAGCAATATAAGATCACTAGCGTCTTTTGAAAAAAAGATTTATATTGCACTTGCTTTGTTTTTTTAAGCAAAATTAAAAAATATATTTCTTAATCATTCAGCGGACAAATAAATCCAGAAAACAAGGATTACACAATTAAATTTATTTATTTTAAAATATAAAAAAGTGTGTCGAGCATATGTGTAGATCTCAAAAATTATAAATATTTGGGAAAATGTAATATCAATTTGGTTTAGAATTAAAAAATCCTGTAAATTCAGAAAATTTCGCCTATTTCTGAAATTTACTCCGTAAAAGACTACCAGTTTTTGGAGAATGAATCTGAATAATCTGCAAGTCAAAAGAGATATCCTACTTCCAAAGCTACTCACTAAGAAGATCATCTCTGCGACATTGAACAATGACATTCATTAAAATAAAGGCCTGGAATTCCAATATACAGCAGAATAAAAGCTTCATGTAATAAAAACAGATGAGTAGAAGAAGCTCAATCTCTTTTTTGAATCTGATATTATCAGAGTGTGATTCGGAAATTTCGCACGCAAAATTGAGATTATTTTTAAATCCACATTCTAGTGATATAAAGAAAGGCTATTAATTGCCCCTCAGCAGTCTAAACATCAACAAATCTGTGAACAGAAATTGATGCAGCTTTTTTCATATATACCTTAATTGGTTCGTTAATTAATAGAGTATCTCTTTAACCTTCAAAAACCTAAGATTAAGCGAAAATTAGCAGAGGACCTGCATGCTTAAAAATCGTACAAATTGAAGGCGGTTATTATAGTTTGTGCAGGAGGGTCGCCAACTGTAATCTGAAAAAAAAATCCTTAACTTCCTTATGGAGTTTCTTATTCCCTTTTTGATAATTTATTGTGGACACAGAATAATCTTTATGAGAATATTTTCAGTATTTCTAAATTTCAGAAGAAAAAAAAAACCTTATTTTTATGTTGTGCCTCTTTTCAACTGACCAATGGCTCGACAAATTACTTATTTTAGTAAATGCGGTTCTATTGAAACTTCAGTCGAAATTGGTTTTTAAAAAATATAGGAGCAAACTTAACGTTGAATAATCTAAAATTTTCCATCTTCAGTCACGCTACTGAATTTTAAAAATAGCGTATTTTGAAGCCATTGTGTTATTTAGCATAAATAAAGTTCTTCTTTCAATATTCTCGGAACACTACAAACAAGTTCTCTAAATTTTACACGTGGCTGGGAATAATAGTATAAATATTCTAAAAATCTAAAATCACAACTAAAAAAAATAGAGAGTTAAAGCAAAAATGTTTATGTAAAAACTTCAAAAATGAAAATAAGAAGCGTATATTTGTTTAAAAAAGGCTTGCGCCGTATTTCATTTAAAAATGTGTGTATTTTTTATTTACTTTTTTTTTCAGGCAAACATATAACGTTTTAATGTCCTTTTGAGAGAAAAAGGTTTTCCTTGAGATACTTATGACCCAGTTTTCAATTTAAAATCAATTTGAAAAAATAATCCAATAATAGAATCCATCAGCAAAAATCCAACATTACTAATGAATGTAGTATTATTTGGAAGATGACAATTTTTTAAAATTATTTTAATAATTTGAACTTGAAATTGAACCAAAATAATTAGAATTATTTTATATTTACACCTAATATATATTATTTATAATAACCAAAAGTATCTTCTATTTTGCGCTTTTTGTTAAGTTAAATTTTCTGTCTCATAAACTGCCTTTCAAAACGGCCCAAAATGCTTGCAGATTTAATCTTTTTATAGCCCATTTTTTAATTCCCTATTCTAGACGATGCACGCCATTCAGTCCTAGAGACTAGTTCAACTGCTTCGTTTGTAAAACGAGTTTCCTTACAGAAGTATCCTAAATACAGGGAAATTTCTATTACAGTTACTAACCACGAAAGGGGATGTCTCAATATTTCGCTAATTCGGCTCACACGTTTGCTGCGCCTCGTTGGAAAGCAGATGAAAATGTTGTTCGCATCACAAATTTGATTATATTATGAAGTACCTTTTGTGTTTCCACATCAAACAAAGTATTTCAGATATTTATATCCTAACTTATTTCAGCCAGTATTGCATTCTTCATTACTTCGGTTTAGTAATTTTAATTACTTTTATTTTCACAATATAAAGTATATAATAGAAGATATTATTGAGGCTAAAAAAATATCGAAATCGAGGTGATTTTGACGAATATCCTCGTTACAGCTTCCATGTTCGTTTTGTAAACTCGAATATGCTTTGTACTAATAATTTTTTTGTATGTAATCTTTACACTTCATCTGTATAGTTCTATCAAATTTTGAACGAAATACAGTCGGAGAAAGACTATCAGTTCATACGTCCTAATGTAAATTTACCCAATTACAATAAAATGAAGAAATCTGGATTGATAAAATTATTACACAAACTTTTTTTAAAAACTTAGATATGCATCAAATTTGAAATCAAATCCATCTTGGTGTTGATCACTTTATTTGTGTATTTTTATATATGTAAAACAATGACTCAAATAAATTTAATTTTGTATGCAATCTTCTTATTGAAATTGTAGTTGTAGTTTATATAAAAGTCATCAACATATTAATCAGTTTTTTCTTTCACTATACAGAAACTAAGCCCCTAACTTTGGAAGGACAAATCTGAGCAATCATTCTTTTCAAGATTTTACGCAAGTTTTAAAATCTTATTTGGGTTGGAGGATTATCTTTATTTAAGAATATGATTAAGGATTTTAATAGAAATCGATATATGGATTGTTTCACTAAAATATAGCTTTTTGAAAATATGAAGGGTGTGACTAGTAATTTCTGTTTTACTTATTCCGTTTGATGTTACAGCTGTGTCCGATTGATCCATTGCACCGGATACCCTTGTAATCGAAAGAGAATGTACTTATGATTTTATTTCTTAGCAAGTGGAGGCTATGGAAGATTTCCTCCCTCCCTTTAAACAAGTCTAGAATATGCAATAAACTATTAAGTGGTTGAGTTGCCCCAGTGATGATACGATAATATGGAAAATTCTAATCACCAGAAGCAAGTATCCTTTCTATCATTCTGCATGCCTTTATGGATAATAAACAGGCATCTTTTTAAAATACAGATTGTATTTTAAGAAGTCAAAACAAAAAAAAAATAGAATTGGAGATATATCATTCCTATTTTAGTATCAGAATGTGATTCCTATTTTGGAGTAATATCTTGACATTTTATCTAAGTTTGTATTTAAAAAATGAATCGTTGGGTTTACTAAATCTAAATTTTATATGAATGCTTTAACGAATGGTAGAATTTGTTAGTGATAAATTCAAAATTTTGGAATGCAGTGGTTAAACCGTGGATATGTTATACAATTCAGTTTTTGAACTCGTAATTAATACCGATTTTGTTCGAGGGAAAATATATGTGAGATAATTTAATTAACACTACACCTGGGAAAAGTGTCTGTTTTGAAATAACTGGTTTGCGAATCACTGGACCGGTCTTCTCCGTCACGGCAGTGGGTAGCATCCTATACAGACAGACAGGCGATAAGCAGCGGAAAACGTAACACTTCAAATTTATTGCAGTAATTTCTTTTATCTTTTAATTTATATGGAATAAGCTTTAAATAAATTAAAACGCAAATAAAAAATGACCCACATTTCAAATTTCTGCGAATTATGAGAACATATTTTGCCTTAAAATTTTTAATTTAATGACTGTATAGCGAAATAGCGCAGTAAATTTTATAGTTCAATGTTATGATATAAATACCTAAAATTCAAGGAATAGCATTAAGTGGATTTTAATGTGTTTGAACTAGATATCAATTTATAACTAAAATAACAAAATAGAATTACCTTTTAGAGTCATTCCTTCAAGAAATGTTAGTAATTGTATATTATAATTAATATAATATAGAAATATAGCTCATTATTCCTATAAATTGAACAAGAATATTATATTTATAGTATAAAAAAGATAAAGATTTAAAAGTAAACTATAAAAAATTACATTTCCTTAATAAATTTATCTGTTTATTCGCAATATTGGAATTGTAACATACCATATAAAACTTTCTGCTTATTACGTGCTTCGGTCAAATAAGTTTAGATAATTATTCAAATAAGTTAATTCGGTATATGTTCAAGAAATCTAGTTTGGTAATTAGATATATAAGAGAAACCAAATTACCCTTCAAAAATAATTTGTGTGCATTTAAATTTTTATTTTGCTTAATCTACTTAAAAAATTTTTTAAAGATAATTTTATAATTAATCATAATTTTACAAATTAAATATTTTTTTATTTAGTATTTTTAATATTGTACATACTGTAGATGGTACATTCAGGCTAAATGTATTCTTCTGAATTTTTATATTTTTGCTAAAATTATTTCATAAAGTTTGAATGCTCTTAAAAAACTTATTTCACGAAGAGCTTACTTATTCGTCGGTGCTAAGCATAGATTTTTGAAAATCTTATATTTTAAAAGGCTTCTAAAAATTGCATTGCTTAAGCAGTCAGTATGCAACTGATTATTTTCACGCATTTTTATGACTACATTACCATTTAAGGAAAATCCTTCTTAAAAATCATTATTTTTAATGAGGACAGCAAACTTTTGTTCTAACTTTCTAAGGGACAGCATTTTTACAATGCACGGCCCTGAGCTGCCATTATGAGATTGGCATTCGAAAATTCGAATCGTTAAAAACAGCTGTCAATATTTATGTTCATTCCTGTGTGCTAATGATGACGAGGTTGTGAGAAACGTCATCGTGCTCATAGAGTGAGCACCATTTCAAAATCTAACGAGGAAGTAAAATGTTTCAGATCCGTGTATAGTTGACCCAGTTGTCTCAAGAGCTTCAGGCACTTCGGAATCAGTGACCTCAAGTTAGTACTATTTCGCTCGAATACATACCAGACAGAACATACTGGGTAAGGGTTACCCGCTACCCTTCTTTGCAATTATCGCCAAGCATCTTCGCCAAACGCTCCTATCCACGCATGAGAGGTTTGGTGTGGGGATAGGAACTGGAAAATCAGCGATGTGATTGCTTCCTAATGAGTGGTTGGAAAAGCAAAGAAAGTAGCCGCGGTGCGTGTGTATCAGGTGTCATTCAAATAACGTTTTCGTTTCTTCCTTTATTGTTGTTGTTTATTTCCCCTGAATCATGTGTTCAACTCTGAATGGGACGAAACCAGATCAGAGAGAAGATTAATATTCAGAGGAGAGATATTCAGTTCATTCGAATACTTGGTTAGTGGTACAGATTAGATATGCTCTTTTCTCTACACGCCATGCCATATTAGTTCTGTTCACAGAAGGGTGATTAGTTTGTCGCCTAGAGTAGGGAGCAGAAATCATTTCTCAAAACCTTATTAAAAAGGATTAAAAGTAACATTTTTTTTTCAAATCAATTAATTTTTGGAGAACATTTTGGAGCAGAAAGTCAAAGCTTAAAAATTTGAGACAATACATATTATTCTTAATATTTCTTATCCACTTTATAAGGGTCCAGTAGAAGAGGAACAGATTATTATTTGTATTGATTCCTTAAAATTTTTATTTACACAGATTTTCTACCACTGCTTTCCCAAGATTACGAACTGCCAAAAACAGTGATGAAAAACTAAATTGCTCAAGCGTAGTTTTTTTTTAAAAAAATAAATCAATTTAAGGGTTTTCATAATTTTTTTCTAAAAGTTCATCTTGATTGCGCAAGCATCATCCGAGTACTTTTTTTTTCAGTTTAAAGAAAATTTACAAACTAAAGGCAGGTTCAAAATCATTATTTTCTTGTTGCAATTAAATTTTAATAATTCAGTTAAATCGTTTGATTTTATTTCCAAAATATCGTAAATTTTCAGTTACCAAAATAAAAACGAAACGAAAAACAAAATTAACTACACGTCTAATAATTATAAGTCTATACCACCTTTTAACATAAGTTACTCTGTCTCATTTCAAATTTCAAATTTTTGGCTCCTTTCTTAATAATTCTTTGATACTTGGCATTGCTAAATCTATAATTTATAAATACTTTTATAAGAATGAGGGATTAAAATCAATTCAAATTATGGTCAAAATTATAACGAGGACAGTTTTTAAAATTATGGATGTATATGATAAATTATAGTATTTAAATGCCTCATAATAAATATAATATTCTTGTGAAACACGCAAAAATGAAACGAATGCATCAGGTTATAAATAATCAAATATTTATTTATGAATAAGCTTACAATATGCTGAAGAAACGCTGAAAAAAATTTCAAAAATGCTGAAAAATTTCCATGAATGCTAATTTAAATGCACAACACATAAGAGAAACCATTCGCTTTCAGTCGCCTTGTTACGAACCCTGACCTAAATTTATCATCGTAACTTCCGAGATAGAAAAGACATTAAATTTGTAACTATCAATGCATTCCAGTTTTCATATCTATTTGAACAAACAGTGTAATTAACTCATGCCTTGTACATGGTTTAAGTAACAGTTTGAAACTCTTACACTCATGTTATATAAATAAACTAATTCGGTTTATTTTGAAGTTAACCAGAAGAAAATTTAAGGAAATACTGGAGAGAAAAAAATATTTTCTCATAAATATAAGTAAGTTAATAATTCATCAAATTATGTGATTTTGTATGTAATGATTTAAAATATTTATGAATTATATCAAAACGATCTACTTTAAAAAAGATGATTATTTAAGAAAAATAAATTTATATTATTTATAAATCCATAATCACAATGGAAGCTTAATCTTTGAAAGCTGAGAGATGATAGGCTTTTGAAATTTATTGATGCTGCCTCAAAATATTACTTTAATTTTTGCATTGGGAAAAATATCCGAAATCATTTGTTTAATGAAAGAAACGCCAAAACACATCGTATATGTAACGCTTCGAAAAATATTATGTCCTTGCATATTTTTCAAAGTCATCGAAACATATTGAATGAATTGTTAAGATATTTTTTTCTCAGACCTATTATATAGCTGGATAGCATATAAATTATGATATACATTATCATTAAAATTAATAGGAACGAATCATTATGTACATTTCACACATACATTTTCTGTAAATAGCACCCCATTAAAAATTAAAAGTGAAAATTAGGGGGTTTTTTTAGTTATACCATTTTGTGTCATATTCATAATTTTATCTTGCAGTCCAGGTTCAAGCAATCATGTTAACTTCCGTAACTGTATCATTAATATATGACAGTTCAAATATCTGAATGATATTTCCAAACCTTAGAGAAAATGTCTCTAAAATTTATTACCACTTTGTAAAAAAAAAGCAAATCAAGTAACAACATGTTTTAAAACTAAGTGAAATCCAAAAATGCGATCTTTTAAGAGTAAATAAAGTTTGGGAAAATGAAGGATTTTATCTTGCATAAATGTTTTCTTGAAGATTTGCTTAAATAATTTCTCGTATGTTTTTTCACAAAGATTTTACTTTTGTTACCTATAAAAAATTTGATTGATGAAATAACTTATCGGAACTTTTTTAATACATCAAGGGAAACTATTAAAAGAGAAGTCGTACTAGCTGTGAATGGTTATTTTATGATTGCTTCTTGGGGTGTTTGTAATTAAATAAGGAAATTTAATATCAAAGCATTGTGCCTCAAGTTCAACTGTAAAATTCTCTTCGCTTCAAATAATATTAACAAGTTTTTAATTTCACTCAAAATACCATCAAATGATTCACCTTTCTGGATATTAAATTTTTTTTCTTTTTTGTCATTATTCTATTGCTCATAAAATTATGAAATTAACTATTCTTATTTTAAAAACTTCCACATATCTCTTCATACTTTAATTAGGCCATCATATGCCATTATTTGTCAATGAAATAGTTAAAAGGAAAAAAATTAACACAGTTAATTGCACCTAAAGAAAAATTTATTCGTAAACTTATTCTAATTTCAAAAATTGCTGATTTATCGAATCGAAAAAAAAACTGCAAATAAAATAAACTATCTATAAAATACAATTACTTCGGAATCCAATTATGGCAGTTAAAAATAAAGAACATTTTCCATATAGCTTCTATTTAAACTCAAAAAAATTTGCAACGCCTCGAATAGATATCGAAGTAAAAACGATGCACAGATATTGGTTTTAAGGATAATAATGTTAGCGAATTTCTGACGAAGTCAAGTAATTAATAATATTAAAACAGAAAAAAGACTTTAATTTAAAAAAATAATTATTTCTTAGGGATAAGGAAATAAAAGTTATATATTTAAATCTTTTTTTTAAAAAAATTTACTAAACTGAAATAATTTACAGATTGAATGACGCTCAATACATAAGCTTCACAATATAATGAGGTGACTGAGCTTCTAAACTGAATATCAGGAATTTCTTACTATCCAAAAATCCAAAAGAGCCGCTGAATCCGGATGCGTCATGTCTATTGTTTTTAAGTGCATAGTGTTTTCCTTATACAAAAATTTTTGGAGAAAAGCAGTGCTGAAAACATAATGCTTATACTCGTAGAAACCTTTCTTCTATAAAAAAAAGACTAAGGATTGAATTATTTCAGTCTTTAGTCATAAACCCAATTTTAGACTGGAAGAACAATGAAGTCTAGCTTTTATGTTTTTCCATGACAAGGTCTTTAAGGTGAACTCTGTAGCTTAAGCCTTCTAAATTATAATAAAATCAAACAGAAATTTTTTAATCATCACAATGCTGCGAAAATAAACTTTAAATCATGATACATGTTGATACATGTGGGACTGAAATGAAGTGGATAGTTAAATAAAAAAGGACAGAAAATATTAGTGCAATGTAAATGATACAAGTAAAATATATTCTATTTAGAAAATAAGAAAAATAAGCATAAATGAAAATAACTCATCCGTCTGTATCAATATTCAGCATATTCCTATTCTGTAACCAAATAATATCCGAAAACGTAGTGATTTACAAAAACAATGTAATATTAAAATTGATTTTACATTTTCTATGAAAATGTAAGAAAACGGAATACCATTTCAGCCTACCATTGAAAACTTAGTTCCAGTTACTTTTGATTTGCATGTTTTATAATACGTTTTAACTGTTACCTTCAAACAATCGATCATAATTAAGATTCTTTCAAATGGAGAAAAAAAATTCAAATTTTTTTAATTATAATTTAATGCCTAAATTATTTTTTTAATAAAATTGTCTTTATTTTTTTATCACGTGAAAACATGATGTTGTTTTCTTTAGGGTTTTTTGAATAATTGAAGGCAACGAATAATTGGAAATTCGAAATCGCTCTGTCAATATATAAAATCTAAATGGCAATATTCATGAGCCTTTTTTTTAATCGTATATATTTTTTGCCTTTTTTTACCATTGTTATAAATGCTTCAATGTAAGCAGATGAATTTTTAATAGGTTGACCTGCTTTTACCAGTATTGCTTTATTATTACGTATGCTTCTATGACAGCAGAGGAGTTTTCAAAAGGTTGTCTTAGAACTATGACATCATAGCTGTTATTTCATCTCAAAATCGATCTATCTATCTATATCTATATATATATATATATATATATATATATATATATATATATATATATATATAATATAGCCTAATAATGTCCGCACATTTTTTAATATTTTTAGAATTAATTCATTTTTAGAAGCTAATTAACAGAAGAATTTAATTAACTATGCTTTTAACTGAAATGTATGATTTAAATTTTGGAATGATTAAATGGATGATAATGAACCGATATGAATAAAAACCTTTCACTTTCCGAGTTCTGAGATCTAAATATTGAATTGAAACGAACAAATATTTCGTCATTTACTGTTAATGTCTTTCTGAGACACTTGTTCCATTTCATGTTACATGCGCAAGTTCTAATTAGTCATGGATAAGAAGTTAGTGTTCTAATTCTCAGACTTAGGTGAAAGTACTTTTTGAAGGGATTTACATTTGAGTTTGAACTCGTGATCAGCTAGCATAACGAACTCATTTATCGAGAAATCAGAAATACCTCTTTCTCGAAATGAGGACGTTTAGCCCAAATAATATAAAAATGAATGTTCTTTTATTTTAAAAAAAACTGTCTTTTAAAAAAAATGTATTATTCTCATTAATTTTTTGTATGAATTTTTCCATAAGTGTTTGCATGTAAAAGATAAGTAAAATTGATGTGATGCAAAGAAAGTACAAAAGAAAAAAATACTATGGAATTTTCAAAATTTAAATTACAGATTTCAATTTAATAGCTAATGTCGTTAAAGATTTATTTTCTAAGCTTTATTGAATTCTCATTTGAAAAGGAAAAAAATTAATATTGGTATTTTTTCAAATCAAATTTTTTAATTTTAGGTGTTTATTTCATGAAAATAATTAGTATAAGAGAAAAACTACCAAATAATTTACTATATCAAATATAAAAAAACTCTTGCTTTATATTCTTCTAGAGAAAAATTAAGTAATTTTTTACAATTATGTAAGTTTTACTCTCATAAATGTAGAAAATATTTGATTACACGTTAGTAGAACATCATTCTAATTCATTACATGGGTTCGTGGCTTTTTAGATAGATTTAAAATAAAAAAAATCATGTTATTAATAAAAAAGTTGCTAATATTAATCAAATTAATTGATTTTAATGTTAATAAGAAATTATAACTTGAAAGAAATGGTTTTTCATTATCTTCTTAAAAATAAATGCAGTATACCTAAACTTGCTCTGGCATTTTAAGTTTGAAAGTTACTTAAATTGTATGTATTGTACAATATGAACTTGCAACAAAAAAAAGATGAAGTAATCCGTAACTATGTCGTTCATTTAAACAGATGTTTTAGGATAATGATAAATATACGTAATCAATAAAAATATCTTGAAAAAACAAATCGGGGCCCAGGAAGTCGATCTGTGCTGCGACGTCCTTGAAGGACGCGAGGAGGCCATTGCTTTCATGTTACCTGCCTTGCGCGTTTCACGTGAGGTCGTTTCGAATTCTTAACCTGGTTTCGAAATTTTTGCAGAGAGCACTGATGTCCAAATATTCGAGGATGTTTTAATGAAGAATCTGGAGGGTTCCTTGGAGGCCTCTTGGAGTTTCATCAGGTTGTCTTCAGGATGGATATCCAAGGTTGTTTGGCGCCATTAGAATCAATTCTAGATAATTCTAAAGGCTGCTGCTGGCCCCAGGGTCCGTTTCAACTTTAACGTTAAATAATACATCCTCTGCGGTTACCTCCGATATTTGATGTGATTAACTCTAAAAAAAGTGATTGCAGTAGTGTAAGAAAATTTATCAAATCTGCTGTCAAAGATGCAATTTGCAAAAACATTCCTGCTCGCCGAACCAGTTTATTAGAAGAAGAAAAATATCAGAACATTTGATACAGAAATTGATTTATGTTTTTTACTTCCTTTCCTTAAATACTATTTCTATTTGGAATATTTTTCTTATTTTTTTTTAAATACATACATTTAAGTAAATAGAAATAAATGTGCATACATGAATTTAATGTACGAGTAAAATCCTGTGATATTAAAACAATTCATTTTAAACTAGAAATACTCATGCAGATAATTTTTAACAAATATTAAAGAAATTTAAATGTTTAATATTTCAATTCACTTCACAAAATTCAAATTCCTTTCATTACATTGCTGTGATGCACTAAGAAAATATTGAAAAATTCAGAAAAGCTAATTCGAATATAATTTGGTTTCAAAGATTAAGTTAATTTAAAGAATTTTCTTTGGGTTAATATAAATTTAAAGTATTATTCTGATCTAGCGAACAGTTCCAATTCTATTCAAAAACAGTGAGAATTATACATAAGCTTATTGAATTATTTAATTCCAACGTAGTACGTTAGTCCTTATAGTTCCTATTTTTAATTTATAACTTGATCACTTTTATTAATATTCTATTTTTGTACTTCGTTATTTGTTATTCGTTATTACTTCTCAATAAACTTATGCAGTTTATAATAAAATGCAAACTGGAATAAATGCAATAAATTTATAAATAAATTAATGTTTGAAACAGTCTTAAAAGTTCATGAAAGATACTATATATATATATATATTAGAAACTATACGATCTTAGAAACAAGTTTCCAATTTGTCTCTACAAACCCAAATGTGAGTGTGTGTTTTTTCGGTAATACATAACTACAGGGGACCGTTAATTTTCTTACAAACTTACTTAAAGGGTAAATCAAGTTGCAGAAATAAGCCATTCCACCGACATGACTTGAGGTCATATGGAAAACGGCGGCCGCAACTGGGGACGACTATGACTTCAGTAAAAGAATGGGATATGCAAGGCAAAATGTACAGTACAATATTTATGGATATAAATTTACAATATCATAAGAAGTTATTTGAATAAATGAGAATATTACAAGTCATAATCAGTTTGCCAAATATGATTATGCAAATAAGACCCAATATGAAATAATGAATTTTTGAGTACTTGAAGTGTTCAAAGATATTGGCCTCTGAAACGATAAATGCTTTTCATTTTGTAATTCCTAAGCACAGACTGTTAATTTAGATTCGATTATATTTGCGTTATACAACTTGGTTTTTTTTACATAGTTTCCCTGACAAAGAGTTTCTCAAACAGGTTTTTTTTACATTTTGAATCCTTTCTCCAGTGAAAAAATGTATATCTAACCTTCCCTTAAAGTTTGAAAACAAACTTCTTGGATTCTCTATACAGCGAAATACCTTCGTCACTCGAAAGTAACCCAACATCTGAAAAAGTAGAAAAATTCTTAATTTACAAAGCAGATATCATTTTTTAGAAAAAAAAACATTTTTTCAAAATATGTTGATTTGATATTTAAATTAAATATAAGCTTAAGCTGATCTCGGAAGAAGTTAAAATTATTTATAGCCTTTATAAGAATGTAAGGAAAATAACTTTAATAATTCTCTACCAAGAATGTTATTACTAACAATAGTTTTTGCAAAATAATAATTGCTATTAAATTGCAAAAATAATGAAATAACATTTATTGTAATTATTTAACGGTCCATTATTCGTTATTATGAGCAAGCCTATAAAAAATCTGACAGTTGTTTGAGAATTGTTCATTTAATTTTAAAACTTATGTTCTAGAAATTTTGTAGAAAATTTTCACGAATTTTACGCAACTGTCAATTCAGTTACTCATTTTAACAAAATTAAACTATGCATTAAAACAAACCAAAAACTTCAATAAATCCGAAATCAGCCAAGAAATTCTAATATGAGCCCAGTAAATTAATTATGTTTGATAAAATTAAAATAGATTTATTTATAAACCCTTACACTACTTTAGCTATGGAATTGGATATTCTTAAATATAAGCTCTTAAATTTGAAAATAAGTGAATTAAATTTATTTTATTCTTATTTAGGACTTCAATAAAGAATTAGTGGATTCATTTAGAATAGTTTTGATTTAAATATGTGATAAAAAACAGGGAAAATTGATTTGAGAATTATTAAGAAATTTACATATGCTTAAAGCAAGTTGGTTTTTATTGCTAAAATGTATTTAAAGAACAATTAGCAGGGAAAAAACTCTTTTGAAATGTATAATTAATTTTGAAAAATATAAATAAGCCTCTAACAAATTTCAATAAAAATATTTTAATATAAAATTTACTGGACCTATACATACAATAATTATTGTACAATAACAATATGTACATATTTACACAATTTATACGTAAATAAATTCAGGCACTGGATTTTTTTTATATATCTACAATAACATAACAGGTTACTGACAGATGTTTCAAGTTCCATTCAATCACCACACTATTTGGAACGCACACAAAGATATAATAGATATAAAAATCAGCATGAGGACACGAAAACAACAAATTCTGCTGCGTATCAAATTCTGTTTATTTCAGACTGAATAATATAACATATTAATAGTGGAAATAACGATTACTTTTAATTAGTGTGTGCTCCCGCTGCAACTTCACATTCAGTTGGACCAAGGGATTTTTATAGCAATTTTATTTTCAAAACATGTTCATGTTAATCGTTATAATATTCCAAATTCCCTTTTTTATTTTTTGCAGTTACAGTGCATATTATAATGTATTGCTGCTAAAGAAATGATAAATAAATATAACTTTATTTGATTTGGGGGAGTGTTTTGGGGGGGAATGTTAAGTTTTAGTGGTGTGTTAAAAATTGTATGTAGAGCCGAGATAAGGGTGAGGTACCCACTTTATCGACCATTGAGATAAAAAGCATTACGAAAATTAGTGAAGAATGAATTTGTTGATTTGCTTCTATTCAAAATTATAGATATTAGAGATTTGTAATAAAACTTTTTAAAATGAAGTTCTCAATTCTTATCTGAATATGATAAGCGAAGAGTATCGCTCTGCCCCAACTAAAAATATGTAAAGGCATGCTTTCTGGCATAATGTATCTATAAAAAAGAGATGTACAAAGAACAGATCAATTGTATAGGCTAACCTTATTTAAAATGTCTACGTTTATGTAATGCTCACATTAATGAAGGAATATGAATAAATGTTACTTAAAATGAAATATGTTTTCATATTTCTCCTATAAGTATGATCTTATACATATATTCCTTCTGTACAACTATCAGTTTATTTTTGAAAACAAATTTCGTCATCATGAAGGAAATATTTTAAATCGTTACTCTTTTTCTCTATATTATTCTAATCTCTGTTTCATTCATGAAACACAGAAAAGACGAAAAATGTAATAGATTTTATTATGCCTTTTTCTATACTTTACATTCATTAGAAATTCTGTTCCATAGAGAATAATAAAACTGTAGTTCAAAAAATTTGGTAACGTTTTTCAGTAGATTGGTGAAACATTAATTGAAATTCAATAACAATTAACTAATTTTTTCAAGCAATTATCTTTACTCCCTATTTTTTTCATTATAGATTAAAAACAAGATATTATAAAGTCATGAGTATGTTTCAAATATACTAAAGCGTTTCAATTCATTATAATACTTAGAACAAAAGGTGTTTTTAAAATTTAAATCAAAAGTTAACTATCGACTAAGCTATTTCTTAATTCGTTTCTAAATCTCCACAACAACAAGCAGCGAAAGCACACATCAACGTAAACAGAAATCAACAAGCAGCAGATGACAGAGAAATAAGACTTGACAAGAAAAATTTTGAAACGTAACCCACAGGAAAACGATAGAAACCCGTATCTCAACTTATTTGCAATTGAAAACAAATCAAATATCAACGAGAAAATAAACATATTACTTCCGTCTTGAATGTTTTCCAGTTGGCATATTACTAGCCTAAATACTTAGCCTAGTAATGAACAAAACAAGATTTTACTGTTTTTCATTAACATTCTTTGATATTATTAGAGAAGAGCTGATGCCATTGGATAGTTGCACTAATCTTTACTTCCTTGGGGATTTAACCGCAATTTATTTTCACAGCAATCCACCTGAAATGAAAGAAATAAAGGAAAGATCATAATATACGCAAGTTCTTGATTAACAGAGATTGAAAGGAAAAATATGATTTAAATATGTTATAGCTTCGAGAATCAGAATTTTAATGAGTAAGATAACTAAACTTATCATAATAATATTTTTTTCTTCATCATTTGTACATATTTTGTTGTTACTGATTATTTAAGAAACTGTTTTCAGATTTCTGATTGGAAGCGAAAATATGAATATGGAATAAATAATATCTTTTATTCAGGTTTTGATTTTATAAAGATAAATGAAGCGAAAAATATAAAATGGTTCCAGTTCAGTAAAATACAGACTACACCAGTGCATAAAATAATTTTGAGAGAAAAAACACCTATTCATTTCATTATTTAATGAATTTACATAATTTAAAATTAAAATTCCAAAACAAAACCCAATACTCAACTTAAAACTTTAATAGTTTTTTTTTGCCATCAAAGCCTTAATTTTTTCTACCTATTTTTTGTTGCTCAATAAAAGTACAGAAAGGTCTAAATAAAATTAAAATAAAAACTCAGAAAACCTAGTAAAAACTTATTCTTAGAGTAATTATTCTGAATAATCATAGCGTCAATCCAGCAGCAGCAATTAAAGATATTAGAAGGCTTGAAGAGTTCGTATTATTAGTACGTAAATATTTATATTTTTTACTTTTTAACTATTCCTAATAAAATTTTATTCACAAAAATTGATTTCTTGAAATCGTTTTTTAATGCGAATCTTGCTATAAATCTGTATAAAATATGAAAATATCTGAATTTGTCTATGCATTTAAAAAGAGAATCCTCAATTTCTTTTACTTATTAATTTATATCGCTTGAATATACTTAAATAATTTTTATTACCTTTCTATTGTCTAATTGGGATAAGGGGGAAAATGTTTTTAATTCACACTTTTTGAAAAGAATTTGCTGATTTTTTTTTTCATATTGAATTGCATTTGAAGAAATGCGGTCAAGTAAAGAAAACGAACGAATCCATTGTCTTTTGTTTAGAATCCATGATCGTGACACGAATATGAAAAACATTGTTCTTGAAAATCCAAGGAAGTTTATTACGGAGAATTTAGTCCTTGTGAAGGATACTTATTAATTATCAAAATGCGTAAATTTACATGTTACTAAAAACAATGTATTCAAATAAAAGAAATTCTAATTAATAAAAAATAGATGCTATTTTTAATGACAAATTTAATTTCCCACCTACATTGTTAGTATGTCTTTATAATTACTTTTATTAATTTATTTGATTTTCCTTTCATGAAGTACAAAAGCGAAGTGTCGTAATTCTACCAAAAATTAATTTCACCGAAATATATTCATGAATTTTTACATTAAAAATCACCAAGAGATCGAAAAACACATTTCGGAATTATTTCAGCTTGCCGGGAATACAACAATTTAAAAACTCAATGATTAACAGATTTAAATTGTGTTATGTTACTCTTTAATCAAATTCACACATTTCTGTTAAAATGTTGGACCATATACGAGAAATAAATTGTAGAAGGATGAAATTATGCTTATTGTTTCATCACCAAAATTGGAATATTTTTCGAATATATTCGACACTATTTCTCAAAGAGTAGTTCTGCCGGTCTACATATTTTCGAGTATGAGATTGAAATAATTTTTAAAAGTAAAATTTAGGTATTTGAAATCTGTCTTGTTGATTTTTATCTTGTTACTGAGTCTTGTTATCAACTTAATAGATTTTCATTTTATTTCAACGCACAAAAGTCTTCTTTGCTGTACTAATATACAAAAGAGAAGAGATGAAACAATTCCCTTTAGTTTGGTGGGTTCATTTAATGCTACAAAGTTTATTTCATATATTATTATTTTTTTAAAAATCTTGCTGCATATATACTTTGGGAAATCTTCGATACATTGAGTTTCATTAAAGAGAAAAAAATTAAATGTTTGAAGAGATCAAAATTAGATTTACCATTCGATCGTTTCTTCCCATCGCAGAAAATAATAGCAATAACATAACTCAGACTAGCCATTCTGTTTGATGAATTTTTCCATATTTTTAAAAGTCCATTAATATTATACATTGGAATTTTTGCTTCGTTATTACAAACAGCCTATAATTTTAAAAAACTTGTAGTCTTAAAGTAGTTAAATGTTTTCATATAGATGGCTTGAAATTCACAGAAGATTTTAGTTTAATTTCACGTTCTTTTTATAGCATAAAAAATTCATATTTATTATATAATTTTAAAAATAATTTACATATCAAAAATTTGCATATTTCAGCACTGGTATTAAAAATAATTTTACACTTTCAAAAAAATCAATTCCAATCTTTAATATAGTAAATAATTTTAAATTTAATTATATTAAATAAATTGTTTCGAAGTTTTTAAATGAAATGAACATTTAATGGTTTCAAGTTACTTATAGTGTCGTCTTCAATTCAATTTTGGCTTAGTACAAATTATTTACAATTGACTATGCAAGTTTTTGGATGTTTTACGGTATTTAAACCTGCAATTGCACATTTTGGAACACACACAATCGAAATTTACTTTGAAGCTCGACAGTTTAGGAATAACAACACATGCATGATTATGTATCGCCTCTCAAAAGTTTCACTGAATGAAAATGAAAGCAGTTATTGCAAATACTAATTTCTTATGCGCAATTTTTTATATGAATATTGAAATGCTCTACGTAACCTACGCCCCAAAAAATTCAATCTTACTTTATGGAAAACTAGCTTTTACCCGCAACTTCATATTCGTGGGAATTTGATGTGTTTGATGAGAACTAACGGCTTGGCCACGCTGTAAAATGTCATCAAACCGTATCATTATGTAGTTGTAGAAAATAATTTTCGTCAAAAATATAATTTGTCTCTAAATTTTAGGGAAATGGTTGATGTGGCGCGAACGGCAGCAATAGCGTTTTCTATAGTAAGGTTTTGACGGACACTGCAGCGAATTAACAAAAATATGGGGAAAAAATCAATAAATGCTAAAAAATGGAATGCATGCAAAAAAAATTAATCGAAAATAATGAAGGTAGGCGAAAGAAATGCGTACATCACAAAAAAATAAAGAGAAATAAACAGGAAAGAACAGAAACAGGAGTCAAAATAACGGCAAAGTAAACCCAAACCAAGCACTGCCGAAAAATTACCAAACTTACAAAGCAAATTGACTGTATATCAAAACGTAGCTCACACAACTAACCTAAAAACAATTTATTTACAGTGTGTACTTGAAATAAAACAAAACGGCAAACCAATTATTCAAAATCGTTTTGCTGATTAGTCTGGCCAAAACAAAATCAAGTCAAGAAAAGCTGAGCTTACTAACTCAATGCCGACTGGGTAAACACAAATTCGTGAATTTTCTAGCCCAGTTGGGATAATATGGATCAGAAATTTTAAATTTCCTTTATTACATTTTATTTTGGTACTTTTCCGTTAGCCGACAGCAAGCGAAAAATAGACAAATAATGTAGAATTCCGCCAAATTTCTTAAAGCTATTTTAAAGTGAAAAATCGTCAAATAATGTAGAATCTCACCAAATTTCGTTGGCGATCTTTCGCTTGCGCTCAGCTAACAGAAAAGTACCATTAATTTTATTCCAAAGTACTTCAGAATGAATCGGAAATATCGATTAATTAACAATGTTTAATTTTAAATGCATCAAATACTAAGAAAATGAACAGAATCGTTTGAAATAACCGGTTGAAAACATTCATTTGGTGGTGGGAAAGTGAAGATTTTTGGCGAGAAAGTTAGTTTTTAATTAATAAAAAAGGAACCACTCAATTAACAGAAATAAATGTACTATTCTAGATTATAATTTATCTCTGTGCTAAATTTCATCCTATTTCATTCAGCCGTTCTGGCGTGATTGACTAATATCATCCATCCATCCAAACTTTCACATGTATAATAGTGGTACAGATTAAAAGGCATAAATGTATGTTTTGGGTTGTCTCCCTTTAATTATCTTTTAAGCACAGAGAGAAATTGTTCAGATATTTTTCCTTAATTAAATTTAATGATTTTACCCCTCATTAAAATATATATTTTACGAATCAACAACAAAAAAACCCCGCTTTCTCAATTGATACAGTTCCTTTTAGTTATCTCGAAGGTCAATTCTTTAAGCCTTTTTTTTCTTATATTTTATTTATTTGAAATAAAGTCCTTTTTCTATAATAGAAACTGAAGGAAATGGCCTGCATTCATTTACAAATAGATAAAATTGCCTTCCGAGACAAAGTAACATCTTGAAAAAAATTGAAATCGAATCAAGTCTTTATGGAACAACCGATAAGAGTTTGGATAAGTTCCTTATGAACCATGAATATCTTATTAAATCAAGAGGAAGATAATTTCTACTGCTTATTGCAGCCGCCCTAATTTAATCCTTAGGAAATAGAGATAAAAAATGAATTTGATTATTCAGAATATTAATATGGAGGAAATCTTATAAAAATAAATTTTTTTTTCGTAATTTATAACAGAAAGTAATATATAAAATCATGTGCATAAGAGTATAAGGAATTTCAATGAGATGGATAAATTTTATTAAAATAAAAATTCAAAAAGGCTTGTAAAATTCAACTTAAATTGCTTAAAGATGAAATAAATTTTCACATGAAGTCTCAGGAATCATCATCATTAACGCCAAAGATCTTTTTACATAACCAAGTAGTTCACTTCTTACTAATAATTTTATTTCCATACATATATCATTTAGATAAAATTGAGGTAAAATTACATGATAATTAAATGCATTTTAATGGCTAATTCTTTTTTTCTCAGAAATTTCATTTAGCACTAAAACATGTACAAATGATGAAACTAGAAAAAAAATTTATTATATCTCTCATGGTATATTTTGAATGAAAATAATACGTACAAATCACTAAGCTTTTGATGCACACTAGAAAAATAATAGATTAAGTCGTTTTTTGCAAAGGTTTACGCCCTAATTCTCACAAATTTAATTCGTATGCTTTTATGCGTTCCACATTTAAGATGTAATTAATCAATGCAATATTGTGACTCCTTTTTTTAATTTATTAAAAAATATATCCGTATTTAACAAATATAAGATAAACTGTTTGTCTACATTATTTACTTCATTGAGAATATGTGGTTTTCTCTTTCTCTCTGTATAATTTATTGGTCAGATCTTGTGACCTAAAATTTCTAAATTTGCCATATCTATATTTTGGAAGGTACTTTGTCACTCTTAATATTTCATTTCAGTAAAATATAAAAATGATAAATCATATGCTGATATTTACTTTTTCATTTTCTTAGGGAATTTGGCATGTTTTCTTGAGTTTAAGATTTTAAAGATATCGCATTTCGCTTTTATTTATACTGCTAAGAACTTCCTTAAACGCCAATTATTAATAAGGAGTATTATCATACATAATGTATTAACTTTAAAAACTGATTTTTAATCATATATTATTCCAAATGACAAAAATCATTTTAACTCTCTGAATTAAAACACATTTTACCCTCTAATAAATGTTTGATAAATGATTAATTTCCAAAACTTTTTCTTAATTTAGCCCGTAGTTACATTGTAAAATATTCTCTTATTTCCAGATCCCATTCCACTTTTTCTATTTAATTAATTCAACGGAAGCTTTGTAAAATGGCTGAATCTGCAAAAAGCCGACAGGTTTCCACACTCCAAGTGAAGGGATAAAAACTGTTCAGCTAAGCCCATTCTTTTAACCCTTAATAACCTAGAGTTTCAATTTTGATAACAATCTTTTAAACCGAATGTTCACATTACTATTAGTTTTTTATATAGGTTGGCTGTACGTATTTTAATGTTGTATAATATTCTTTCCAACGAAATTTTTAAAAAAGTCAAATGTCATTATTGTTTGATTTTATCTATGACATATTACTCGCGCGGCAAAGTGAACAAGTAAACACATTTTACTAAAAGTTTTGTTGAATACAAATTTGATATATTTCCTTTTTCTGAAGAATATAAATACTTGCGATAATAAAAACAATCAATGTTTCGCATTATTTCATGCATAGGTATATCTGATTTCTTTATGGCGTTAATGCCTGGAGTATCGAAATTCATACCGGTTTTTTTATAAATAAATATGTAAAATAAATATTGTGATTTTTTTAGCTATTTTTACCTTCATCTAGACCCTCAAGCAAACACAGTAATATTAAAAATAAATCACTTTCGTAAATCAGGCTACTAAGGGTTAAAAGAACCCTACGGTTTCGGTTTTGTGCTTTTGAAACTTCAAATGTATTTCCACTTTTAAGCTTATCAAAAATGATATGGCAGATTATCCAGTTTGGCGGTCATCAAGATGAAGTTACTACTTGGCATGGATGTCTACCATGTACTCGATTCTCCTTTCTCACCAATAAAAGGAAGAGTCCTAAAAAGTTTTTAGAACTCGATTTTGAGATGGTTAAAATCCATCGCTTTTATAAATGTTAGTGAATGCAAAATATAAATCATATGAGAACCTGATGTTTCCCTCTTATATTGATATCATGCGACTTTAAAAACAGCGTTCTGACATGATAAATTCAAATTTGCGATTGCAGCTTTCAATCTTTTTTTCTAATTTTTTTCGCATATACTATAAACATCAAGCAGATTTTTCTTACTAAAAAGCAAAGTATTTTTTACTATTTGTGTTCAAATTAAATTTTTTTCTTGTTCTCATAAAACTTGGAAAATTGGCATAAATAAATAACACTGTCTGTTAAACGATGATATAATATAGATCTTTACTTCACTTCGCAAGCAATAATACTGTAAATTATCGACAAACTTTGAAAATTGTCACATTAATGTTAATATATAATAATTAAAATTCGATAAATAAGACAGAAACAAAATAAAAAACAGAATTCTGTATTTTGAAGTTTTTCAATATAATTTAAATTATTAAATGCTGAAAAATGATATTAAAAAGGATTAAAATAGTGTAGAAAAAACGATTTACAATTCTATTAGAGTCAATTTTTACTATTATTAACTATCCGTGTTATCATTATTAAAATAAATTAATGTTATGTTAATTAAAATAATATTTTAAGAAAATATTCTCTGAAATGAATAAGTATTTATAGTTCCAGATAATGGAAAGGCATATTAAAATGAAAGTAAATGCGTTAACAATGGTCTTTTAGAAATTAATTCCAAGTTGTAATCTTCTCTAAGAATAAAATATATCATTCACAGAAAATATCGACTGAATATTACGCATTTTGACTCTTAGTATTTGAGCATAATTATGTGAAATCCCAATTGAAAACAGTCTCTTAATGCACATTTAATACACTGATATTTTTGCGGAATTATAATAGTCACATTTTTTTAAAAATTATTTGCTGTATTATTTCTTATTGGTTTTTTTCCAGTATAAGGAATGGTAATTATGTAGATTTAGAAATGCTTAGGAAAACTAGTTGAAATTTAAAATACATTCAATCGTGTAAGAGAACAAATCATTTCGAAATCTCCTAATATTAATAATTACAATATTTATATAGACTGACAATAAAACAGTTAATATGTTAAGTAGATTATCCAGTTATAGAATTGTTCAATAGATTAAGACGATGAAGTAGCGACAATCATTGTAAAAATGTGACTGCATAATATCGGGCTGACATAATTCTAAATGAAAATGCACCGAAATCCTCTTGAGTTCAAATAAACTCTGTAAAATGATTAAAGTTGTACAAGCTGTTCCAGATCAAAACTCTAAAGCGTTTTTTACTTAAGAAAAAAAATAATGATGTCAGCAATAGATAAATTTTGATAGCAATAGATCAATTTTGTAGACAGATATCGTGGATGGTGATGTTGCTGATATTCCAATAATACAATAATAGTAATCCGAAAGCAATTATCAATAATTAACCTAATACATTTTTATCTGACAGACATACACAATTGAAATGATCTTCCAGAACACTGATAAAATGACAATATTTGCTTATAACTCATGACTAGATACTCTTGAGAAGCAGAAAGAACGTAATAAATCAAATTTAATTCTCACTTTCAACCCTAAAAATAATATTCAGAAAAGCATTTTGGAACTTTTAATTCAAAAAACATTTCAATCTTTTGCAATCAAATTGGATCGATCGATGAAGCTTTGGATAACATTATTTCAAACCAATAAGCATTGAAGTTACTAATTGAAAAATCTGCTCCAGGACAATCAATGAAATAATTCTAAAATCTATCAAAATTTTCAAATTTTAATAATTTTTTTTATCTCAAAAGAGTGAAATTGTCATTTATTAGTAACTCGGGAATATTTCATTAAATGTGGCACATAAAACAGAATATCTATATAAAAATTCGTAATTATGTTATTCCACCAAATATTTATTAAATCTTCGAATATATTTATTTTATTTAGATCATTTTTTTCCAATTAGATGTGAATATCTGTTATTTAAAATTAAGATATCAGATTTTTTTGTTCTCATTTATAGTGGATATTTTGATTGACTTAAACAGTAGTTGTCTATAATCTAAATATATAAAATATTATTCTTTATTTCAACTAAACATTTTTTCCAATTAGATGCGGTTATTTATTACTGATAATTAATATGTTATTGTGTCTCGATTATAGGGGATATCCTGAATGTATTAAAACTTTTTTGCCTTAAGGAATACGGGATAATTGAATGAAAAATGTAGATATTTTAAAAGGTTAGCGAAACTTTATTCTCTCTATGCATATGAAGCATAGAAAAAGTCATAATCAAAACATTCAATCTCGAAGTTTAAATGAATCTCCGTGTTTTCCCGCCTTCAAGAAAAACACATTATTGGAAAAATGTATTTTTGTAAAGTTCTGCTTGCGTAAACGATAACGTAACTATATTGGAAATATTTGGTTGAAATTTGGTATACAGTCTTTAGGAAATTTTTTATTTCTCTCAACTTTTCAGAAAATTCGGTTGAAAGGGACCTTATCTGTTTGGCTGTTCGAAATATACAAAATAGAGAGAGCAGGATAGTTAAAATTAGGTACACGGATATATTCTCAATAATATAGATGCCTTTCAAATTTTAAATACAATGATGGGGTTAATAGCCTATCCATCTATGCTTTCAAAAACATTTAACCGAGATAACTCAAAAATGTAATGACATAAATAAACCAAATTTGTTACGCCAGTATAGTTCTACGTCAAAAAAAATTTTCATTTTGATGGAACAAACACGTCAAAAACCAAATTTGATTTTCAGCTACAATTAACCACATTTTAAGGACTAATCGCCAAAAATGACGCGATGGAGTAAAAATTTAAAAATTCAGTAAAAGTACTAAATGTATGCCAAAGGTTAATATTTCATAATTATTTCGCGCCAATGTCATATTCTCTTATGAAACCCTTTCATTGGAGAATATGCAAGAAACTTTTGGGGTGAAAACTCCCAAATTTTTTTGGATGAAATAGATATGATTCTCATATCTGTTTTTTTAATTATCATTTTTCATATTTATTTTATTTTACAAAAAATGTTTAAAAGAAGTAAAGATATTCAAAGATAAAGATTTAATAAAGATTTGATGGAATTACATAATTACGAATTTTTATATAAATATTCTGTTCTATGTGCCACATTTGATGAAATACTCCCGAGTCACTAATAAATGATAATTTCACTCTTTTGAGATAAAAAAAATATAGCATTATTAAAACTGAGTGCTAAAAATTACGATTTTCTAGATTTAGTTTGTTGTGTCTGTTAATTTAATCCTTTAATAAAATATTTTTTAAATGATAGCGTAACACTGATGAAAGTTTATGCACCCGTAATGGATTCGAGAGGATACATTTTATTGTTATTTTATATGAAAGGTATTACTGAAAAACTATGCAAAAATATTTTTTAAGTTGATTAAAAATAGAAAAGTTTTATACTGCAAAATAATATGCATCATTATAAATTCAATTTCATTTTAGGCTCATGAAAATGTCCCTTTAGTGCTATAATGTTTTGGCGAGTTATTGCAGAAAACATCCTTTTCAATATCATCTAAATATTTGCTTAGTTTTTAAATAATCGACAATCTAATTAAAAATTTTAATAACCGTTCAGCTGTGCCTTTTCTCACTCACTTAAGTATATATTTACTGAATTTCTTTACTCTAAGTCATAAATATAAAGCGTCAACACATAAAGATACATACAAATTCAAAATTATTACAACTAGAGATCACAATATCTTTCTAACAATTATTAGCTTTTTATAACTATCTGATGCCCAATATAAAAAATCATATTAAAAAGATTTTATGATTTAATAAATTAAAAGGGATAATAGTGAATTGTTGTTGTTTTTTTGATACATTCAAATAATAAAGGCAATTGGCAATACATTTCTGAATTCACTGTAAAACAAAATTATTGACTACGATCATATATTATAAGTACAAATTAATAAAACTATTTTTTTAATGCTCCACAAAAATTTAAAAAACAAAACACCGCAGATTATCAATGACCACTGTTTTCAAATCATTAGAAGCATGTAATAATTGTAGCTGAAATACTCTTTTCCGTTAATGGAGAGGGGATGGAAACTGTAACTGACGTTTGAGGAATCGTGAACTTTTATATAAGATAAAAATTTATGTTTTAAAAAGCTTGAGTTAAACAGCTGGTTTTTTGGTTTTGCTCATTATTTTTAAAAACGTGTGCTGTGCCAATAATTCAAAGTTAAATTTTGCAAAGGCCGACCAATTTATATAATCATACATTTTTTTTCGTTTATGTAGATACGGAAAGTATATACTATTAATCTAAAATATGGATTTAGAATCTATTTTGTATTATCTTAGCAACGTCTTTCAATTTGATTACATTTTCTTTTTACTATTTTTGGTTTTCAGAATGTTTAACTATTCTTTGATCCCAAGTGAATAAATGCACAGAAATATGTTTAATCTATGATGCTTATTAACGTCTACTACTACCTAGTTTCCTGCAGTATTTTGACGTCATGCCTACATTCCTTCTTGAAAATGGATGAAAATCAATTGAAAATTAAATTGAATAGGTGTAGTTAGTATGTAGCGCATGAATTTATAAAGTCTTATGTTCTTAAAAAAATTTATGGCAATTTAAAAAAACCCATGAAACAAATAGTTTTTAAACTAAACACGCTTTTTTTCATAGATGCAATTCATTATGCTACACCTAAATTTTAAAATGCGAACTTTAATTTGAAATTTTGTTTTATTAAATGCTTGAATTTTAATTGAAATACATGTTGTTGTTGTTGTGTCAAATGGCACTTGTCATGGAAAAGCCCGCCGCTGAACCCAGCGGCAGATAAAGCCTAATGAAGCGTCTCAATTGAAATACATTATATAATAAATATAATGAACGGAAAACATTGGTATTTTACATATAATGAAAACATAATATGATCAGAAATTATTCGATTGACAATGCTTCACAATAATCAGTTTTTTAAATGTATTACAAACAAAAGCGATACACACTGAATTGTGTAGAAAGAATGTCTTAAATTTACGACAATGTTCTGTACATTTCAGTATAAAAATTAACAAAAGTATTGATTTAGGACTGTGAAACGTTATTATACCATTAATCATCATTACAACCAACTTACTCACCCAGAATGACTTATTAAATTGTAAAATAGTAATGTGGAATGAACATTTTTTTAAATTTCAGCTTATTATTTGATAATACAGAAACACATAAATTTCATTAAATGCCTAAAAATCAATTATAACTTTTACATATTGTAGGAAAAGGAAACGGAAGAGAAAATCCTTTGTCGGAATCAATCTCCAAATAATGTATCTTTTTAAATCTTAAATATCACATTGTTAAAAACAAGTGATTGAATGCTTCAATGAATGACTTTGAATTTCATACTTTACATTGAAAACAAATTTTTTAAACCTGAGTGCTTTAACTCGTCAATCCCGATGTTGCCCAAAGTTCCAATCATCAAGTTTCTAGCAGGGTCAAGTGATTTTAATTTAACGCTTCTTTTAATACTTTCTTTGAATTAATGATTTTTTTCTATAAAATTATATGGTCTATTATTTAAAACAATTCTGTTAATTTTCTCAATGTTTGATACATTTAAAATTAAACATTATTAATGAATCAATTTTTAAGATTCATTTTGAAGTACTTTTAAATTTAAATAATACAGAATAAAAAAAATAAAAATTTAGAATTGTATTGTATTACCACAACTGGCGTAGAAATTTCACTTATTTGCGTTGCCTCAGTTGGCGTTAAAAATCCAACGTTTATTGAGTGTATTCTGAGTCTGTACTGGTTTATTTTCAACGGATACGAAATTGATATTGTTTTGGTCAGATAAAATTTTTGATCAATTATTTAATAATAATAATAATAATAATAATAACGGAAGTAAAATTTTTCTTTGTTGACCTAAGTAGGAATTGACTTCAATTTTTTTATATTACTTGTTTTTCTATTAACAAGCTGAGAATTACTTAATACAAGGTATTCGGTTGGATTTCTCTTTTTAAACGGAGTTTTAAGCAAACAAAATTAAGTATTCCTCAAGTAATACTATGTAACTTAGAACGAAATTTGATATATATAAATAAAAAGACGTGACGAATGGAACTATTAAAAAGTTTCAATTTCCTAAATAGAACATTTAGAGATCGTAATTAATTAACTGAGTTAATAAACTTGTCTATTTCAACAAACATATCCCTTTAAGTCATTTCCATCGACACCAACTTTGTAAAGATGAGATAATAAATAACAAAGTCTCATAGGACTTTCCTTTTTTGATGCCTGTTCATTTGTGTTATTTATATAAAGAGAGATATTCAGATAAAATATTATGAAATAATATCTTGGTCATTTTCTCATCAAATAAATCTTTTTTTGAATTAGTTTTATATCTCAGATTAATAAAAAAGTTATTAATCCATCGAATCTGTCATTTTAATTATTGTCATAAAACAATAGCAATTGAATAAAGTTCCCTTTCTTATTTTCATCCTTCAAAACATAAAAGATATTTGGTGAAAAAGTGATTAATCACCTTTAAATACTTTGCAGAGATATTTTTCAGAAATTTAATTTTAAATATCCATTTTGATTGTCACTTGAATAAACTTCTCTGATGTGAAACTATTTTTAATGTTTCATATATGCACAGCATAATGAAGAAACCAATATACAAGGTATTCATAATTAAACAACCATACTTTAAAGTTGTTTACAAGCGAAGCTATTGTTTATAAAGTTATGAAATTTTGTACAGGACATGATGAAGGGATGGAAATTTGTTTGAGAGAATTAAAAAAGTTGTTCAAAATTTCGCCTCCAAGGACGGTTTTACAAATGAATTACACATTTGCATATTTTTGACAAATTTAATTGTTCAACTTGACGGCTATCATTTTCCGCTACCATCTGGAATCGTAAGATAGCATGTTCCACAGTTGACCAGAGCAAGCAGGTCAATGCCTTTCAGCACAATTTTCATACAAAATGAAGCTCCTCCACACATTAGCCGTTCTATAAAGGGAGCTCTCAATAATTATTTTACAGAAGAACATAGCCTCAGCCGTCACTTTCGTAATATGTGGTCTCTCCGAACTCCAGACCTAAATCCAAGTGATTTTTATCTTTGGGAACATTTAAAACATCCGGTAAGTCGTGATAATCCAAAAAACTTTACCTGATTTAAAAAGCAGCATCTCACAGCATGTTCTTAACCTTTCCCAGAACACACATACGGTCAACTGTGGAACATGCTATCTTACGATTCCAGATAGTTGCGGAAAATGATTACCGCCATGTTAAACATGTTTTGTTGTAATTAAATTTGTCAAAAATATGATAATTCATTGAAAAATTGCTCCTGGAGGGGAAGTTCTGAGCTATTTTTTTAAACAAATTCCGATCACTTCATTATGTCCTATACAAAATTTCATAACTTTCTGAACAATGGTTTCGCCTCTAGAGAACTTTAAAGTAAGGTCGTTTAATTATGGACACCCTGTAAATTCTTCCATTTATATATTTATGTAATTTCATTTTTTCTTATTGAGAATAGTCATATTTTAATTATTATATAAAGATTTGTAGCACATAATGGGAAAGAAATGGCATAAAAAATTGCCGTTTTTTGTTCCCCAACTCCCTTAATATTATTTTTCTAGAAAATTATAAATATGATGTTCTATTAATTCTAATAAAAATGAATACCTAATAAACAATTCGAATTGAGATATACGGAGATAAAATTTACAAATACTTTTAAAAGAAAATTCTAACTTAATTTTTAATTTATGGATTTATAGTAATTTAATTTGTGTCGCAAAAAATTTTAGAAATGAAAAAAAAAATTAATAATGCAAAATAACGCTGAAAAGGGAAGTAAAGATCATATGAAGATGAGCAACATTTAATAAGACAAGATAATTTAACAAAGAAAATAAAGCAACATTTCTTTTGTACTTTACAATAATAGGGATAGTATAGAGTGAAACCTGTATACTAATTATTTCATTTTTCTGAACGAAAGTGCAAGAAATATATATATATATATATATAAATAATTATATAATTGAATTATTTCGGGAATATCAATTTCTAGAACAATTCTTTGTTCTAGATTATACAAACAAATTTTTTGATGACTAGAATCGTCACACAAAAAAATAGAGTTTTTGGCAATCCTGGATTCTAAAAACAAATTGTTGAAACTATGTCGCTTCGCCTGTCTATCTATTTATGAATATAAGGCTTCAAAATCATTTTAAGCTTCAAATTTTTAACGAAATCAATTTTGAAAAAAGTCTTCCAGTCTGTCCTAACAAAGAAGATAATAAATAAACAGCGAGATAGATAAAACTAGGTACTCAGCCTTAGCATTTAAATTGTAAATCTATATCAGATTTGAAACTAACTCTATCAAAGAGTTAGTCATCTCTTGATCTACTTTTCCATACATATAAAGGCACTGACTAACATGAATTTTGTATATGATCTTGTGATTATAATTGAAGCTCTACATTAAATTTTGCTTCAAAATCTTGGGAAAAAAGTATTCGAAAACCGTAATCAGTGGCCTGAGATTGTGCATTAACTGCATTCTGGTGATTAATAACATCCCCCTCTGCCCCTAACCCTCCAAAAAAAGCAAATCATCAAAGACAGCATATTAGATTCAGTAAGAGCATTGTCGTCAAGCCAATAATCGATATTTTATGTTTCTCATTGACATACAATATACATTAACACTATGATGCACCCGATTCTCATGCATGGGATTCAAAAATCAGAATCTAAACACTCTTTGCTCCACGACTTTGTTCAAGATCTGCAATTTATGCAGAAAGGAAAATAAAGTGCGCGAGAAAGTTCAGGGTTGACAATTTTAGATGCTTTTCAGTTTCTATCAAGTTAGTAATTATATTAATTTAATCAATAATCTTTTTCTATAAAAGTGTACTAAAATAAAAGCAGAAAAAGTTTTAGTAATTCTATGTGATCTTTTATTTTATTTCGTTGGCAGAAAATGGCTTACAATAAAAGGTTCAAAGTGAGTCATTACTAAACCAGTGAAAGCAAGACCAGTGTTTTGTAATGCACAAAGCATTTCAGCAAAAATGGATTTTCCTACTTTTAAACACTTTGTTGCACACAACAAACGCGGAAGTTAAATGTGGAACAGGAAAACCACAAAATTTTGCTTTTTGCACCTGCGATGCTTATACTGTCTCGTAGAACTTTTTCAGTTCGTCGAAATTATCATTAGTCTGCAACATAACGAATGAATTTTACCAAAAGCAGTTTTTTAATAGCTATGCTTTATAGTTTTAATATTAATACTAGAAGAACGATAACGAGGTAGTAAACTGAAAACTTTAATTAGGGTTTTTAAATTCCTGCAAGTTAAAATTTCAATGATTAAAAAGAAATTTGCTTTTGAAACAACTGAAAGGAAAAATATTAACAATATCAATAAATGTAAGAAATTTCAATTTAAAAAGAAATTAATTCTTTATTAAGAATTATGTAAGTTTTTCCTCTAATGAAAACTTTTACATGCATTCAACACAGATCTAATATAAACTTTAGAATTAAATTTTAGTTTTTACTTTAGAAATGTCACCTGTGAGGTAAATTGTTACTTCTGAACCTGACCTAGTGGCCTCACATTAGCTGAACTGTAAGTAGCACAATGGACTAAGTTCTAGTTTGAAGCGTTAGCATACCAGAAAATTCTTGGAAAATTCAACATTTTCTTAATCGAAGATGATAACTGTAGAATTTCCTGATTGGTTTTTTCCTTCATTTTCTTCATGAATTTCCATTATTATTCAGAAATTATTTGAATAACTAGTTACATTTTTGTATATAAATTTTTCTACCCAAATAAAATTCTAGCTATTAAATATTTTTTATTTGATTTTCTCGCCTTTACATTAATAGTCCTCCTAATTTTCGCAAAATGTCTTTAAGATTTTGTTTACTCAACATCGTGTAATCAATTTACAAAAATTTAATTCTTGGACACGCAATTTCACTATTTTTATTTCATTATAAATAGCACATTTAAACAGATTTATATTTATGTTTAACGAAATTTAAGCGTGAAAGAATAAAATGTAGCTACATATCAATATTTTTATCACTATTCTTCCATACATTTTTTCTATTAATCGTATGTTTTCTAATCTTATTTACCCTACTTTGCTTCACTTTAGGAGCAACTATTGCTGAATTTCGAAATAAAGTACATTTTAATTCCTAGATACCCTGGTTCCTTTACAGCTCAAGGACATAACAAGGAAAGATCCAAACACCGATCTTGAAGCATGATAATTATATTTAAAATATTTTAAAACCTGGAATTAGACAAATTAGGTATAATACATGAGGGAAAATTGTAAAAATTGTAATCTCATCGATGTAAAAAGTAACCGGTAAATTCACTGTCATCATCGAACTAATTTATAATTACAATAAGCTTAATCATCGATGAAATAGTTATGAGGTACAATAATAATAAGAAACATATATTTATTTTGTCACTTATTCAATTAATTATAAAAAATTACATTTCATTCAGTCGTAATTCCAAAAGTTTTAGATGAATATCTACAAAATTCCTTTTAATTAATCAATAATTGGTTTCTTCACAATGTTTGATTTCATTGTTTGATTAATTCATAAGTGTTCTAGTTTATTGAATGTAAGAGAAATTTTCCCAAAAATATAAAAAAATACATTTTTTAAAAGTTTTTGCGATATAAAATAAATGTTACACCAAAGCTTTTTTTATATATATCAAATACAAAAAGTCTATTATACAATATGAATGTAATTCAAAACAGCAACATTTGAAATCCTTGGCATTTGTTTAACAATCTTGGGATTCAAATAAACCTTTAGTTCTATAATATATAATACTGGCTGTAATATAAACAAATGTTTGTATAATTCTTTTATTATCATCCGCATTAACGTTAGTCTTTCCTAATTAATCATATAATAGACAGCAAACAGCGTTTAAGGAATATATCCATAACCACCTGATACATATCTAAATCAACAAATTATTACAATTTTGGAACTCGTCAAACACTTAGTAGAAGGAAAAATGTTAGTGATGTCACATCAACTGGTAAAGTAACTCATAAAGAAACTGGTAGTTAATTCTTAAATAATATATTCATTTATGCTTGTCATATGCTCTTACGTGAGATAAAATGATCTGTTCCCGTGATTTAGAGCAAATTTCCGTACTTATCTGAAGCTATAAAGCAATTTATGTACACATCTACATCTACAAGAATATTTCGAGGCAAGATAAATATCTAATAATTTTTTGGATAATGTGAATATTTTTTAATTCTTTAATTAAAACATTTCTCAAAATACTAACAATTTATAAACTGAAATTAACCTCTTTAGTAACTGATTAATTTGGGATAATAATTTCTTCATTATTAAATGGTGAGAAAGTTGATACAGAATCATAATTTCTTTGAAGAAATATAGATAAATACATCATCAATCAAAATTAGATATACCAAATTAGATAATTGCTATCATGCTTCTATAGCATGATAGCAATTTTATTCAGAAAAATTTTGCTTCCATTCTTTTTAAATTAATTTTCACCTTGTTACATAATAAGTAAAATTCTGGATTTTTATCCTTTTTCTACTGAAAAATAACATCGTGTATCTCCCACAGTAAAAAAACTAATGATAATCGGATAAATTAAATGTTATGACCAAATTTCCAAACGTTGAAGTATAAACGGTAGTTCATTTGATAAAATGATAAATAATTGCAAATTAAATTTTGGATTAGAAATTGAACTTGATTAAAAATTGTAATTTTATTAAAGCTAAAATTACATCTAATAATAAATTACATTTTTCAAAAATTGATTCAAAAATCACACAAAATAGGAGAAATATGAAGCATTATATAATTTAAATAATTAATTCAGAATAAAAGTAATTTTTGAAAGGAAAGGAGTTAAATAAATTTTTGACTAAAATAAAATAAAAAAGAATAAACTTTTCAATTTTTGTAAAATTTGTTTCGATATTTTTTAAAAAATGGATGATTAATATTGAGTCAAAATAAAATTTTAATACTGGCATTTTTTTTTTTTCGAAAACACTATTTTAAAAAATATAGAATTTTCGTTATTTAATTTCTCTCTCTTTAAATGCGTTATTAAAGTAAATTTTGTTATATTCGGTTATTTTAAATTGTATGCACTAGAAGTTAATACCTACATGACATTAAAAGACTTTGAAATTATGAAATGCTTTGTGAATTACTGAATGAGTGCTGAATTTTTTCTTAAAATATATATTAAAAAAATCTTAACTACAGAAAAATTCCAAGAACCAAATCATTCGGTGCATCACTTAATTAACTGTTACTAAACGCCTTCTTTTTCTTTCCAGATTGACATAAGCTCTTGCAGATGAAGACGTGCCCTTCATTCTGCCTCTTCAAGAAAAGTAACGGAATTACTTTGGAATGTATAATTCAGATTCCGTTATGCATGAACAAGGTTATTATTCTCTTTGGCCACCTGTTGCGCCGTCGGCATTTTTAACACTATCTCGTATCCTTATTAAGTGTGACCTCCATAACGGGACTCGCTCCTGAACTTAAAGAACGAAACCCCCTACTGCGAATCCCTTCCTGTTCGGAAGCTTCTTCCTCTTAGCCGCCGCCAATGAAGCATTGAGCAAAAATTTTGTAAGGAGAGCAGATTGATAATCATTTCGCGCAGAATCTATCAAAACGCTGTTTGTTTAAAATAATTTTTCAGTTCCTTCTCCGACGGCCAATTTTTTTTCATAAAGTGCTGGTTAGTCCTCTCTACCTTTTATTGAAATTTTGAAAGAATTTTTTTTTTTGCTTGAATATTTTTTTCTCAATCGAAAGGTTCTAATTTACACGAGGATTCAACAGCTGGGTAAAATGCTATGTCTCATAAATATTGCAATAACGTGAGAAAATCAAAACAACAATATTGCTTCACACAATGATAAGAAAAACCCTTGAGAGCACATTTTTGCAATTTACATGATTATCTTTAAAATATCGAATTAGTACACAATTTCTATCTAGCTTTTAATACACGAAATAGAAGTGGCGAAAGACTACTAGAAAAATAACTAAATCTATTCAGATGACTTTATGTTTAATCACTCTTTTCAATTATTTAAAATATTCTGAAACATTTGGAGGGATAGCGACGATCATATTATAGACACAGCATTATTATTTCTTCATATATATATATATATATATATATATATATATATTGCAAGCTGCAAGTAGGAGTGATTTCCTCCCATATGTTTTAACAGTTATAACAAAAGTTTTTCGGTCTACATCCCTCCATCAGAAAAAAATAATGCAGGGCTTGAGTAAGGCCGTTAATTCCACGAGATCAGATCACATAATCAGATTTTTCTTTTATCAAAGAAAATGTGTGCTCTGTGCTAAATATAATCAAACTCGGTGTTTATGCATATATTTCATGCGTCTAGCGAACAATAGCTAAGGAAAAATCAATCTTTGACATGAATTTAGCGTTTTTACTACATATAACTTGGATTCTTAAGCAATTTTTTTGGTGACTAAGTGCTGAATTGGAATAATACGCAAATACCAAAAAATTAAATTTGTTTTGGGGTGCTTTTTTACATCCGACTGAAACCAAAATTCGACGATTGTAATCAGCTTTCACACTAAATTTCCTTCATTTAACTCGTTTTGTCTTTGAATTGTCCCCATTACATCCATGTAAAAGTGTAGAGGGAGAAATAACCATTCCTGTGATTGATGTACTAAAATTATGAATTTTTTTTATGTGGCCAGTTTTCTATATTCTGTAGTTATTTTATTCGCATGTAACTGTCCACCGGACAAAAGATAGGCAGTTGGATTCCAACCAAATAAATTCATTTCTTTTAATAAAAAAATTAAAAAATTGATGTCAAGTCCATATTTCAAATTTTTTAAAGATACATACAGATATATATTATTCCAAATATGTTTTTCTGAATGAGGGAGGTCTTAAATGGGAAGATACTTCAAAATCTTGAGTTTGAATTTCTTTTGGACGATTACAATACTTTTTCTTTGTATAGTTCTACGCGATAGTAAAAACACTGTTATTTCAACTTCTGGATTGATCCGAGTTTTCTAAAAAGCATTTTAGAGTCTAATTGCTTCAACTTTAATTGTTCAACATATTGTTGCCTTATCAAGTGATAATCAAATGCCTAAAAGAACTGCTTAGTCATTTATATTTTGGTAAAAATCCTATCTCGAATACACGAAAATGTTCAGAGCGTTCTCTAATAAAAAATTAAATACTTTTTTTATCTGTAGAATAATTTTTTATTATTCACGCATGGATTACCTCTTTTCTATTAAAAGATATCTTTCATATTTTAGAAATCAAAATATTGTATTCATATAAAAAAAATAAGACTCAATAATAACCTTAGTTAGAATTATGTAGATCGTTTTTAAGATACTAGTATCAAGACAATTAATTGTAAGGAATGTTCTAAGCGCATTCATTATGTTCTAATTATATACAATATTTATTTTAAATTGCATGGTAAACAAAATATTTAATATTTGAAATAAATATTAAATATTTTATAATTTATATTTTATTTTTAATATATTTTATAATTTAGTTATAATTTTGAATATATTTTATAATTTATATTTATTTTTAAATTCATTAATATATTAAATATTTATTATTGAAATAAATATTAAATAGTGCAAAAAATATTGCTGCATAGTAATTTATCATTAAACACTCTTCCAACATCCTTGCAATTTCTTTAACTAGCTTTAGAATATTGTTTTAACAGAAACCATTTTCTAAAGTGAGGGTACTGAAACCAATTAAGGAGTTTAATCACACGAAAGGAAAAACATTTGCAATTTTTTTTTCTTTTTTTCACCCATACAAAACAAAAAAAGGGATATTAGAGCCACTTGCCTAACGGTTAGAAAATTTATGTTTTCTTAATTGCTCTTGAAAGTTACAAAAAATTTAATGTCAAAGGAATATAGAAATTCAATAAAGAACAAGTTGGCAAACCGTAACTTCTGAGATAACTTTTGTATGGATTCATATGCCATATGAATCCATTCAAATACAAATTCTTCAATGCGATTAAGGATAAACTTAATACTAAAATCTTGTTAGACTTTAAAAAATTGAGTGGAGCCTAGGATATGTAACCGGTTTTAATTCGGCGTCGACGATGAAGATGGAGAAATCGCCATTGTCTAAAATTACACCGCAAGTCGCGCTCTGATTGCAATAGGTCTGCAAAAATTGGGAAATGATTAGCAGAGCTTTCTAGGTCACTACCTAATTCATCGGTTCAAGGTATGGACAACATCGCCGCGCAAACTAATAATAAAGATGAAATCTCTTTCGATACATATCAAAAAAAGCAGTGACGTGTTTTTATCGTTCATTAATTCATTTATGTTCTTAATATAACATTGCATGTTTCAAAGAGTCCTATGAATGTTCTCGTTTAAGTAATGCCTACTTCATTTATGATGATGGAAACACAGGATTGTTACTTCATTTTTACTTGACTGTAGAAAAAAAATTATAACAAATTATTTATTTTGAAAACTGCTATTGAAAAGTTATAAGAGTTTTAACCTGTGCTAGAATTTTCTGAAAAAATATAACGAGTTATTCTTTAGATTATAAGAGCATCTCTTTCTAATACTGCAAAATGTGTGGGGGAGAGGCGTGTGTGTGAGTGTTTGTAGAGCGCATTTGTCTTTTGATGCTCTACTAGATCGTTTGACACAAAATATTTGATATAAATAAACTCTCGAGAGTGAAATAAGTGCATTAATCATGTTTTGAAATTTGGATTAAAACTTTAATTAACTAAAATTAAACAATCGTTTTGATTTTTACTACTGCAACTTTTGAAAATATAACTGCATAAACGTAATTTTTACATCATTCTGAAATTCATAACATTTTCTTTTTAATTGACATCATTTAGTGGCAGTACATTTTCCCCTGAATTTTGAGAATCTTTAAAATTATTTTAAATATTTTATTATTATTCTAAAACATGTACAAATCATTTTCATCATTCGATCAAAAATATAATCCTTTGTTCTTTCTTTTGTTAAAGATTATGTTTGATATCCGTGAAATTTACCAATGGCATAAAAGAGAGAAATCAAAATACCAAGAAAAACGCATGCATTAATAGATGTGTGGATAGCTATAAAGCTAAAATGAAGGAGAATGAATGATAGTCTGTCAAAATAACATGAATTTAATGTCTATCATAATTTGATTCTTAAAAATATCTTGTTGAAGAATTAATGAACATATTATTCTTAAAATACTAAACTCAATGCTATTGATAATCTAATGCTATGATATTTTATGTCATAATTTAAGTAATTCTACATTCAAATTTTACATTAAATCTTTTTTTCGCAACGGTATATAAGGACTGTCTGTTAAAAGCAATGCTGGAAAGTATTCAAATAGTCCTTTCGCTTATAGTATGTGGAACTGAAAATCGAAAGACAGTCTTAAAATTTTTAGACAATTTTTCTGAAAATAATATGAAATTGTCTCAATTTAAGTTGAGAAAAAACTTCTTCCTGTTACAATTATTACGTTCCAAAAAATTCGAAACTAATTTTTTTTCAAAATAGGAAAGAAATAATGGCAGAAAAGTAAATAAAAACAATTTTTAAAATAAATATTAGTGACTCCTTATATGCTTTTTACCCGTAGTCATAGGGTAGGCGATTAAAATAATGCTGCTAGCGACATTTATTTAGAATTGTTCCGATGACTCTTGTTAGAAATATTTTGTAGTAACAACAATCCATCTTATCATTTCAATATCTTTGCATTATATATTGGAAAAAGATTTTGTTTTTCCGAAACGCTTATAATTTAGATATGAGGCTGCTAAAATATCTATATATTCAAAATAATAAGTAAAACCAATTAACTAGTCCTCCAATTTCAATCAATGATCCAATTATGCCACTTTTTCCCCTATGAAATCTTGTGGCAACTAGATACATTATCATTGGTAGCTTATTTTCAAGTACTCATCATTTTGGGGGAAAATTTCTGAGACACTACATCACTATACATTCTTGATGAGGAAAACTCGCAACAAAATTCTGATTTTTCTAAAACTTATCTGAAAAATGAGTGAAATCCCAACATAATCACTGCCCAATCACAATACTGATTTCAATAGTTTTTAACTCTTAAAAAAGTTCCTGACACTTATATGCATTAACAGCGATTTTTTGGTTCCCAAAGTCTTAAATTTTAAAAATATATATAAAAATGAAACTTCGGCAGAAACTGTCCGCCTTAAAAAATGGTCTGACTTCTCCAATTTTATTTGCCGGTCTATACATGAAAGAATAATTTCCAGAGGGTCCCCCAGCCCCAACTACAGGCACAATTTATTTTACACAATGAGCTAATCATAATGTTTTGTGCTTATTGTGAAAGTAAAATTCTAAATATTCCTTTTGTTTAGTGAAATATATTGTAATTAATCAAATTTGAATTTTATCGTTAAATAAATTATATTAATGCTATTGTAAACAGCTAGTTACAGAAGACAATTAATTTCAATATGTAAAAAAGCCAGAATTTCTCTAATTTATTCTGTGCAATTTTTAATAGAAGGAAAATTATTTGCTTGTAATAATTTTGCTTCCAGAAATTTGTGACATTTTGCAGAAATTATTTCATTTGTCATAAATATTCTTTGAATATATATCCAAAATTTCCGATTGACAAATTTTAATCCATTGTTGCTCTATACATTTTTTATATGTCATTTATTATTTTTCTTCATACTGACCATATTTTTCTTAAATATGATATTAAGACCTTTTAGGATTCAAAAAATTTCAGTTTTAACTTTTTGATTGAGTCTACAGGTTAACAGGGATTTTGCTTATGTCTAATAAAAATTAGATTATTTTCTTTTTAAACCACTATTAATATTAAAATAAAATCTCCCTTTCGAATATTGTTTACAATTCATCATCATATACTATATCGTCGCCAATGCTTAACACTTTCAACGCTACCTACTCCATGAAAAGAAATATATAAATTCTTCCAGCGGTTGACATTTTTTATACAAAAATGTCAACAGCAGCAAAAAAATGTAAAAAAGAAAAGGTATTCTTCAGATATGTATTAGAAAGTTCAACCTATCTAAACTGGCATAAGAGACAAATTTTAGCTTAAAGAAACATGTAATTGAAAGTACCTGAAAGACGAGACAGTAGCGTTGAAAGTGTTAGCCATTGTATAAACCAACCAACAACCGCAAAGATGCAAAAAAACCATTCTCATATTTCGGAATAATCTTGATCTTAAATATATTTCTCTTTAACAATTTTTAAATCTCTAATCTATTCTTAACAACGACAGCGGCCAGAATTTGATTCGTTTTTCTATAACATTTTCCTTTTTGAAATTTTGTTTAATTTGTTAAAATTTTGCATTCCAGATATATTTTTCCTTTTGGCATTTGTTATTTTTTGCATACATATAAATACTTTTAGCTCAATTTTTTGCTCTTTGTTAATTTCTAAAATTAAATTAAATGAAAGGCTAAAGTACATGAAATTTTAAATTAATTTACAGACAATACCTCTAGCGCCATTACTTTTCTACGTTTGCACATATGTGGGAGTAATTTCGAAAATAAAAACTCAACAGCAGTTTTTTAAAATTCAAAATGCCTTTTCATTTCGTGGAACAATATTTTCGATGAAAAAGCAATGCTAATGAATATATATCAGGTGAAAATTCTAAATGCTATGATAAAAATTATAAGAAACCGAAAAGCAAAGTTAGAATCCCTTTTCCAGTTTAGATTAATAACTTGGTAGCAGCTTGACACCGCATGAATTAAACATTACGATACCAACATTAGATAACAGCTAAAATGGCTAAATTTATATTGTCCAACACGAAAGAAAAAAAGGTTTGAGAAGTGAAATTTCAATTTACTGACGAATATACTAAGTCAAGTAGCAACTAAAATTAAATTTAGAGACAAAATCATATTATTGAAATATCTTTGGTTTGTCTCTTGTCAAAATTCTATTAGATTTCATTTCGAAGGAAAATATAAAGAAAAAAAAACCCACATAAAATATGATTATTTATTTTCTTTAAAACTTTTTTAATTATACACACCAACTAATAAGGTTTTAAAATCTAACTCTTGGGTCCTGATTAGAGAGGATATCTTTTATATATTAAACTGTGTATGCTTTAAATAAAATAAAATCATTAAATTAATTGTACAGATATTTAAAAACTCCTGAATTTTTTTGACGGTTTTTTTTTCCTTTAAAATATCACATTTCAAATTTATTCCCTTTCATACAAACACGTGCTGAACATCATGCTTTCCTAATATTAATTTGTTTCAAGATTTAACTTAATCTTTCAGTTTTAAATTTTTACAACCTGTTGGCAATGCACTAAACTAATTTTTCCTACACTCTCATAAAATTATCGTGCAGATTGATTTTAATTTCCATTTTGTTCAAAATAGATTGTTGAAAAATATCATTAATTTTTTTGTGTATTAAAAATATAACCTTAATTTATAGGCTAAAAATTGGTATTATTGAAAAAATTGATATATTTTTAACTGTAAGATGATGAAATAAATTCCGTGCTATAATATCTTTGGCATTTATTGCAGAAAAAACTGGAATTTCGTTTAGTTTTTAATTAATAAAAATTTCAAAATGATCACTACGAGGTTCGCATTCCGATCTTCCAAAGTATATATGGGCCAAGTTCGATAGTAGTAGGTCATAAGGTGTGGCCTGTAGAACTCCAATACATGCAGACACATACTCAAAAGCCCACAAACATTCACGCAAACAAAAAAAAAATACTCGTCTAATAATAAGACTTGGAGAAATTCCTGATACTGTTCGGTTTATTTTCTTTTAGATAATGGATTAAAATATCTAAAAGGTTGCTTTTTTTGAACAGGAATATTTAAATTTCCAAAAATTAGTTTTAGTGACTCATTTAGTTGATTGGAGTATAAACTTTTTCATTTAAAATATTTATTTCTGAAAAATATATTGCTAAAAATGATTCACAGAGCATAGAATTTATGGAAGAATTTAAAATTCGTAATTCATCAGAACACTGATTGGCTCGTGTTATATAAAATATAATTATTTACTTCATTTAGACCATTTTTAGCAAATGCATATATATTAATCAAGGTTTACTAATTGAGCTTTGATTAGAAAGCATTTGCTGTATATACTAAACACTATTTGCCTTCAATAAAACTAATTTATTGAATTAACAATATAGATATTCAAAAATAACATAGAAAAGTTTTCTTACATATTATATTTTTATTTTATTTTATTTCATACAGACAACTGCTGAAAATTACACTTTTCTAAGCTTAATTTGCAGCAATAGTTAATTTATCTTTTAAAATGCGCTTTTTTTCGATGTCCAATGAAAAAAAAACCTTGAAAGAAGTTAATTTACTGAATTAAATTTATTTATTTGAGCAGTTAATGTGCTCAGGCAGGTTAAATCTAATTTTTCTTTTATAAAAAACAAACTGTTCAAAAATAGGGTTAAACATTTTCAAATCATTAAAAATAGGGATTTAATTTATGTGTTAAACATTGGATATATTAAGAAAAAATTCGAGAAATGAGATGATTTAAAAAGATTTTTTGTTTTGTGATATTTTCGGAAGTTAATAGGAAAAGATGCCAAAATTCAGCTTAATATTTAATTAAACAAAATATCGAGAAACTTGCACCGCTGTGCACATTACCATCCTCCAATTTGAATATGTTCCAAATTTCGTAACTCTAGGTCCAATGGTCTAGTCTGCAGAGTGCCAAAACACACACTCATTCATTTTTATTATATGAAAAAATTACGAAATGTGAAAATTTCTTAGAATTTGAAACCTATTAGGGAAATGTATGAATTACTATTAAATTTATTCCACCAAAAGTTTTTGCAAAGTCTATCCTGTTTATCATATATATATATATATATATATAT
>JAOUZG010013052.1:873957-888661 GCA_026289955.1 Argiope argentata
ATATATATATATATATATTAGTCCTTAATGAATTGAGGACCATCTTTCTTTTTTTAATCATTTTTTGACGAGTCGGTGTTGGGATAACATAATTTTCTTATTATAGTTCATTGAAACCCTCTTATTTATTACAACTGTGAGTAAATTTCATTTAATACATATAAACTGTCAAAGTGCTTATACGCATTTGCTTTCCAGATTACATTTTTGAATCTACTGTAACAGTGAGACAAGAAATTCTACCATCCAATATTTCCCTCTAATTTTAATTGCAATAAATAGTCGGAATTCATAATAATAACAAAAATAAGTTTAATTTAACAAATATTGTTTGGACTGCTTACTGCTGAAAAGAATTTCATACAAAAAAAAGAAAGGAAAAGAAAAGAAAATGTATATATTTATATTCATTTAATATTCAGGATAGATTCGCTTCAATCTTTATTTTTCTTTATCTTTTGCATACAAGCAGAAGATAATACTAAAAAGAAAACTCATTTACAACAATTTGCTTTGCACATAAATTAATGTTAAATACACTTAAAACATTTGTTTGGTGAATTAGAATTCAAAGCACATTGCATGCATGAATCCCTAGCAAAATATCCGAGCTGAATTTCTTTTTTCGATTCCTTAATATCACATTAAATATTATAATTTAGCTGTATGAATGTCAAAGAAATTATGTTCAAATGTTAATTTATAAAAAAGGTTATTTTTAATTCCTTATGCCCGAAATACAAGTATACCAATATGTTATAAGATATGCAAAAATTCCCCCTTTTCCACGTTAAAATTTTTTTTCCGAAAATTCAACATGCCAAACCTTATTTACTCAATTTATTGAGTTTCTGAGGTATGTTGTACACGGACGCAAGGATACAAAAACAGACTTACATTTATCAGAAAATTGATTGTTTCCGAATGTAGGATGGGACAAAATGTCTATATTAGTCAAAATTTCAAGTTCCCAGTTTTTGACTGCTGCAACACTTTCCCTATGTAATTAACTTTGTAATTTGTATGTTTCTGTTGTAAAATAACCTTAGGGATAGCTAAATTTGCATTTATTGGTGCTAAATGAAAGCATTTTAAACTTCTTCATTGTTGGGGATTACACCCACAAAAAACAAAACAAACCAAAACGTGAACAAGAATACTCAATATATTTCTCAAATAAGCTCACATAGAGGTTAAAGTTAATGAGTGAAAATTGCTTATTCTTATGAGTTCCTGCATTGTAGAGTGCTCTGATTTCCAAGACTTCTATTTCAGAACGCACAATTTTCTTAAATGGTTTTTCAATCAAATATTATGCATATTTATATTTTTATATACTTTTTAAAAGTGATATATGATTTTAAAAATAATCAAATATAAAAAATGCATGTAAGGGAAATCTATTAACTTGCCCAAAAATATAAACGCATAATGCCTCAATATTCATTTGTTCATTATTGAGGGCATCACTATTATTTTAAAATTCAAACATTCTTTTTTTGTATACAATTCACATTTACAGCGCTTTATATCTATGGCTTTCATATTGCCTTTCATTTGATTTTTTTTTGGCAATACCATCTATCCATGAACATTTTTATTTTTAATTAGTTATACTTCAATGTGAAGATATAAAATTAAAATTTTATATAATTTCTAGTCGCAGATAAATAAGGATTGGTAAATCTGTATATTTCTAAACCATGATATTAAAAACTAACTTTACTGATTGAGATGACAGTTAAGTTTATTTTGCTAACATAACTTGGTAGGTTCTTTTATGTGTGTTTTAGCTAATTAGGTTTAAATAATGATGATTTCTATAAGTTAATTACGTTATTGCAGTAATAATGGAAAAGAAATTAAAAGAATATTCGAAGTTCTATTTTGAAGCATCGTAGAATGATAACATTTCAAACTTTATTCTATATCTTAAAATTAATTCCAGAAATTTATTCTTGAATATAAAAGAGATGGAAAGTGTATAAAAAATAAGTTGAAAGCATTTTAAAACGCATATGTTCCAGAAAAAAGTAATTAGACAATAGAAAAGATTAATAGTATTGTAAAATATAGCTAAAACTGTCGTGAAAAGTAAAACTGTCGTAAAACTTGAAATTGTTTAAAAAATATTTGTATTATTGGAAATATTTTTTAAATTTGAAAGTGATAAAAAATTATTTTCGTGCCATGAAGTATTTCGAAATAATTGAAAAAATCGTTAACGTCCCAATTAATTTTATCTAAACTCTAATTCAAATTTTAAGAAACCCGCTCATGATAAAAGTCTTCTACTAAAAATAAAATATTCATCAGAATTAGTAAGAATATACGCATAAAACCAAGATTTTAAATATCACGATGATGGTATCAGTAATAATTATTAATGTTTATTAGAAACAAGTCACATTCGGCTGCTGGTTTGATGCAATTAACGGTTGCTAAATATTTTAATATTTTAGATAACTTGGTCTTAATGATTTGCACAGGAAGATATTTTTGAACTTCAAATTTTGATAATTTTTTGGAACAAGTACTATATTTGAAGCTTGAACAATATTCATTGTGCTACGAATTTCAGTAATTTTCTGTCTGAACATATTCGCTTCTGTCACAAGGGTGAACAACAATGCTTAAAAATGGGCTGAGTTAAGAAAGTTTTCACCATTCCTTGATTCTATAATCAAATTTCTATCTTAAGGACAAAATATTTCAAAATTTTATTACAAGTATGTCTAAAACTCAAATCTTCTTACTCAACATGGAAAAATAAACTGTATCTTAATTTATTGACAGCTAAATTACTGTAGTAATAATATAATAGATATAATAGATAGTAGTTATAATAATAGTAGCAGCATATAAGTAATAATGAAATAAGAGATATAATAATAGTAGCAACAAGAAAAATGACGGAAATTTCATTTCCTATTTTCGTCAAATAATCTTAATATATTTTATAAAAATTATTAAAGATAGAAAAAAAATTATATGATTAATAAGTTAGCATTTCTCAAAAGACAAATTTCTGTATTTTTTTAAAATTTGAAATTAAGTTTTTATTGTAATATTTTCAGTTGTAATCATGAAAAAAATACCTAAATATCACAATTTTTTATGAATTAAAATTCTAAATGTTTTTTTTTTATTTTTCTAGCTACACATTTTTATCCTCCAAAATTTATATATGTCGTATTTTCTAGTTACAGGACAAATTGTTTACTGTGTAGAACACTATCGAACACAAATACAAATGTAGATATTATGGAAAAAGTATTTTCCTCCAACAGAATTCACTGGAAAGCAACAACTTTTCAGCTATTTATAAAATGCATTTATGAAGTCATTTAGTTATTTCAAGTTCTAGAAGGGAGAAAAATCTAACCCTTTTTTATTCTTGATTATTTTAGATTCCAACCCAGGAACTATCATTATTCCGAAAAATTAGTTTACTCCATGTTTGATATTCTATTAATTAATGTTATCTTGCATAAAATACACAGTTGAAATATAAAATATTAGAATAAATTTTACATTTATAAACGACTTACAAAGATAGATCTTACACATATACATCCTTGGATGATATATTTTAGTTTCCGTTCTGATGTAATAAATATCCAGTTTATCTAAACATACATATGTAAGCAAAGTGAATTTAATCTACGACTAAGAGAAAATTTTCAGGTTGCTTACCAGACCACCAAGCCATTACTTCGCCACGAATTCAATCATTTGGAACACTGACTTTTCTGCATCATTTCTGCAGTTACGTTTTTATTTTATTTTAATTTTTTTTTTGGTTAAGCAGATTTCAGCAATAACAAAAATAAGCGAAAAACGCTTGTACGATTTTGTTTTGCATTCTTTATTTGCGTGCTGTAGGGAGATAATTTTCAAAGGCAAAAACACGTGTTCTGGGTAACTAGGTTGTTCAACTGCGTGTGAATAAGTAAAAGCTATATAAATGAATGGACAATTATTACCCCGAATATTCTATGTGTCATGTAAGTGTAGTTTTAAGCCTTTGCTTCAATTACTAATGTTCTCATTAAGTCGTACAGTAATCATTGCTAGATTTAAATGTTTCTTAAAAGAAATAAATCCCTTTTTTAAATGCATTTATTCGATTTTAAAATTTGTGCAATTAGAAAAAAATTATTCAAAAATAGATAGACATCTGAAATTCTTGTTTAATTTTCACTACACTTTCAGAAAAAGTAATAATAATAAATTCTACAATTTTTATGAAATAAACAATAAAAAATAATAACAGTTTTGGTAATGCCGCATGTAATTAAAAAAATTTTTTAATTACATATAAAAAAGCAAAATTATGAGATTTTTTTAAATAAATTTACGTCTCTTAATTAAGTTGTAAGACTTAATTAAGAGTCTTAATTTTATGATATAAAAATCAAACTACTTCCTTACTCTTAATTATGCATTATAATGAAATCCAAGACTATGCAATTATACGTGAACTGTAAAATATAACTTTATAATATTTTAAACTACAATGTTTAAAATAATCAAGTATGATCTCTAATAAAAATATTAAAAATTATATGCTGATACAATTCAAAAATTTCATTTTCCGGCAATTTGTAAAAATTTTGATTAAATCGATTAAACTGTTACAACCTGAAAAAAAGGAATTTAACTGTCATTCCTAAGGCAAATTCTAACCTAATACCTTTAGTAAACACATCTTTTGACTCAGAATGGTGCTGCGTTAAGATGAAGGAGGTCAAGTTTACTGGGCATCAAAAACAGTGTCAAGTAGCTTTAGGCAGAATACAAGAATACTCTCAAAGGATGAAAATAACCTACTGGTATACAAAGGTGAAACTCATTACCATAAGTAAAATATTCTGAAATACATGTACGTAAAAATGGAATATTACTGAAACGCCGAATATAGAAACTTTTGAATATAAACTGCTAATTTACACAGCAACATAATGAAAAAACTATATGTGGCTGTGCCATAATTTACAAAAAGAGAAGACAATTTTTATCTGAATTTAAATCTACAAAATCATTAAAAGAATAATGTTTTATCATTTCCCACGAGAAGCTGCACTTGTGTGGGCTTCAAATACCTACATACCACCTTTTTTTACCTTTTCCGATAGAACAAAAATACTAATAAATTATATCATTAGTTCATATCCTTTTTTTTATTTTGATAATAATTAATGAAAAATATTTTCATGTTTAAGCAATGTAGAAATTACTGCTGTGCCTAGTCATCCGAACTAAAAAAATACAACTTCTTTCATTATTTTTTAAGTTTCTGATGCAAAGTTTATGCGCACTATTTTCTTCTATTTTATTGCTACTTATATGACAGGAATGCAACTGAAACTCGTATTATTTTTAACTTTCCCATTTCTTAGACCGCATCTACAGACAATTCATTGAAACTTGTATTTTTAGAGCCTCGCCGACTCAATAAATATACTATAGACATAATCGGAGATATTGATATATTTACAAACGAATCATAAATATATCATAAATTTTTATGGTGCTTCTTTCAAAAAAATATTTTTTAATTTTATTTTATGGTAAGAGGGTATTTTTTTAAATTTTTTATAGGGAAAAATGTTTTTGTCCTAAACTTTATAGTTCTCATCGTTTTATGTATATATATTTTATATAAATTGTGGATAATATTTTTTTCAGTTTTTTTAATGGTTGCTGATGTTTCTTTAGCTCTTTTTAATAATATCCGCATATATATATATATATATATATATATATATATATATATATATATATATATATATATATATATATATATATATATTCCCTTAACTATACTAATAGCAAGCCTATAGATATACAATTTATTTGCTTTTCATGGTGAATACAAAAACTAAAAGTGTCATTTTGTAAAATTTCGAAAATAAACTATTTTTAAAGAAATCCTTCTGAGTATGTGATTCTTTTTAGGAATTATTTAAAGTTAATTTCAACCGATTTAATGTAGGTGATTGCATCAGCTCCCATAAAATATATTTTTAATATAATCATTTGTTGAAATTGTACAAATAAACTAGTTAGTTTGGATAGGATGATCTATCTCCAATTTTACGAAAAAATAGATATAAATAAAGTATAACCTACCCCCACCCTTCAGTCTTATAACTATATTTCGCATATCTGTCCCTGCACATAACATTTTCCCATTCTTTTTTAGTAGAATAGAAATTACCTTAAAAAATATAACATTCAAAAGTATCAACCTAAATTTGTTAAGTGATTTTGCAATTCTATTATTAGCAATATTTTTCAAATTTAAAATTAATCAAAAATGACATAAGAATTTAAATTTTTACAAATATTTTAACTAATGTAATTTCTATATTGAATAATCAAAATATCATAAGGGACATCCTTAATCTAAGTTTTTTTTAATCAGATACGCCAGTAAACATGACAAATACGGGGAATCTCTGCATTTAGTTGAATGCATTAATTTGAAACTCGGAATGTTTGTCAATACCATAAGAATCAATTCCAATTACTTCCGGAACCGTTAAATATTTTCGCTTTTCTCTGTGATTATAGCGATTCGAGTATAGAAAGGATGCCAACAAAATCGAAAAAATCTGTAAGCAAAAGACCTTTTTTTTTTGCTTTTTTGCTAACAAAAGATGAGTCAAATGATCATTATGTATTGAGTACAATAAAAAAACAGCAAAAAAGTAAAAAAAATTGTCAGGTGATAAAAATATTTGATAAGAGAAAAAAAAATTATCTTATGTAACCGTCATGACTTCTTCTTTTACATGCTGATGTGGAGTGAATGTACAATGTATTTAGAGAAGATCTGTCTGCAGCTTGGAAATATTATCATCTGACAAAAATGAAGTCACCGTTTTTCAATAAGGCAAATATTTCCCCTCAATTGTTTCAGAAACCTATAGAGATACTAATGAGCTATTTACTATCCTTCAAACCAGCAGATAGTAAGCCCGATTAATATTGCTAACCTCGGAGTCTAATATTTGATCACTCTGTGTATTAATTTTTGACATTTTTACTTTCTGTGAGAAATTAAAAGTTGAGAATCACAGTATTCTTCAATCACACAATATAATTTTGTTTCACAAGGTTAATGTAGAACTTATTAAAATCATTATTAAATTAAATAGAGCAACTCTTATAGCTTTATTAATAATTTATCTTAATCACATCTTAACTCAGAATTTCTCTCAGTTCTATCTGGGCATTAATTAACAATAGCAAATAATTTAATTTCATCTCTCGTAAATATAAAGATGGAACATTTTCTTACAGATTTCAACTTTACTTGCACTTGGATAAAATAAATAACTTATAAAATGTTTCACTCATAACATACTTAAATAATAAGATTGTCAACAGTTGATCATAGTGGTAACATGAGCATATTGTTTCATTTTTAAAAATATATAACAATTCAGCTATTCAACCTGAATTCTATTCTAATGAAAATAACGAATCCTTATTTCAAGTTTAATTATTCAAATAACTCCACATGTGGTTAACTTTTATATTATCAATGCGTGTGACAAAATTTTTATGAAAATATTTGTTTCTTTACAAAAATGCATTAAAAACCATAAAAAATTTAATTTCCGCTAAGCTCAATTAAAAATTCTTTAGCATTCCAAAACCTTCAATATAAATCTACAAATGAAGGTAAAACATAGTTAAATTGAGAAGCAATGAATTTCCATTAAGGTGTTCCTTAAAATATGTTAAAATTCTTCATGAAAAAGACTCTAAATAATGCACATTTTAATTTTTCTAGAACTAGTTCATAATATAATTCTGATACTATCAATAGAAAACCATATCTATAAATTTGAATTCTGATATTGAATTTTGTTTATTTTTTAAATGTTTGTGCCTGATGTAAGAGTTATACCATTATTAAAGCTAAACTCTTTGCGTATTATAAATTATTTCTCATTTATATCCGAAAACGATTATTTAATTTTAGAAAATATTTCACTTCGAACGAAGAATTTATTAATAGCAAATTTTATTTCTTCCATATAAATAATTAATACTAAATCAAAAATGTAATTAAACCAAATAAACCAGAAAATAAAATGTACTTACATTGCAATTATCAGCTTCTTCAACAAGAATATTTATTTCCTCTTGCGATGAAAAGTACATCAAAAAAAGCTCCAAAAAAATCCATATCCACTGATTTCCTTCTTGAAATGGTGCTTCACTGCATAAGAAATTTTTCCGCAGATTGCACGCATTCTTTTCCAGAAAGTCTATTGCAGAAACAGATATTTAAAAAAATATGCGTAGCTCCTTTCACTCTTGCATAATCCATTCAGAAATATAATTAAAATCCATAGACAGGAACTCACCACATTATTAAAGAAAAAGAAAAAAAATTACTTTTTGAATTCCTCAAAACTCAAAACAAAAACATCACTCACGTTTGGCTTGAAACTTGAGACTAGTTCTAAAAATAGGCACAATAATTTATCTTTCATTGATGTAAATTTCAGGAAAGGCACTGCTGAAATAAACTTCGTTTGCAGAAAAACGTTCACTCGAATAAAAATTCTCAATTTTCATTTGATTCTATGAGTATCTTTGTGGTCAAAGTGCCAATGCACAATGGTAAAAACATGAAAAAATAGACTTATAAATATTCATATTAATATAATATTTTTAAAATTTTATATTTTGTGAGATAAAAAAATATTTAAATAACTTCAGGAGATAGTAGGAACTATGAAACTGTAACATTTTGTTTATCTTAATTGTATAGGTATAATCTTCTGTAAAAATTTGTTTAAATTAATGATCATTTTTACATAAATTGTTATCTTATGTCTTTGAATAGTTTATCACCTTAATTTAGCAATTCTTTAAAAATTCTTATTTTTAGTCAATCAAACGAGGATAATCATTTTTAATTCAAATTAAGATTACACTAAATATTAGGGTACCACAACTATATTAAATAACTATCTACAAAAAAAGTGAAGAAAATTACTTTTATGTGGAGATTTAATTCTCAAATGAAGTTCATTGTAAACCTTAGAATATAAAGACATTTTTTGAGGGGGGGGGGTTATGAAAGTTATTTCGAGCATAATATACTTTATGCCTTTTTAACTTATGGAGACCTTCTTGAATGAAAGAAGTATGTCATTTACCTTTTTTAAAAATCAAAATATTTTAAACTCAGAACATTACAAGCTACGGATAATTGTCATAATAAATGGCATTTTCTTATGGCATTTAAAAATAAATATGCATCCATACTTTAACATTGGTTCGTCTTGACACAAGCCTATTTTGAAATGCACTGGCACATTTTTCACCACAATTATCGTAAAAAGCTCTCAATGATTTAATTAAATATTGTACTTGCAGATAACATCAATAATATTAATTGAAAAAAAATATTTTCACCATTTTTATCTTATATGCGTCACTTATTAAGTGAAGCAAAAATATCCCGATTGAGTCTCTCGGAACCCACGACCAGGTACAAAAAAAATGACGTGAAAAACCTAAGAAATTATTTAGGCTTTCTTTGAGCAATGATATTTTCCCCAGATGGAATGTTAAAAGTATCTGAGAAAAACAGTGTTTTGATGCGCAGCATTGTTTCCAAAGTTTTTCCCTGGCGAAGATTCGTCTGAAAAGACTATACCATCGGTGACTCGATTTCTTCTTGATACCGACTAGATAAATAATCCGCGGAATCAGCTAACTGATGCAAGATTGCATGAAGTCCATGGAGATGATGGCGGAAGGCTGTGGCAAGATGTGAAGTTTGCTCAATTATCATGCTTTCACGGTCTGTCATGATGCTCTCAAAATCACTGTCTGTATCCTGATCAGAGGAACAGCCCATGCTGCTTCCTAATCCGTCATCGGATGATTGCCTGGGTGTGGTCATTCCTGTGGTCATCCCTGGTGGCATCATCATTCCTAAGGTAGATCTCCGAGGACTGGACATTCCGCTGAGTGATCCTGCAACAGGGAAGAGAGTTGCATTCATGGAAGAGGGACCCCAAAGCAACTCAGTTTTCACATCTTTCAGCATAGTGTAGAAACTGTATAAATCTTGATATTGGATTCCTGGAGGAGGAGGTTGGGTCTTTCTTCGATTTTGCACTTCCATATCCTTGAGGCGGGAGGGTACCAAAACAGTAGCATCCATATTATTGACGGCTTTCACAAATCGATCAATCGCACTTAACACCGATTGTTGAGAACATGTGAAACGATCTCCAGCACCAGGTCTTCTTCGGATAGCCGATGTCGGGACGACCGGTGCCGGACCCTCACCGTAATTTAGCATTGTGACGGAGAAACTCGGAAGTCACTCGAGTTCGCGCGAACAGGCTGTATTTCTGAAATCTGTTTCGTTTCGTGTGCGTAAGCAGCACACCCGCTACCCCGAACCAGTTCGCCACCTGAGTGACCTAGCTCAAATGCAAGGTAGATTTTCGCCGCTTGTGTCTACAGATGAAACAGATCGCTCTGTAATGCACCTTGAGGGAGAACGACTTGAATAGAAAACCTGATTTGGCGAGTTATCCTTTGCTTTTCGACTAAGTATTGAATAGAAAAATTAGATTGTAAACACATACTAAAGTCTCTCTTCGCATCATTATAAAAAATATATTTTTTCACGAATACTTTACATAAAATAGCAGTATAAATTATGAATTGTACCATTCATCTGTAGTATTTGAAAAAAGTAAACACAGTTAAAGATATCCAAGAAAACATCTATATGCTTTTCAGACAAGTTTGCAAGTTTGCATGAAAAAAAATAAAGCATGATTATTTTAATACATACGTCAGTTATAAAACTTTTTATATTCATATTAAAGAACAGATATTCTAAAAAAAGAACTTGCGTTATCTAAACTAAAAAATTAATATATAAAAATGAAATTAATATCTTTTTTCAGTACTTTGCACTTTAAAATATTTATAGAAAACAAACATTTTTCTGTTATAATCAAAGTTATTTGAATAGCAGTGGACTTTCTGCTTTAGTTTTCTGGCGCTGTTATTACAATTTTACTTGGTAGCTTCAAATGAATATTAATTTATTCTTGAATATAATCTTCTTAATTCTTTAAAATAATCTTTAAATCGCTGATAAATGACTAAAAATGTTAATAGGAAGCTTTTATGAAAGATCGATGGTCTATAATTTTTAACCTAAATTACTAAATAAATGCAACTCTAAAATCATAAGATATTATTGAACTAATATTAAACTACTACATAAAAATATTAGCACTTTAAATATTAATTAATAAAATATGTTACAATATTTATCATTCAAATATACAAAAGATTTTTGGAAAAACTAATTACTGACAAAAATTGTTACAGCAACTCAAACAGTGATTCTGACATAATTCCTTCAAAATTAAATTAAACCATTCGTAATTATAAACAAATTCCCTTTTCAGTATGGAAGGTTTCTTTAATCCCAATTCTTTAAAATATAAAACATTTTAGATTTAATAAAAATATTCCTTTTCATTTAAAGTAACTTAAAGATGAATTTTTAAAAATTATTGATATTAAATATATCAAATATATCTTGTCACAATAATTTCAATAGAAACAAAAAAATTTAAAAAAAACTCATTAAATAAGAATTAAAAATACAATTCCAATTTATTTCAGCTGAAAGTCTTGAGAATTTCATAATTATTTTACAATATCAAATATGAAAGCTGATAAAAAATGTTCATGTGATGTAAATGGTAATGTCATGTGATGTAATGGTCAAGAGGTGAAATTCAAAAGTTTGAACTTAATTGAAGTATCGCTAAAGTAGCCAAAATATTCCATATTGATATTATATACATAATGCCAAATTAAAGATTTTCAGAAGAAAACCTACTAAAATAGCCAATTTAAAATTACAATTTGTCCCAAAAAAGAAAGATGAAAAAATAATTTTAATAAGTTCTTTAAAATAATTATCTAAAGAATTTCTTTCTAAAAATTATCAAGATAATATAAGCTCAGAAAAAGTATTATGAAATACTTAATTATTATGTAAATACTCCAATAAACAGTCAATAAACAAAAAGAGTTAAAAAGATTTTTTTCCAGTTCAAAGAATTTGGATAATTTTGATAATAGCACATTTATAAAAAAAACAAGACAAGAATAGACAAGACAAAAAATAAACAAGAATAAATACAACAACTTACCTCTTTAACGGTTTACAGATTCTTGAAAAATAAGAGAGAAAGTTGTGAATTTGTTAATTATTTCTAGAAAGTTCTTCCAAAAGACTATTCCAGATTTTTTTTAAAAAATTCTTTTATTTGATATTGCCATTAATGCAATACTTCTACGAAAATTGGTTTACAGGAATTAAATCGTTTGCAATAGACGAGAATTTAATCATTAAATTTTTCAATGTTATAAATCGTCTGCAATTGAAAAAAATTAATTGTATATTTTGAACATTGGAAGGACAGTTATTAATATGTAAAACCAATAATATACTATTCTTAATATAATATTAGAGTATAAAGTAAATTAAAATGATTTGAAGTTGCAAAAAAAGATTAGTAAACTGAAATAACTGCTACTTTCTATCCTTTGATTTCAAAAAGTTTCATTATATTTTGAAGTATTCAGATAAATTTTGAGAAGAAATAAAGAAATATATCACATATATGAAACATTTTTTAAATATTTATTATGCTGAGTTATAACTTCTGGCATAAAAATGAGCTTTTGTTGCAATGTTTTACAAATATAAAATTTATGTTACAAGTAATGCAAAAATTTCACTTGCACCGAACACGCATTTGCAGTACAAATATGATTGCTAATCTAGCAATAATAAATTATTTCTTTTTATAAAATATTATTTTAGCTCTTAACTAAAAAAGAATAAAAATGAATTTCACAAACTGATTTATAGATACTAGGAATTTGAATGAAAAATTAATAACATTTCTTGCTGAAAACCGAAGGTAAAAGCAAATATTTTTTACCATATTTAAAAAATTATTTATCGAAAGCTAGGGCTAGATTTAATTTAATCGAATTTCCTTTTTCAAAGTGATTTAATAAATATTTTAATGAATGGCAACTTCCGTGTAAGATAAAAAGAAATGTACATGATATAAATATTTTTTGAGTCAACAGCAATGTAGAGGTAAATAAACAATAAAAATAGCTTATTAAAATATTCATAAATAATTCATTGTATATTATTTCTTGTTAAATTAAAGTAAATCTAATTCAAATTTAAAATGCCTTTCATTTTGTAGAATTTGTATTAGAATTTCACTCAGATTTAAAATTTAAATTTTATAATTTTGTTTCAAAATTCTGTCATCTAATTTATCAAATGTTATGAATTACTGTGTCTTGAAATGCCCGAAACAAACAAATAGACATCAATCAGAAAGAAATAAAAGAAAATTAACCTTGAAAGACCTGTAACAATTTATTTCTTAAGATATCAAGATCGAACTTTTCTCCTATTAAATACTTTTTATTTACTATTAAATCTTTCTAAATCCTAATCAGGCCCATGCAACTGATTTAATTTTAATGCATAATCTAAAACATCATTCAAATATCGATTCCGATGACATTCTAGCTTTACAATTTATAAATGCGGATTCCGGTGATAAATTGGCGTATATGAATTCATTCTGTATTTCTAAAGTTTCACCAATAAAAGTTTCCAAAATGAAATTTGGCGAGAGAAAGTTTGGCGTGTATTAATTTGGCGATAAAACCGAAACCATCCCACCACGTATTCAGACAAGTTTTCTTTAGCTTTCCTGCATAGCGGAACAAATGGGTTTCTCTTCACAACGGTTTTTCTGGTATTTCTTTTTAAACAATCGTTATAACGGAGTCTTATAATATAATTGAAGTTTTTTCAAAGAAAACTTCTTTCCATGTAAAACAAGTCTAAGAAAAATAATTCCATCTTTTTGTCTTTAATAAACTTATTAAGAATCGAATTTTAATTTTCGTTAATTTATTCCATCTTGATCACTTTAAACGCTTAAGCAATAATACATGAGAATTATTTTTCTAACTAAATTAAAAACTTCATGTACCAAATGAATAGAATCCAGCAAGCCTAATTTGTATTAATATATTTCACAGTATTTATCTAATTTTAAATTCAATTCCGTTTTTATAATGCACTATAGAAGATTTCTAAAATTTTCGAATAACATGTACTGTAAGAATTTTTATCGAGTAACTGAAATATTTTTCCTAGTTAATATTTTAGTATATATTTGAGCAGGAAACGATTCTTTATATGAGATCATGAAATAAAAATTTAGTTAGCAAAGGAGATTAAAAATTTAATTAAAATTAATTTCAGGTTCAGAAACAGCTACACTAGTATTAGATGATCGTCTTCAGAGTTAAAATGTAGTCGTTCTATCTTGGGAAAAGAAGATTTGTTTAGGGAATGTAACTTAATCAAATAATGCTCTAAAACATAAATATATTATTGTCCATGAAAGTTTTCATGACGAGTTGTAGTAAAATAACAAATTGAACGACCTTAATACTGTAAATATTTTTATATTCAATTATGTCTTTATTTGAAGCTATAAAACTTTATTATTCCATGATTTCAAGTCTTTTTAAATTGGTTCGATAAACCAAAATGATAAACCAGTTTTACAAG
>JAOUZG010013052.1:893967-932123 GCA_026289955.1 Argiope argentata
ATATATAATTATAGTTGGAGATATTTAAAAATAACAGACTGAGCCATAATTCATGAGAATCCAATTATCTTTTAATAGCCACCTTTGGTGACCTATGGTTTCGCCATGGTTAAATTCGGTTTCAACTAAATCGTTTAGAAGTAATTTCATGGGAATAATTCCATCAAATTGTCAAACATTAAAACCGTATAATTTTAATTGTCTTAACCCTTTATCTATTGAATTATGTTGCCATCAATTTTCCAACTTCATTTTTGCACCAATAGTTAAGTTTCCTTACAGAATAATCTCAGCAAACCAAGAGAAAAATTTTAATTAATAGAAATATCTTTATTAATTAATAGAAATTAATAATTAATTAAATATTTTTCATTCCTACTTTTAGCTTATACTAACTTCTTGTTATTAAGTTTATATTACCCGTGTTTTTTTTAATACCATCAGCAAAAATAGTCATATTACAAAAATATAATCCAGATTTAAATGGTACTTGTACCATCAGTAGATAAAGAGTTAGATATAATTTGTTTATTATCTATAGGAATATTTATAGAGGAGACATGCCATATGATATAATGGCATTATATATCATAAGGCATGTCATAAAATGTTAAAAACATAAGTATGTAGCTTATATGACGGACATTTCGTAAGATTGTAACTTTACCTTTATATTTTTCTCGTAAATTATATAAATATTAGATTTTAACCGTAGGTATGGAAAGAAACACAACTAGCCTAAAAATAGTTTATTTATATTGTGTACCTGAAATAAAGCAAAACAGCAAATCAAGTCCTTTCTTTAAAATCCAAGTTAAATCTATTTTATTTATCGATCGAGATTATTTAACTTTTAATTAAAATAAAAAATTTCAACCTTTAATAAAAATAAAATTATGAACTTTAAATTAAATGAAAATACAATTGTCAACAATTACAGCAAACTGCACGTGCTTGAATTTTCAATGCCAATTGTGTAACGCAATACAAATAAAAAATTTTTAATTTCTTTTGTTCTCTTTTATTTTAATTCAAAAGTACCTCAGAATGAATCCGAAAAATCAATAAATCTACAATTTTTAATTTTAAATGCATCAAACAATAAGAAAATAAAGAAATGGTTTGAAATAATTGGTCGAAAACATGTTAAGCTTAACTTCATTAGCTTGAGAAAAAAAATAAACTGAAGTTTTAATTATTTGGTGGTGGAGAAAAGGAATCCTTTTGGCGGGAAAGTTAGATTTTAATCAATAAAAAATTAACTACTCATTTAAAAGGATTAAATATTAACCTATGTCCTATTCTTGAATATAATCTATCTCTGTGCTAAATTGCATCCAATTTCGTTCAGCTGTTCTGGTGTGATTGACTAACATCATCCATCCATCCAAACCTTCACATTTATAATAGTAATATAGATTAAATTGAATCCTTTTATTTTAGTTTTTAATAATGGAAGAAATCATGAGCTTAAATTTTTGAGGAAATAATTAAAACGATTATAATTTCAACTCAGAAATAAAACCAATTGTTAGAAATCAAGAAAGAGTTTTTTTTATTTCAAAAACTGCCAAAAATCAAAAATAATGTGCATAGTTATTAAATAGGAACCAGTAAAAAGAAGTTTAAAAAAATTGAAAAATATAAAATTTGTTTTTTAGTATATTTTCAAAAAAATATCGTTTATAGCTCACACACGTCACAAACCCATTTTACGGGGTGGAATTCATTCATTCATCCACAGTTCGTAATTTAGATCTGGAACAGAGAACGATCACTTCTGGCCCAGTACACCCAGTGGTATTACTGACATTTAGGAGTTTGTGACCAAGACAGATTTAACGTACGCTATCCACCACACACAGAGAGAAATTTTAAAATCTAATATAGTTTTGATAACTCTTCATTTCATATGTATAAAAAAATCGCAAGACTTTGTACTTCTTCTTAATTCTCCTTCTTAATAGTAATCTATATGTAGAAAAAAAATTGATGATCAAATTTAGCATGACGCCTTCGTAGCAAAAGTGTTGATTTCAATCAATTTTTGCATGAAATCTAAATCTGTCTGTCTCTCCATACGTTTCAGACCACGAAAACTCACAAATGGAACGAATTAGTTAAATGAAATTTGTCACATAGTTTTACTTTCAGACTATTAGGCTTCATTCAAATTTCTAATTCAAAGCTGCAGGGAAATCGGCAGTTTGGCAGTTTGTTTCTCATTTATCTATTCATGAATAAGTGAACACAATTATTCAAAAAGTCGATAAATTATCTAAATGAAATTCAATGTGTGGTTTGGAAACCCAAACTGTAAATATATATGAGATTTTGGATACCATCAATCAAAACTAAATGACCGGAAACTTACACTTTTTTCTTTACTAAACTACAAAACATAATATGCACCATATTGCATTTATAAGGAAAATATATTGTCTTTTTGCCTCAGATTGCCTCTATAGCAGTTTAAAAAGAACTTGCAAGAATATTCAACTCCATATATTTGTTCCTGTAGAATAAGAATGAGAGGAAATTAGATAAACACCATTAATAAAAAAATATTTAATTACATTCTGATTTCTCCTTTCAATAAGAATGCGGTAAAAAATATTTCTACTCTTTCAGATTCACTTTTAGATAAAATATGAATATCAGCATGATAATATTTTTTTTTCTCTCTCTTGAACGGATTCTGTTTTCAGATAGGTAAATAGTTAGAGCGTATCTATCACTGTCAATCGTGACAGTTTGACAATACAGCAATTACAATTGCACTGTAACTGATTTTTTTTCATCATTAATGTTGCAATGCCAGTTCCTTTTTTTTAAATGAAAATTCTAAAATGAATGTTTCATTATAATTAAGTAAATGTATTAATATCAAGTTGAAATTGCAACACAGAACCGAAGAATAAAAATCAAACCATTACAAGAGGGAAATCCAAGCTCGACTTTTCCTCTATTCAGTAACGTCTGAATTAAACTCCTTTTTAACTTACTCCTACATTAGTTGTTCTTAAAACTGGTGTATCCAGTTGGTAGCATGGGCTGTTTAAAAGTTTTAGACAGCCAGGTTTGTAGAATAAGATATTTCATTTCCAAAACACTTGTAAAATTATGTCTACTATTTATAAAACAAATTAATCAATGAGTGAGTGACTACGCGGAGGAATGTGTTGGCACCGGTGCTCTATGTAGACCAAACCGTCTGACGTGGAGCTACTTCATTCGTCATCTTTCCACATTAATTTCTAAAACACTACAAAAAAATCCCACTTGTTCATAACTCTTTACTAATTTGAATCTTAAGTGGTCTACCCAAAACTTTTTCACATAACTAATAATAGCTACGATTTTTTTTTGGAATGAATTTAGCATTTTTATTGAACCAATCATGTCATCCTTGGCGAGTTATTTGGCGATTAATCTCTGGCATCCGTTAATAGTATCTGGAAATTGAATTTGTGTTTCAGCCTCTTTTCTCTCAATCGACTGAAACAAAAATTTATTTCAAAACTACATTTGTTATCACTCAAATTGATATGTTTAAGTCCTTGCTTTCTTTAACTATCATATCATCGATCAATAATCATTTCATTAAGTATACACCGTCAACAACAGCGAACACTCAATCAGCAGTTGGAATTTGCTCAAACGTTGGCAGATGTTTACACTGTAGATGTTGAATTTGTATACCAAAATGTATCTTCCAAGCTCTCTCCATCTTTTAACTATCGTATTAACATATATCCGAATATCTGGATCTCCTTTGAACATATTTAACTCAAAATTTGGTGTCAATCCCGTATACCAAATTTCCCGTCTAGCTCAGAATACCGTCTACCGTCTGATACCCGTCTAGCTCAGAATGTTCTTGAGTTTTATTTGTCTCTGAAAAAAATAATATTCAAAATTGTGATTTTCGAACTTGGAGAGATCTAAAATGTGGAGGTTCGTCAGAATTTTAAGTTCAATTTTTTTTTAAAAAAAAATCTTTTTTTTTTCACTACGTATACGAGAAAGTAAAATTTATCTTTTTAATGTTAAGAATATTTTATAATATATATTTTTTACTTTTTAACTAATCTTTGAAAATATTTTTAGCATATTTTTAAACAATATGTTTTATGATTGAAGAGAAAGTCAGATCATTTTCATTATTTCTATCATTATTTCACCTTATCCCTTTTCCCTTGCTGATCAAGATCTAAAGATTCGACTTATTTTTTACCATGTTGAGTAAGTTTTAAAATGAGATATCCTTCAATAAAAATCTTAAAATTTCGTTATAATTACAATTAAAGTTTAACTACAAAATCAAGCAATAGTGAAATATTTTTAAGATATGATCTTTTTTAAACAATATTGTTCTTTCCCGCGATATAAGAGACTATAAATATATATACAGAAAAAAAAATTAAAAAAAAGTGTATTCCCGAATGAATAGATGGTGTAAAGCACCTAAATCAATAAAAGTTCTATATCTATCAAAGTCTGGAATTTTAAAATGTTTTGCTTAGAGAGTCATTAAGACCAAGTTATGAGAAAAAAAATATTTAAACGAGTTTTCTTATCCAGTATTAATCTTGGCAAACCAAATGGTCACCAAAAGTTATTGAACTTCTATGAAATAAGTGTTATCGGCAGAAATATTTCTACTAGTTACAGAATTTGATAATTTTAATGTTTTAACCGTAAAATTAAGTATTACCTTCACTAACTTTAAATAATTCAAGTGATTGAAATAAGCTAATATACAACCTTCAAATGAATATAATTATATCAAATGTCAACTATAATATGCTTATAAATGGATTATGCCTCTGATTTTTATGCCTATTATAATCAAAGAATAGAATTTCAAACAAAAATAAATAAATAAATATAGAAGCAAGATATCAACAAAAAAATTCTGATAAAAAAATTGATATATTTTTTAAAATTTAGTGTTGTTATTTATTTCATTTTTATGCGATTATATAAGTAAAGAGAAATGCAATATTTTTTTTAAAAAAAATTAATTCATAGAAGATTAAGTATGGAAGACTAAATCATAGAATTTAAATTTATATCAAAAACTAAAATTTCAATCTATTATTTGTAATGTTAATAATAAAACTACATAAACATCTCTGCCTCTTATTCCTCTTTCTGATTCTGTAGGATAATATTTTTACCTTAATTCTTTATATCGCGAATTAGTTTATCAACTTTTTTGCATTGTTAAACCAGTTCTAGACTAAATAAACCAAAAAAGCATAACTCAAGAAAAAAATTAACTAACTGAATGACTTGATTATTTTACTCAACATTTTTTTTTTTCATTTACATTCGGCGAACACCTACTCTCGAACTCAGAATTACATTCTTCTTGTTCTTGTTTAGAATATTTTGAAAAATGGTAATATTACGTAGGATGAACTTGACTTAAGCGGATCCATTAAAATATATTCAAAATATAAATAACTAAATCAGTAAGATTTATGTCACTATTTAATTTTGTTTCCCATTTCATTAACTATACGGAACCAAAAAAGAACTCATTATTTCTCTGCTGCCTGACTATAAATTTAATTCCAAAAAGTTATTAGTACGATATGCAATGACATTTCGTGAAGAATGTATTAATTGTTCATTTTATAGTATTAAGAACATTTGTTTAAAAAATTGCTCATTATAAATTTCCTTCTTTTACTTTAAAAAAATCATAACATTCTGAAATTAAAAAATTCTATATTAAAACAATTCGAAAGTTGTTATGTTCAACATGCGTGCATGGGGAATATCAATGCTTGTTAATATATTGAAACAAACAAAAAAGGCAGTATGCGTTTGACCAATTCACCCGGATTTATCCAACTTCGAACGAATATACTTAGGATGGCAAAAATGTGTACCTAGGAGAGAGTTTTCAATTAGAATTTTAATAAATTAAAAATTAAATACTTCTAATTACTCAAAGAATAAAATTTTTTAAAAAGAACAAATAAAATAAAGATTAAAATGAAATCTGTTATACATATTTCAATGTATCATGTCAGAACATAATTTTTTGAAAGGCCAAGCACCACGTGCTCGTGCAAGTTAAATTAAACTTTTATTCATTTCAATGGTTTCTTTGAATGAGTCGCTTTAGTATTGCAAGCAATTAAAACAAAAAAAACTTTATCTTGCATTTATTGTTTAAAAATTTTTCACATTTCCGATTTATTTCATTTCATATAAGCACGTTCTCAAAATGACATTTTTCTAGGTTTATTTGCTGCAGTCATTAGCCTATTTTTTTAATCAGAGCTTTTGTAAATGCATTGACAACACGTTATTAAAAGCTTTTTTTTTCTTTGAGATGCTCATTCAGATAATAAAATCTCAATTTTTCGCCTACGGATTTTTGTTCACGCCAAAAACCTCATCCGAAAAACAACTTCATGTTCTGACATGATAACAAGAAAGGACACTTTTTCCACATAACATCCAAAAATATTCTTCTTAAAAAATTTCATACAATTTTAAAATTTAAAGTTTTATCTTTTTAATGATACTAATTTCATTAGATTGTTATCTTTCTCTGTAATTTGAAATTTTTAAAACACTTTATTGTATCCAATTTTCAGTTTTTATTTGTACATCATTACATTGAAATTTAAATTGTTTTTTTATTATTTTTTCGGATATTTAATCATGTGATTTTTCTTTCTTTGTTAAAACTTAGGAAACAAAATTCTATTTATTCTATGCTTGGAGGTTGCAGGTGAATAAAGTGTATGTGGAAATACTCTGAAATCTTGCTTAGGTTTTGATTATTTAAAGTTATTATCAAAATTTCAAAAAGAAAATCCCCCAAAATTGTTTTTGTACAAAGCTCTAAGTCGAAATTAGCTGGTCGAACTTAATACTAAAAGTGATTTACATTTATATTTAAAGAGTTCTCCCATTTGAAACATTGTTGTTCTTTCTTGCAATCTAATTGAATTTATAAATATTTAGTCTCATTCTTATAATTTGAAAATTGCTTTCTTATTTTATTTATTTATTTTGTATTTGAAAAATATTTATTGAATAATCTTTTGAGATATTCTATAAATTGTAAAAAAATTTCTCTAGCACAAATAACACTTCAGTGGTAAATGATTTTACTTCATATCGCAATATTTTTAATAAATGTGTTTAAATTCGCCATGAAAGCTTTCATAGTAGAAGTTATTAATCAATTCCGTTTCAAATTCAAATTTTAGGAACGACGACAGAAAATTAGAGAAAGGCATTATATAATCAATTGAACAGCTTAAAATTTTTGAAATATTATAAGTTGAACCCTATCAAAATTTGAAAAGCATTTTTCTAAACAGTCCATTAAAAGCGAGTTACTTAAAAGATTTAATTGAAATGCTTAGTAAATATTAGAACTAGAGAAGAGACTAATTGCTAAAAGTTGCTAATTTGAAACAATTTTTAAAATAAATACCTAAATGAAATTTGATGCTATATTACTCTTATTCAATATTGTATGAACAATAAATTACTTGATTTTTTTTCTGTTTTAATTGTTTAGTTCATCTAATAAAAGTAATTTCTGCTATTTTAATATTTATATAATTATTTTGAAATAAAAATTTTTTCAAAGGAATAATTAGTTTGACTTTCATGGAAACTAGACAGGTTTTCTTCTTAGCTACTGTGCCCAGGTAGCTCATCCTGTAGTATAATATTGTACAATATTATATTATATTAAACAATATTTTATAGTATTAAACAATTTTGCGAATATTGATCAATATTGTACAATATTTGTGTGCTACTAGGAACCATGACAAATAGAAACTTCCTTAGGTTATTAATGTTGTGGTTTGTCGAATTAAATTCCTCAACAAGAAATCCGCAATACCATTTTAAATAAAACTGAAACAGTAACTAAACCTGGTTACGTATGGACATAGCAATTAAACAGACGTTACAGAACCATTGTACATCTCCCACCATTTCATCGATTACGCACTTCAGTATTTAAAATTATTCATTCAATAAAGATACTAGAGAAGTTTTAATTTGTAGTTAATAATTTAATTTTCATTTGTAAGAATAAATTATTAATTTCAATTCTTCATTTATAGAAAGTTTACACTAACTAAAATTAATAAAACTTTAATTTCCCTGTTGTTTTCGAATAATGTTCATTAATAATAGATAAATAAATCAGAATAAAGATTTATAATTGAAACAAATTGTGCTTCCGTAGCTTATTAGTAAATGCAAAGGAATTCACCAAATTAAATGAGATTTAATTTTTATTCTATTCTACGAATAATATATCATTAAATCCTGTTCAACAAATGAATTACGATCATGACAGTTTTGAAAAAATATAAGGTAAATTAATCTTTTCTCTTTGAAAATACGTCTGTAATACATGATAATTCTGCACTTTACAAATGAAAAGGCACTGATGGCTTGGTTAATTGAAGAAGGCGAATGTACGCAGTTTTGTAGAATGTTTCAGATATGAAATTTGCAAACAATAATTTTTTATTTGGCCATGGTAGAGAAAGCGAACTCTCTTTAATATTGTAGGTATAGTTATAATATTGCATAGTTTATTACGATTAAAAATCAATACATGATTTTTAAGAAAATATATACTATTCATTTTTGAATTTAAAAAATTTCCATATTTTTGCACGTATCAGAGACTGTTTACTTAATCTAAAAATGGATTAAATGAAAATAGATGCTTAAATTTAGAATTAAGGTAAATTCAGGTACGAAATTAAGAAGCGTCGTAATTTCCTTTCTTTCTGCGTATCATCCTTAGCGAAGCGCAACCATTGAAAAGAGCTAGTCTCAGGATTCTGAAACGAACAGATTATTGATTAAAGTGCTTTCTTTAGAGAATCTTTGGAAGAGCTATAACTCTTATGTTCATGAATAAGAGAATAATAATAGGACGTTCTGTTTTTATCTTATGTTTAACACTTTAATCCATGTGTTTTTTTTAAACTTTATATATCAATCGAATTACCGTATTTCCAGAAAAAAAAATTTATATGAATACACAAAAGCTTTAAGAATTCAAAAGACACAACGAGATAAAATAAACATGTATTAAAAATGATGTGCCGATATTGTTTTTTTTAGTTTGCAATTAAATGGCGTGAAAATTTTCATACGATAAAAACTTAAAATCATTTGTCATTATTAAAATATTGGCTCAAGTGCGTCAACATTTCAACATAAAAAAATTGTTAATGGAGGTAAAACCAGCTACTAAAAGAATCAGAACTGAACTGCCGCATTGTAATGAATTATAGTTCTTTTTTGTATTTTGTATTTCCACATGGTTACGTGTGCGTGCCTGAACTTGTTGGAAAATAAATATTGAGGCTTCAAAATGTAACACTTGGCCTATCAACATTGATACAAACTGTTTATACATTCATACATTGTATACATCTTTTACAAGTGAAGATATAGTTAGTTCTGCAAATCGTCTTTCGCTAAAGACGTGTAAGTATTTTCATCCTCAGTAATGTGGATTTGTTCTTTTTATGGATTAATCACACTGACACTCGCTTTATATCTTGAATATCTAAATAACACCAGTGTATAACATTTAATTATTTCGTGGATTATTATTGAAATTTGGAATTTTAAATGCGCACTACTCACTTTTCTTGTGCAAAAGCAGGCCATGCCATTTACTACAATCCTCAGCTTTAGATTAAATTTAGGCGATGAATTTTATGTTAATGATATTATTTATATACAAAGAATGTTAAGGTCTATGGAAATTCGTTCATATCAAAGAAAAGCTTAATTGCTATATGGGATGAAAAAATTTGCTGTGTAATAAAATTTTTATTTGTATCTAGTAATTAACTATGTTTTTTTTCTTTTTTTAAAATTATGTATTTTGCAGGATTAATTTCTACAAATGTAGGTGTTTAGTTTTAATTGTATTATCTTTTAACTGTAATTATGAGACCATGATATCAGGAAGGAAATGCTTTTAGAGAGTTCCTAGTATATCGTGTTTGAATGCTGACATTTGTTTTATGTTATATAATATAGTATTAATATAAATGATTTTCAGTTTTTAGTGTGAAGCATATTCTGTATATGATGTGATGATTATTCTGTATTTATGATGTGATGCATGTTCAATATTTGTGGTGTGACACACATGCAGTGTTTTTGGAGTTACATACTTTTAATATCTTGTGTGGTAATCAGTATAAGGTGGTTTTCAATAGTTGTGGCGTTGAAGTGTTTTCAGCATTTGCAGTGCAATGTAATTTCAATATTTGCAGTGCAATGTATTGTGATGCAACGGGCTTCCATTATTTGTTGTGTGATGTGTTTTCATTATTTGGGATGACATGTGTTTTTAGTATTTAGGGTGTGATATGTTTTCAAAATTTATGGTGCAATATGTTTTCAGCATTTTTGGGGTGATAATGAGCATCCAATTAAAGGGATTGAATCAGCTGACTTGATCTTAATGTGATTTATTTTAAATTAAAGTTTAAAATTTTTTTTTAGTTTATTCCAAATTACTAATAAAATTTACTTGGTAACTAAATGGCTCTGATCTCTATTATAATTATCAATAATTAAATGTAATTGTTATTGAAGATAACGTATTCTAAAATTTAAGAAAAAATTATTGTTAGAGAAATTACTTGAGAAAATTACATCATAGAAACATTCAAAGAAAAATATACTTTAAAATTTCATTTATATGAATTGTATATATATTTTGTTCAGATATTTATAGAGCATATATATATATATATATATATATAATATGCTTTCCATTTATTTGATTTATAGAGCATATATATATAATATGCTTTCCATTTATTTGATTTGTTGATTACTCATATTTACGATTTCAATAACTATTATTCTTAAGGCATATCTTACTTTTTTTTCTCTTTTGCATAATTCTACTCATTAGTTATATTAAAGATACATTTACAAAATCTTAAGTATTTTTGTTTTTTTAATAAAATATTTACTCTTAATATATTTTACATTTCAATTTTTTTTCAAGCTTTCTAAAAGAAATTGAAACAAAATTAGAATTTGAAACCAAACATTAGCATAAAATGAAGATTAACCAAAAAAAAATGCTTGCTTATGAGTGAAGTGGAGTTAATTGGTTGAGAATAATGTTGAACTTTCTGTTCTGTATATCTGGTCATAGTCCATGAAAAGTCAAATGATTTCGATTTTTGATTTTTTTTTCATATAATTAAGAATCTTTTATGTTATGTGTTTACACCTTTAATTAACATATTTGACCATGCCATTATTTCTTAGCACTTTTACATATATATAAGAAGAAGCACTGCATCTTTCAGATAATACCAATTTCTTGTGACTAGATAACTTATAATTTTCAAATGCAATGAAAATTCAGAATTTCCTTTTGTTTAAAATTAAAGTAGAAAAATTCTACCTATGGATACCAAGCATAAACATATAGGATTTAAAATTTGCCTTGTTTTAAGCATATCATTAAAGTATATTAATCATTTGAGTATGAAAAACATAATCGTGCATCTGCTGTGTTGCTCAAAAGTATGTAGAAACACTATCTCACTGCTGTTTGTTATTATAATTTTCAATTATTGTAAGTACATATATTCATAACAATTCCTATTATTTTAATATTTTTCATTTCTAGTTATTAAAAAGATTACAATTTATTTCAAGCATTATTAATACTATAGAAGAAATGGCTCACAATCTAAAATGGTACTGCAAAACTATCAATAAGTAAATTGTTTTCTTTAGAAAAATAGCTTGAATGATATTTACATCAGTGCAAGTCAGGCAATTAAAAAAAATGAGTGGAATTACAAATCTAACTTGGTTTGTGTTGTATATAAAAAAGGAATCTATGAATCTTGTATACATTCTTGTAATATATCAGAATTAAAAAAAAATTATTGGTAAAAATTATTTTTTGTATAAAAATTAAATTATAATTTTCCGAAAAATAAAAAGTGCATTTATTTATTTATTTATTTTTATATTATATTATATATAGATTTCATTTCCAGTACAAATAAAAATTATTAAACTTATTTTTAGATCTTTTGTAATGATGGTTTTGGTACCTATTCTCAAGACTTCAATGTCTGGTTCCTTGAAAGACGTGAGTTCAACAAACTCTCCCAGAGTAAAATTTGATTTGCCCATTGATAAAGAAAGTATTATACAGTATATTCAAGAAGAAGGTGATGTATCTTATGGTGCCAGATTAAATTCTGTCTTAAAAATTCTGATGGATCAAGATACTGAGGTTTGTAAAATGAAATTTTTTATTATTATTTAATGTATTAATTTGCATAAATTGCTATATTAAAATGTAAATTGTTTGAGATTCTCTACAGATGATTATATATATATATATATATATATATATATATATATATATATATATATATCTTTAAAACTCTCAATTTAAATTCAAATTAAGTTCTTAATTTTCAATTTAAGTTAGCCAAAGTAACATTTTGTTTCTTTATCACTTGTTCTAGTTAATTAATTCCACAGAAGCTTTGCAAAATTGCAGAATCAGCTAAATGCCAGCTACTTTCCCACTCTCCAAGTATAGGGATAGAAATTAGTGAGCTTTAGCAAATTCCATTAAAATATCCCTGTGATTTCCTTGCACAAGGTGCATATATGATTGGCATGCTTCAAAACCTATTAAAAATCTTAACAGTATATATTCACAGGGATTATAGATTCATTGGTGGTTTTTTTGTCACCTTGTTTTGTTTTCTGTCCCTCGCACATTTCTTTTGCTTGCATTCCTGTTTTCCATGATGGAATAAAACGAACTTAAAAACTCAACCGGTCTTCTCCGTGATTTTGGCCACGACTCTGCTATCTACTCGTATATATATATATATATATATAATATGAAAGAAATCAATAGTGAAATATTAATAAACTAAGTTTTTAATCCCCAAATTAAGTTTGATAGCATTTTGGAAAGCTCCTGTCATGTTCAGTGACTAAATAAGCATTTTAAAGTTTCAGGGTTGTTTTTGTATTTTGAGTTCTGTTTTATTTGCTTATTATTACTAAAGAAATTTAGTATTTTCTTAGTATTATTTTAGAAAAAAGATTAAATTTTGCCTGCTAGTTTTTATATGTCTCTGGTTAGTTTACTTTGATAGTAATGGTAATTTAAAATAATTTAATATTACAAGGTAGCTTTAAAAAATCCTGTTAAAAGTTTTATTTAAAAAAAAACATACAATATAAAATGACACATATTTTAAAATAAGTGTATATGAAAAAAATCCTAAGCCGATAAATAACTATTATTATTTTAGCAAATAGAATAAGAACTTGTAAATAAGATATGCTTCTCTGTTGTATAATTGGTTGTTATTGAGCAAAGTATTTTATTAAGTATGATCTGATTCTGAAAAGAATTTGTCTAAGGTTATATTAATGTTCCCAGGTGTGTAAATATTTATTTTTATTTTACATGTAAGTTAGGTTTCTTTTTTTTAATTATAATTTCAATTTATAATAATGGAATAATGGAATCTAAGTTATGGTTAATTGATTATGAATTTAATTTATTTAAATAATACGCTGAACACTTATCTTCTTTAATTTTGTAACTTTGTATTGTTATATTGAAATGTATTTTAAATCTTATAGGATTCTATTCTTCTAAGATGGATTACAGAACTGAAAGACAATATTCTATTTTTAGATAAGAGAAACGAATCTTTGGCATTTACATTATTGGTAAGAAGTTTTCTGTTTTTAAGATTTTATAAATTAATGAAAATCAAGTATGTTAAAATTAAAATCAATTTGATACAAATTATTCTAATCTTTTATGTTTTAACAATAATTTGATTAACAATTTTTGTAAGTTTTTAATTATTTTTTTTTTAATTTTTATTTCAGAAAATGGAATGGTTCAACAAAGATGAAAGATTTATTAAGGCTTATCAAGAATTGATTTTAAATCTGGTGACAGCCCACCCATGTTATCTTAAGCATGTTCTCTATTTCATAATATCTATATTTGTGAAAGGTAAGTTCATAGTTGATCTTCTAATTTCTGTAAATCTTTTGGGAGCACTTCTCTCAGAACAGCACAGCTGTCCATATAGGCTAGAACATATTCTCCTGCTAAGTCTAACATGCATTATATTTCATTAAAATGTACATAATTCTTTTTAAAAAATATCCTTAACATAGAAATGGAGCAATTTTTAAATATATATTTTTCATGATTAAAACTTTTAAATAAAATACTTGGTATTTAATATTTAATTTTAAAAAATAGGATATAGAACTTAAATTGAATTAAAACATAAGAAAAATATGTAATTACTATTAATATTTTAGATTGCTTCATGAAAATTGTAATAATTAATACTTTTAAGCTGTATGAAGAATATAAAAGTGCAAATCAGTATAGAGACTGACATTGCACAATTCATATTTGTAGGTAGTGAGTCAAGTTTTTTTCCCCCCATTTGTCTTTTTTCAAACCAATATCTTAAGGATTTTAATCTATGTTGCCATAAATAATTTTGTGTTTTGTTACTGTACTACTAAATGAGAAATAAATTATGACAACTGTTTCAGAATATGCATGTGTTTCTTTTTACATTAACACACACGTTTCTTTTTATATTTGTGAAATCTAATCAATCACAAATACCTCACCAATTGCAATCAGACATCTGAAAGAAAAATACTAATATATGGAACCTTTTGGGGGGAAAAACATTTATTAGCTATGTCATTTAATAGAAATCAATTCATTCTGAAAGTTCAAGACATTCATGTGTCATTTGGTCTATTGGAATATGTCTACAAAAATGTGGCATTCAGCTTTAAAAAGATAGCTGCACAAATTCACATGTAAGTCATTCATCCTGAAAAGGTAACATTCACACTATATCATGCCAATGGAGTGAAGACATCCCAAATCTATTATCAATACATAAAACCTCCTGCAATTTGCCTAGCATCAGCACATTTTTAAAAAATATGCATTATGACATTGAATTGCTGGTCTAAGAATGGAAATGGGATAGGAAATATTTGAAGTGTATGAAAAAAGAACTAGTGGTGTGTTTAAGCAAGTTTTAAATATAGTAATCATGAATAATTGGTAGTTTTAGGCTGAAAAAATGGAATTATATTAATGCTCGACATGGTGCAGAGTAATCTTGAATGTTTGGCCTTAAATCTTTTAATGTAAATATGATTTACATTTTTAATTATAATAGCATTGTGACCAAAAAAAAGGGGAATTATCGTTTTATCTTCTTTCTTTTTTTTTCTTTGCAGATTTACTTCTGACTTAGATTTGCTCCCAAAATAATTTGCTATGTAACACAACATAATAGGATAATTACATAAGTTCTGAGATGCTTAATATTCTTTTTACCTGCAAATCTTTCAAAATTATGGAGAAAATGATTTTAAAAGAAATATTTCTTTTATAATTGCCTTCACAGTTATAAATTAGATGTATAGAAACTTTTTAGTATCTCACTCGTGAGATTTAGAGATAAGTTTTTCATAAATTCATTTCTATATATTATTTCTTTCTTTATTTGACTATAAGTCTGCAACTTACCTTTTCCTATTGCTTTTGTGAATTGTCCAGTGATTTCGAAAAATGTGTATTATATTGGGGCTTTGGATGATGGAAAAACTATTCATCAAAATAAATTTTTATTATGTGCTGTATCTGTTTTTAAAATCAAAAATTTTAACCCAATCTTTGTATATTTACTTAATGAATTACTACTTGTAAGTTTTCACTCTGGAGATTAAGATAGATCTTTGCCTACAATCTGCAAATATTTTTCGAATGTAAAATTTTATGAATCACTTGAAGAATTGTCTAATTTTTTCTGAATTGATATTGCATATTTACTCATTTTTTAATTGCCAAATTTATTTTTGTTATGAAAAGAAATAGGAACTGCATTGTTTACAAATAAAGCTAATATTTTCCAAAATCGTATGAAATCTCTTATATTTTGATTAATATTTAGAGTGTTATTTCATTTTTGCATATTTTTATTCAAATATTATATTTAATTATTCCTCACTACTTTTATATTTCATTTTCATTCTACCAACAATGTATGTTAAATATGCTACATTATTTCATGTTGCTAAATTCAGCAGTTCTTAGCTTTTTTTATATTTGCTTGCATTTGTACATAATTTTCTGCAAAAATAAAAACTCCAAGTTTTGATTTCAAATATCAGATTTAAAAAGATGCTATTAATTTAATTTTTAGTTTTGAAAGCCAAAACTAAATTAAAAATTTAGTGTGATGATTTTACTCCCCCCCCGGAACTTAATAGAAACCAAGATGTTTTTGTCCATGTCTCTATTTTTATTCAGTTAGCATTTTAACTGTCTCCAAATGTCTGTAACAATTTGATAATTTTATATTCTTATTTTTCTCTTTTCAGTATCAGCTGACAAAGAAGTCCCAACACCAGAAGAAAGAAAAATATGGTATCATGCTCATGAACTTGCAAAACACATTATTGAATTAATACCTTTGTAAGTATATGTGTAGAATTTTCCAAATTAATATTGATTTCTTTTCTGGAATGTTTTTTAGCATGGCGAGGTGTCATATTTGGACAATTTAGATTTCTTCAATTAAATATTTCAAAGAGTATTGTAGAAAAATTAGTTTTTCAACTTTTCTAAACTTAATCTGCAGAGTAAGATACATTTTGAAAATGGATTTTAAATATTCAAATGACTTTGGTATTAAATAAAATGAAGATTATTTTAATTTTGATCATCTAATTTATATATATTTTAAGAAATGCAAAGTTATTTAATAACAATCTATGAACACTTTTTTTCTACATAAAGAACTCTGATATGTTATGAATAGATTTATTAAGTTTAACATAGGTTTATTTCACTTTTTTATTGGTATTGCATCAATTTTATTGTACTTGATCTTTTTAACATATTACTTAACACTAATTATTTTGAATTACTTAATATATAGAGTGTATTAAATTTGCAAATTCTTCCATAACCATGAATATACCAGTTGTCTTTAGATTTGAAATTTTAAAAATTTACTTATAAAAACATTTGTTTAAATATGCTATCCTTGTATCTTGAAATATTTTAATTAAAATTGTTTTTTTTTATAATTGAAAAAACAAACAAGTGGGTTTTTAAAAAATGGATCAAAGCATACTTTTAAATTCTCAATTCCCCTAGTTAAACTGTTATTACTCTTTTAGGTCACAGCATACATTTTGTGTGGCACTTGTAGAGAAGTTCCCTTACATTAGAATTGCAGCATGTGTGATTTTGCATTATGTAGAAAATCTTTTGATTGTTTGTACATATTTACCAAGCAAGAGACCTTTAATTTTGGAATGTATTATTGAAAAACTTATTCAAATAGATGTAAGTATATTTAAGTTTATTGATATTATTACTTTTATTATTTTTTGCTTAGTCTCAATATATTCTAAATCAAATAATTTTTAACTTAGCTTGTATACAAAAAAAAAAAAACTTTTAACAGCTTTTTTGATTTTATTTTTCTTCTTATTCTTATTGTCAAGCTATCTTTCTAATTTATAAAGAAGTCAAAGTCTGCTTCAGTATCATTTGCAATCTATTGAAATTTATAAACCGATATTTATCTTTTGTCCCATTATTGATTTAAAGTTCTGTATTCATAAATAACTTAAGCTGCAAACAAAAAATTACAATTTAATTTATTGCAGTTGAAATTTTATTAAAATGATCTAATTGAAACATATTATTCTTTTACTGACTGTAATCCAAAATTTAGATTTTATGATTTGTCAATCTTCGTACTGTGAAACATAATCTTCGTACTGTGTACTGTTTGTTTTTGCTTATTCTTTCCTGTGCTTTCAATGGAAACTTCTTTTTCTGAAACAAAAAGTTATTGCTGTATATATTATTCTTAAACTAATTTAGTAATCATAAATCTAAAAAATTATTTTTCATTTTACTTTCTCTAATTTTTATATTTGCTTTTGTTTTTTCTTCAGGTGAATTGCTCCAAAACTACAATAGAAATGTATGAGATGCAAAAAGAAGAGGAAGAAAGTTTGGTAATTGAAATTTATCTTGATAAAATCAATTAATTCATTCAAAATTAATATTTCTTCATATAATTTTTATATATTTCTTTATATAATTTCATGATAAAAGATGTGTAAACATTTACTTTAGACTCAAGATTTGGAAATGGAATCAACTGTTGAAAAGAAAACTGATCAAATGGCATTTCCTTTAGCCCACAGTCTGGATATTTTAATGAACTGTTTGTTTACATATATTAAGGAAACATGCTTTTATAAAGGTATGTATATAAAAATATTTTTTATAAACACTCTTTCCCTTAATGAATATTAACTTCATTTTTTCCTTGCTAGTTTATTAATTTAATTTTTTTAAACTAAAAACTTTTGATGAAAGTGAAATGTAGAATAGTTTTATCTTTGCTGAGAATATGAAGTAGAATAAATGATAGAACAACATTGATTCAATTTAAAGATTTTGGCTATAGATTATTTTATAATTGTGTTGGGAAAACTTGATATATTTACTTGTATTGTAACATAGCTAGAAACCAATTTCCTTTATTTATCATTCCCATGTTTAATAAATATCAATTTAAAAAAGTGGCACATAATATTCATTTGATGAAACAATTCACAAATTTGGGGTTTTAAAGAATTAAATTTTTGCCGTATACCTGTATATTTATGTTTCTAAAATTATTTGTTCATTGTGATTAGAAATCAATTATCTAATTTTTTTTTAAAAGGAACTGCAAATCCCAATGATCTTGCACTCAATAGTATGCCTCCTTGCTTTAGCTCAATTTTTAGGGTGATTCATATCTAACTCGCCCTCCCCCCCCTTTTCCATGTTCTTATATTTTTAAAATATTATATTATTAATTTTAAATACCTATCGATGTTTTTATTTTCAAATTTAAGGAAGATTGTATTACATGTAGAACAGTATAAAATTTAATTCTTATTGTATAGTTAAATCTTACGAATTTCTAAATTCTAGTTATTATTTAAGAATTAATAATTTATTTTTAGAATGTTATAGGGCATTTGACTAGATATTTAAATATTTATTTACATTTCTATTAATCAATTTTTACTTATTTTATTATTTAACTTCTTTTTTTTTTTTTTTTTTAGATAGTGAAGAACTTGATTGGGAAGCAACAAAAAAATTGTATAAAGAAATTTTAACTATCTTTGATAAGATTATTCTACCTACTCAAGGTAGCTGTCATGTTCAATATCTTTTGTTCTACATTTGTGGCTTAAAACAAGATCTCTGCATAGGGTTTTTAGACTATTTGTGGAAAAAGGTTCAAAACCCTAATGTTGCACCAGTTTTAAGACAAATAGCTGCATTTTACATTGGGTCCTTCCTTTCCAGAGCTAAATACATAAGTATAAGGTAAGTCTTCATTTTTTAAATTTTATCCAATCAGAAACTTTTATTATTTAGAAAATATTGTTAATTTTTTTTTGACAATTCTTTAACTAATATAGTTAGTTTTAAATATTATTTACTACTTACATCACTTTTAACAACTATCTGATTTACTAAGAGTACTGATTATATTTAAGTCATATAGGTATAACTTCATATCTACGATTCCATCAAACTGATTAGCAATTGTTCAGGCTGTATTATTTCAGTTGTTCTGTTTATGTTCTGTTAATTGAGTACTTGGATTTTTCTAATAAAGCCCAGTCCCGTTATGTAAATTAAATTATAATGAATAAATTTCACAAAATTGATACAAACAAAGGGTGCATTTTTAAATGGAAAAATATGATAAGCGACATATAGTGATGTTGATTTAATTGCAGTAGTACGTCTAAATTTGGCTTTTTGGATGAAATTTATCAAACTTTTCTACTGTATGATAGAAATATAATTTTCTTGATTTTCTACTGTATACACCTCAACTCATTAGATTCTTATTCTGAATCTGTAGTGTATGTTTTAATAATACACAATGTTTTAAAATTTCTTTCACATGGGCATATTGACACTGGCAGATAATGTAAGTTTAATCAATCTTCATTAATCTGTGATTTAAGATTCTCATTCATCAACAACTTTAGAAATGCATTTCTCCAGTTGTAGTAATATTTTAGATTTAGATACATCTTGCTTTCTTATAAAAACATAATGCATATTCTCCAAATTGGTTTATAAATCTTGCAATGATCTGTTGTTCTTTTGATAAAAAGCAACATTTTCTTTCTTCTAAAATATTTGTGGCAACAAGACTTTTATGTCCAGGAATCAGTTTTCCATATGTAAGTTGTGAATTTTGTAATGATTCTTATAAGATAAAGAAAACCAAATACAAGAAGAAAAAAAATTATGAAATTTTAATTTACTAAGAAAATTCACCCTCTGAATTACTTTTTTGCTCTGATGGGTAAGGGAGGACAAAATCCTTGGCATGATGTCCAAAAACCCTTGAATTCACCACTTTTAACAAATCTGCTAGATAAGAATATAATAAAATTATAAAAATTTTTAACAGTAAGCAAATGCACAGCTTTTTCATGCATTTCAAAGTAATATGTTCTTTTCTTGACTATATTTAAATATTAGAAAATTATTTTTTAAAACTTTTATTAATTATGCATTTTAAAAGGAGCTTCGATGTATTTTTAAAAGAAATGTTTTTTTAATATATTCTCTTAATTAGTGTGTGTGTGTGTGAATTTCTTAGTTTAAATTTACTTAATTACCTAATTGTTCTCTCTTTCAATGCTTCCTTATTATTATTGAGGAAATGCTTTTTTTCCCGATTGATTACATTTGATTTTTGAAAAGCTTTGTGATTAATCTTTCACTATTAATTTTATCACATGAGTTACTTTTTCATTGTTTCTTCCAGCACTGTAACTGAATGCCTTGATTTAATGTGTAACTGGATACATCGATACATTGATGCTCATACTTCACGTGATTTGATGGTCCATGGAACTTTTCACAGTGTTTGTCAAACGGTATTTTATACATTTGCCTTCAGAAACAAAGAGTTGCTAGAAATGAGTGATGGTAACTATCTATTTATTTTTATAAAATGACAAATAAGTTATTCATATTTTATTAATAGAACAGTAATTTTTTTTTATCTAAAAAGGATTAAATGGATTATATGGACATTGAAAATTCATACAAATTATAAAATCAGATCTTCATATGATTGTTCGTTATGTCACTACAGATAAGACCAATGTTATTAGAATTATTTAGTTACAAAGAATTTTTATTACATTTTTAATTTATAAATAGTTTGCAAAAAATTTGCCTTTTTTTTTTAATTGCATTTAGAAACATGGTAAAATATCCTTTGAATCATTTTAAAACTATCTCTGTTCTAATAATATTTTGATTCAGGCACCTGAAAATCTTGAAAATTGGGAGAAACACTTTGACTTTCTCATTAATAATTAAGAAAAAGAACTGGGCAGAATAGGTGTAAAGCTATCGAAATGATGCTGGTCTAATAATTGTAATTTTAATTTAAAAAGTTTTACTGTGGAAGCCATGATTATCAAATTACCTATCAAGGATTTAATTGAAATTAAATAAAACCATGTCACTTAAAACAAGGGCATTGTAAAGAAAGACTTCTAGAAATCTGGTTTAAACAATTTTTTAAATTATTTTTTTTTTTAGAAATGATATATATATTAAAACAATACCATCACAATTAATTGAATCTGAAATGCTTTTGTATTTATTCTTGTTATGGTCCTTCCAAAATAAAACTTCTCTTGTAATCTGAAGAACCATTTATTAAATGATGTTATGTAGGAATTAGATATGCTTAAAATATTTGGGATTGGTTTTGTTATTTCTACATTACTTTTATATATTTCTACAAAATAAAAATTTGAAGAAATATATTTATTAATATACCATATGAAGATTAATGTTATTAATCTCTTTTTTAAAAGATTGTGTAATCTCCATAATGCTTTGCTATTCTATGTAAAATATTTCAGATAATGAATACCAGTTTAATTATCAATCTTAGAAATTTTGAATTCATGAATCTATAATTATATAATATTAATAAATTTGAATTTATGAATGAATAAAATTGTTTAATATTTGTTATCTTTAAATTTTTGGTAACATTTTGATATGATTATTATAAAAAAAATGCTTGGGAAAATATTTGACACTCTTCATTAGTGAAAAATGGTTTACTCATTTCATATTAATTTTTTTAGGACATAAGTATCTACAAAGTCTCAATTTTGATAGAATGGTTACATGTCGTCTGAATCCTCTGAGGTTTTGTGATAGAAATATAGTTCAGAACTTTGCCAGCATTGCCAGAAATCATCAGATAGCATATGTTTATCCAATAATTGAAAGAAACAATAGAAATTTATTGTATGCTGGATTTCACTCAAATACAGAAGAAGTTAGTGCTGGAGCTATGATTCCAACTTTTTTCCCTTTTGATCCATATTTATTAAAAAGGTGAGTATAAAAAATTATATATGATAAGGAGACTCATTAAAATGTTTAAATTTATTATTTACTTATATACAAAATATGGATGAAGTATTATAATTGTTAAAACATTCAAAATGCAGAATTTGTTAAATTTCTATATTTCAAATATCCCCGAGCTTAAAAAAACAAAGACGCATCTTTATATGATATAAAATATAATATGGCAATTAATATGGTTAATCAGTTATTTTTAATGATAATTAATGGAGCACATTAACCATAACAAATGAACCATATAAAAACATATATTGCATATATACACAACGTATATACATAAAATAACTTCTTGACTCTTAAAAAAATTTCTTTTTTTTTTTCTTTCCTTATTATTACTCTAAATAAGGGACTGAAAATTAATGAAATCATTTGAGATAAGTCCTTCAACTTGGAAAAAAAAATTCTAGGTGTGTTTGAATATTACATGATTAAGTTTTAATTCCTTAAAAGTTTTCTAAATTTAAAATGTGATTAAAGTATTTTATGGAATTGTTTGATATCTTCACATTGTATTTTATATTTACTCTATTTTGATCCGAATTAGTTTATAATACAAATTCTGTATAATAAAAATTGCTATTTTTTTAACAAATTACAATTTTTTTTTCTTATTTTATTCAGATCAAAACATTGGATAGAATTCCAATACAGAATTTATAATCATGCCTCTAAAGATGAAGAAACAGTTGTAAGTTTTCAAATTTCTTTTTACAAAAACATTTTCCTTTGTTTTGCATTACAATTATATAAAAAGCTTAAAAGTGGACTTAATATTTTTAATTAGTTAATAATTATAAATATTATCAAAGACACCCAACTTATACATTATTATTATTATGCAACAAATTTTTTTTTTAAAAAAAACCCTTTTTATTATAAATTTTCCTTTGTTAATTATTGAAATATTAAATAAGATAACTAAAAAAAATATGTGCATGCTTTTAAATTAACCCTTTGCATTATATTGAACTCTAAAGTTGAAATATAAATTTACAAAAAAAGGAGAGGGAGAGAATAAGTTTTCAAGTGGTTTGCTTTAGGCCTAAAAGGAAATAAAGGTAAAAATTTTGTGAAGATTGCACTCCTTATTTTAGCTTAGTGGATGTTTTATCAACTGGAACATCTCCACTTGACCTCTGAAAAAGTGGAATTGACTGAATGTTGCAGTGAAGTGCAAAAAATGAAAGTTTTTGAAAATATGATCAAAATGATAATGAATGCATAAAAAAGTAATATTTTTACATTCATATGCTAAAAATTTTGATTCCTTACATATGAAAAAAGAAAAAAATAATAATTTACACAAGTTTTGTAAATTTTGTATGACAAGACTGCCCATTTGAAGGCATGCTTAAATTTGATATCTGAGTGCAATTCTTGAAGTGTTTTCATTCCTTTCAAAAGCCTTAGTAGTCTTCTCAGTGCCATTTATAATATAATCAGAAGTACCAGCATAACATTGCCCATGGTGTAGCATCCGTGAAGAAAAATTCGCTTTTAAACTTGTCTAGCCTCCATCCGATATGACAGGGCACATTATGCTACATCAAACAAACATAAGGATATATTTAGGAATGATCAAAAATAGCTACAAAACATTTTTTATAACACACATTCAGAAATATTTAGACTGTTACAAAGGTAAAAATATATGTCTGTAGATAAAATACAGATTATCATTTTGCTGTTCAGGCAATTCATTCTGTCTACAATTTAGTTGCAGTACGATTTAAAGAAATGAGGTTATTTCATTCATCAAAAGACCTTCCATCCCTAAGTGTGGGCATTATTTCTCAGATATTCATTAACCGGATATTTCTTTCCTCTTCATTTTCCTTATCGCACAACAAACAGTCTTTTGGCATTTAATGTGTTCCCATCAAGGTTAGATTTCCTTCTTTGGGACATAATGAGATTTGAATCGCTGTTTAAAATCAGATTTAAACAAAGAAATGTGTTGCATATGCCAACCACTGCTCTTCCTATTTGCTTATACCTAGTTTTGAGGTTTTTGTGTATGTGCAAATAAGTGCAAAGTTATTAATTAAAAAAATTTTTGTTTTTAAAATTTTTAATTTTAATATGATTTTAATGTATTAAAGGCTTTTCCAATAAATGCTGTACAAAATGGTATAAATATCTCCAATATCCATTAACTATTTCTCGAGTTTTTGTGGTTCAAACATACAAATATTTTCAGGAGACTTCATAGATTATTTACGGTAAAAAATTAGCTAGAATAATATTTGTAATAAAAAATGAGTTATAATATATTGTTACGTTTTTAGCGTAGCGGGTTCGGATGGAATGGACTTCAGTTGGGGACAGCACAAACAAATTTATTTACAGGTATTTACAGGATAATTAATAAAGTAAAAATTTCAGATAAATACAATCCAGCAGTCAACAGTCAATTACAGCGTAAATTCAAGTCTTACGTACGATAAAAAACAGACTGCAAAACAGCTATCGTATAGCACAGCAACAGTAAATCGCAGCGAGCTCAATAACACCGCGTTAACAGCAAACGCAAACACAGCTCACAAATCCTTTAGTCCAGCGAGACGCTTTTTATTTCAAAGCCAACTCTCAACTAACTCGATCAAATCACTATAGCAACTAACTAACTCACGCCGGCTACTCGTCCTTATATAGCCGAGAAGCGCGTGCACCTGAGTCTCGTGAAAATTCTCAAAACATCGCGCACAATCTAGCGGCTACTAGATTATTCCTTTCGCCAAACCAATCAAGCTGGCGCGAGGCTCCTCGCCAAACGTGGCCAACCTTGGCGAGTTTTCGTGCCGCACGCCCGCTTGTAACATTGCCCCCTCCTCAAGGACTGCACGTCCCGGGCAGTACAGACCCCGAGCAGAAGGCACTCAAAAGTAACAATTCCATACACACAAAATTACAGACATAATCATTGAAAAAGAATTAACATAAAGAACACTATTTACAAATATACAGGTCATATTTACATAAATAAGGAAACCATGGTTTCAATTAAGTATTTGACAAGTCACCATAATAAGGGGCTAGCTGGTCGTAATGTACTACTCTTGGTTTTGAGTTCGGTGACTTCCTTATTCGAACCACGACGTCATTCAGTCGTTTCAGGACTGTATAAGGGCCTTCCCAGGAAGATTGCAGCTTCGGAGAGAGTCCCTTTCGTCGAATCGGGTTCCAGAACCATACCTTGTCACCTTCCTTGAATTCATGTCCGGTGGCTTTCGTGTCGTACCTGGTCTTCATCTTTTCCGTCGCTATGTTGATCCGATCTCGGGCAAACCTGTGTACGTCCTCTAAACGGGCCTGGAGGTCTTGAACATAATCCACAGGCGAAGAAGGCGTATCCGGTGGACACCCGAACAGAAGATCACAGGGCAGTCGGAGTTCCCGTCCAAAGAGCATCTTGGATGGTTTGAAGCCAGTCGTTTCGTGAACCGCGCTTCTATAAGCAAGCAGGAACAAGGGTAGTTTCTGATCCCAATCTTGTTGGTTTTTCGAAACGAAAAGAGAGAGGTTATTTAGAATAGTACGATTGAACCTCTCTACCATGCCGTCTGATTGGGGATGAAGAGGTGTTGTCTGGGTTTTGTCAATTCGAAGGAGTTTGCAGAGTCCTTGACATACAGCAGAAGTAAAATTCCTCCCTTGATCAGAGTGAAGCTGAAGAGGTGTTCCAAATCTGGAAATCCAGTTCTGAAGTAAGACTTCTGCTACAGTAGTCGCCTCTTGATCAGGAATTGGATAAGCCTCTGGCCACTTCGTGAAATAATCCATAACAACTAAGATGTTTCTATTTCCATTGTCCGTCCGAGGAAGAGGTCCCAAGATGTCAAAGGCGATTCTCTCAAATGGTGCACCTACATTATACCGCTGTAACTTACCACGACTGCGTGTTTTTGGTCCTTTACGGGCGTTACAGTCATCACATGTTCTGCACCATTCTTGAACATCATCTTTCAAGTTGTTCCAATAGAAACGCTCCCGGACTTTATGAATTGTCTTCATGACTCCGAAATGGCCACCTGCAGGACTGCTGTGTAACTCCTTCAGAACTTGGTTTATCCTTGATCGGGGAAGTACAAGTTGCCACTTAAATGACTTCCCATCTTCGGACTCCCATTTTCTATACAAGATGCCGTTTCTAATTTCGAGTGAATTCCAGGGAGCCCAATAACGTTTAGTTCCAGTACTAAGCTTGAAATGTTCTGCCATTCAGGCCTTGAATTGTGTGATTGCACGAATTCTATAATCGGTTTAATGTCAGGATCGTTTATTTGTTCTTTGCGAACCTCTTCGTCACTCCAGGGATCAGATTGATGTTGGACGGCTCCTGCGATTTGGCGTACAGTTGGTGTAACAATCCCATATTTCTTTTCAGCAGAGGAGCAGTAGCGACAACCCTCGGAGCAGGGCTTTCTTGATAAGGCATCTGCATTTCCATGCAATGACCCTTTCCGATGTTTAATTTCAAAGTCATATTCTTGAAGTTTCTGTATCCATCTAGCTATCTGACCCTCCGGATTCTTGAAATTTAAAAGCCAAGTCAGAGATGCATGGTCTGTTCGGAGCAGAAATTTTCTTCCATAAAGGTAACTATGGAAATTCTCCACGGCCTTCACTATAGCGAGCAATTCTTTCCTGGTGACACAATAATTTCGTTCTGGTTTCGAAAGACACTTGCTCCAATATGCGATGACACATTCGTGGCCTGAGACAATACTGCTCCAACGCTCTCATTACTTGCATCTGTATCCAGGATGAATTGTTTTTCAGGATCAGGATAGGACAGGATGGGAGCCGATGTCAAGGCCTCTTTCAAGTCGTTAAATGCCTTTTCACATTCATCCGACCACAAGAATTTTTGTTTGCTTTCGGTCAGCCTGTGTAGTGGTCTAGCGATCAAAGAAAACCCCTTAACAAATCTCCTGTAATATGTACAGAGTCCCAAGAAGCTTCTAAGTTCATGCACATTTTCAGGGCGGCGCCAGTCTCTAACTGCTGACACTTTTTCTGGGTCTGTTTGGACGCCCACTGCAGAAATTATGTGTCCAAGGTAGCTTACCTCATGACGGAACAAACGACATTTAGATGGATTCAACTTCAAGTTGGCATCTTTTAATTTTTCTAGAACCTTTCTTAAATTACATAGATGCTCTTCAAAATTCCGTCCGACTATGATGATGTCATCAAGATAAACGAGGCAAGCTTCTGGAGTAAGTCCTTTTAAAACGGTCTCCATTAGGCGTTCAAAAGTTGCTGGCGCATTACAAAGGCCAAAAGGCATGACCTTAAATTGCCACAGTCCATGTCCTCCAGTTGTGAACGCGGTTTTCTCACGATCGTCAGGATGAATCTCCACTTGCCAGTATCCACTCTTCAGATCGAGAGTGGAGAACCACTCGTTCCCGGAGAGTGTATCTAGTGTATCATCGATTCGGGGAAGAGGGTACGAATCTTTCTTCGTGATGTCATTCAATCGCCGGTAATCTACACAGAATCTTGTAGAACCATCTTTCTTTCGGACCAAAACGATGGGAGATGCCCAAGGACTAGACGAAGGTTCAATGACGTCCTTTTCTTGCATCTCATTTAACAAATCTTTCACCTCTTCCACTTTGGCAAATGGCAATCTTCTGGCGTTCTGTCGTATAGGAGGATGATTTCCAGTATTTATTCGGTGTTGCGTTAACTTTGTTCTCCCGACATCATCGGATGTTTGGGAGAATAAGTCTTTAAATTCATCAATAACTCTTCCTGCCTCGACTCTTTGCTCCTCCTTCAATTCAGTGTCTTTAAGTAATTCCAGGCTTAAACAGTCGGAAGACTCCTTTGATGTTAAGCAGGGATTTTTCTCGATACAGGTAACTGGAGAGCATTTAGCTAGAACTTCACCCTTCTTAATTAATTTTGATTTATTACTGACGTTGATAACCCTGATGGGTACATTCTTTTTGGAGAGATCTAAAAGACTGGAGGCCACCATCGTTCCGCTTGGAAGACTCCCGTCACTGGAAAATTCAACAACACCAAACCGGAAATTCTCCGTTTCGCCAGTAGATCCCTCTAAAATTATTTCTCTTCTAGCTGGGATAACAAAGTCTGTTGAAGCAACAATCCGATGGCAGGCGTTTAGTTCTCCAGAACCTAAATGGAAAAGAGTCACGTCTTCTGATGAGGAGTGCAGGGAGTTATTTTTAAAGTCAATTACAAAATCATATTTCTTCAGAAAGTCCAGTCCAAGTATAAAATCATCTGTAATTTCAGCTACGTAAACGGCATGGTCATAAGTAGCATTTCCAAATCTTATCACAATATTCATTTTTCCAATAATCGGGATTTTGTCACCAGTGACTGTTTGGAGGGTGACGCAGGGCGGTGTCCAGAGAATTTTCCTTCCAAGTTGTTCTGCAACATCTCTTCGCATGATGGTTACGTTGGCTCCTGTGTCGACGATCATTCGGCAGGGAGCTCCGTTGATGAAGGCTTCGACGAATAAACCATTTTCACCGCCACCCCTGGAAGATATCTGTAAAACTCCAAAATGGGGCTTTTCTTCAACTGGCAACCTCCGCCCCGCGAGACCGCCAAATTCTAGTTTTCCTGGTTGTTTTGAGAAGGGTCTTTAGCCCGTTCATTTAAGCGGGCTGAACAATTCCTTTGAACATGGCCCTCGTCGCCGCATTTCCAACATTTCACAGTTCTCTGGCCATGTTTATTGGGCCTTTCATCTCCTTTCCGGATAACCTCGCAAATTGTTTTTACCACTTCAGTTAGATTTTGCATCGAAGAGTCTGATACATCTTGAACCGTAGCACCTCTTACTGAGTGGCGATCCCTCCGAGAAGCTTGCTGAGCTGCTTCAAATTTCATTGAGTAAACCAAGGCTGATTTCAAGTCCTTCAATTCAGCCATTCGAAGTGACTTTTGTATCTCTGGATTTCTCACACCGTCTATGAAATACTGCAGGGCCAGTGTTTCCCGTACCTCGGCAGGACAGTCGGAGAAGGCAAGATGGGAGAGTCTCTCTACATCTGCTGCAAGCTCTTGCAGGCTTTCATTCGATCGTTGTTGCCGGGTCTTTAACTGAAGACGGCTATAGTCCTTGAGGCACTTTTCTCCGAAGCGCAACTCCAGAGCGTTTGAAAGAGCTTCAAATTCCAGATGTTGATCTTCAGGAACAGTCCTCAAAATATCAGCAGCTTCAGCCCGTAGTGATGCAGCCAGTTGACGTGCCTTCGTGACTGTATCCCAACCATTGGCTTCTGCGACGATGGAGAATTGAGTCTTATAAACTTGCCAAGATGTTTTTCCGTCGTACGTGGAAACTTTAATGCTTGATTTAGGAATAGCAGGTCCATAATGAGATATTTCGGGCTCTCGAACATTCGAGGATTGGTTTTCAGTTTTTATCTGTGCACTTTCCATTCTCTTAAATTTTTCTTCGACCTTCCTCTCCATTTCTTGTTCAAATGTTTTAAACTTTTCGTCCACTTTTTCAAATTTCTCTTCAAAACTCTGTTGAATGCTACGAATCTTTGCATCGTTCTCTTGAACCTTTTCCGCCAAAGCATCCACTTTGTTGTTGATTATTTCGATAATATTCGCTTGGCCTTGTTCTATCTTCTTCTCCATATTCTTTTGGCCTTGTTCTATCTTCTTCTCCATATTCTCTTGGCCTTGTTCTATCTTCTTATCCATTTCTTTAATGAAAGCAAAAAGCTGTTCAAATTTTGCTTTATCTGCTTCCTCCATCGCTCTAGTCTTCACCATTCAACCCCACTTCTGACACCAGTTGTTACGTTTTTAGCGTAGCGGGTTCGGATTGAATGGACTTCAGTTGGGGACAGCACAAACAAATTTATTTACAGCTATTTACAGTTATTTACAGGATAATTAATAAAGTAAAAATTTCAGATAAATACAATCCAGCAGTCAACAGTCAATTACAGCGTAAATTCAAGTCTTACGTACGATAAAAAACAGACTGCAAAACAGCTATCGTATAGCACAGCAACAGTAAATCGCAGCGAGCTCAATAACACCGCGTTAACAGCAAACGCAAACACAGCTCACAAATCCTTTAGTCCAGCGAGACGCTTTTTATTTCAGAGCCAACTCTCAACTAACTCGATCAAATCACTATAGCAACTAACTAACTCACCTTAATTGAAAATTGAGTGAGGTACCTAGCCCCGCAGGGGCTTACCCTCAAGCGTAGCAGGTGTTGGTGGCAGCGTGGCTTGCGACTGACTGACTTAGACTGGAAAGTGGCTTGGTGCTCCCAGTAAGTTGGGGGCGTGGCGAGAGAGAGAAACAGAAATGTAATTGGCTGTGCGATTTGACTATAAAAGGTTTGAGCTAGAAAATTTTTAAACAGTTTATGGAGCAGAGGGCTTGCAGATAGCATTAAGGAGAATAAGAATTTTTGCTGTAGGGTCGGGATTAACTAACTAACTCACGCCGGCTACTCGTCCTTATATAGCCGAGAAGCGCGTGCACCTGAGTCTCGTGAAAATTCTCAAAACATCGCGCACAATCTAGCGGCTACTAGATTATTCCTTTCGCCAAACCAATCAAGCTGGCGCGAGGCTCCTCGCCAAACGTGGCCAACCTTGGCGAGTTTTCGTGCCGCACGCCCGCTTGTAACAATATGTATGGGAAAATTCAAGAAAAAAAAAACTTTTTATTCATAATTATATAATACATATACAGCAAATTCAAATCATGAGCAAAATAATCTTTATATGTCTAAATAAAAATGATTATAATTACTGATAAAAATACAGCAAAACTTCAGAGACTTTGATTAAAGATTAAATATATTCAAAATTTTAACACCTGATCTATGATATTTCATTAATTGAATTGAATTCATTTCTCCTGAAGAAGAGAAAAACAGGAAACAATGACATAGATCTTTTCTTATTATCAAGCTTTACTAAATAACAGGATCCACATGCTATTATAGAAAATATAACACAATTTTATGTAACAGCAAAATAAAATTTTATTTATTTATTTTACTATTTTTTTTTTTTTTTTTGAAAAAAAAATAGGCTTTTTTATATATTTTGCCGTAGTTAAAAATTATTCATCTACTTAATTTATGTTTCCATCTTTTATCAGTAGAGAAAATTAAAAGTGAAAGTGAATTCTATACTTATCAAATTCATCTATTAATGGAAAAAAATGACTTGAGAAAAAAGTGAAATGTTCCATTTAGAGGAACTTGGCATTGGAAAAGGTTAAACCATGTGCATTTTAAAAGCGGATATTAATTCAAAAAAAAAATTATATTTCTAAATAATTTGCAGTTTTTTAAAAAAGTTATTAAGGTGAAGTTGTTTGTTTTCTTTTGTTTCAGTAAATTTTTATCATTTCCAAATATTAATTAATCGTCTTTTTTTATTATTTTCTTGTAAGAATATACAAAATTGGAATTATCTACTCTTATTACAAGTTTATATTGCATTTTCTTTCATAAAATTGCTTTCTGAAAGTTTTTCTGTGCTCTAATTTTAGGATCACATAGAAGATGAAGAAATGTGTGTTGATGAAGATATGTTTTCATACAGCATGTCTCCTGGCTTCAAAAAGTCTTGTATTAAAGTTTATAGATAGTTGGTCGTTGATTTTATCTTAATTTATTGTATAATAAAATGCTATGGTTGTAAAATTGTCTGGATTCATTTTTTGCTCGTATTCATTCTTTCTGATTTTAAAAATTAATTCATTTTCAGACTTTTTGAAACAATTACTTTGTATAGGTAAGTGAATCTTCCATTAATGATTAGTAGGTTTGGGATCCAATAGTCTCAGTCTTTAATGGAAGTGCAAATTTGTGATATATCTTGGTTAGTAAATACAGATGAAATTTTGTTTGTTTTGTAATATGCAAGTTTGAATGGTTGCGCTCGGTAAGGTACCTTTCACCTGCCTTATATTTTGCCACAATTCAGAATTATAAATATTTATCAGGCAAATTAAGTCAGCTCACTAGAATAAACAAAACCATGTGATTGTATTTGTGAAATGTAAGGTAAAATATGAATGGTGACAAAAAAAAATTTGATAGAGCTATGTATTATTTATACAAATCTATTTTGAGATTATTTTCAATGGAAATAGATCAATGGATAGATTAAATAATATGCACAATTCAGTGAGCCTGACTTTAAAAAGTAGCAGATTGATTAAAAATTTAGTTACTGTATATTTTTTAATTTTTAAAAGATAATTGAATTTTTTATATCAGTTTTTATTAACCTTTTGATGGTATAAGGATTATATATTTTCTCTAGGCTTATGGTTTAATTGAGTTAGAATTCCATGTATTCTTAAATATTCTGATATGTTTTGGGGAGAAACAACACAATTTCAAGCACAAAATTTTAAAAAATATTTTTTACATTTTTTCTAATTTTTTACTTTATGTATATGTGTGTGTGTGTGTTTAACTCTTTCTGTAAAGGAATATATCATTGGGAATAGCATGATATAAAAACTTTTGGTTAATGCCTTATTTAATATTAAGCTGATACTTCAAAAAGAATATTCTATAAATGAATTTCAAGCCTTAAAATAGTTATTGCCCACTGTGATAATGGGGAATATGATATTAAAAGAATAATTTACATTAACAATGACAGATTTTTTTAAAAATGTGTTGTCTTTACTTGAAAGCAAAATAAAAATGGCCATTTAATTCTGAATTCATTACAAAGTGCTAATAAACATTATGCTCAAATCTTCATTCAACATTCTTTAATCATTGTGACAAAGTTATTTTAAATTAAATTTATATTTAACCATTTATCTTTTCTTATTCATTAATAAATATCTTTACATTTTTGATTAAACTCTAAATATGTTTTGGATTCTTTTCTAACTTTTTCCGTCATCTATATTGGGCAGTAAAAAAGAAAATTGAATCTACCAAATATTAATTCCTGATTACCGATTTTGTAAAAAAAATAAATGAATGTATCTGAATTGCATTGAATGAAAGTCTTGTCACCTATGAATTTTTCTAGTCAACCAAGCCCTCAGGGGCTCACCTACTATAGGTGAGTACGGGTGTCCCAATCCCGAGGTTCCCAGGGATCTTTACTCCATTCATGTTTCTTCTCTACACCTTCTGCTGCGTTTCTTTCCCTCGACGATAAGTCAGGATGCTCTCCATAAGAAGCTGTTGCCGCTCTATTTGCTTTTTGCTTCTCATGGACAGCCAGAAACCACACGTGTTGACCGTGCGTGGTGACCCATTAGATGGGTGGTACATTTCGGTCTCCGGTGTATCAATCGGCCGGTATCCTAGACACATGACTGGGCTGCTCAAGGGGATCAAGTGAAGAGGTCACTCCTTGGGCTTGGCATTAAGAGTTGTCGCTGTCCTCGGGGGTGATTCCCAGCGTATAGACTTCGATTAACACCATGGTAAGTGCCGAGGCTGGAGATGGCCAGAGCCGGTGGCTGCCATCCCTTTTTAAGCTCCGTGGTGGGCGTTGTAGTCGAGCCTGAACTTTAAGCTGATTGAAGAATTACTTAATAACCATTCACTATGCCAGCTCAATTATGGAGAAGAAACATATTAAGGAGCAAAACCTTTCTTTCACTAAATCTCGCTGTATGCTCACCTTCTCTAGCCCCGTACTTTAATTTTAGAGTAGGAGCGGATTTGCTTGATAGCCATTTTCCCTCCTTTTTAGATCATTTAACTGGAAGTGGTGCTAATACTTCACGTCTACCACGATATGTTTTTAAAAAAGCTGACTGCATGGACTTTACTTCAAAGGCACAGATAGCACGTAATATGGTAGATAAATAGGATTTAAATAGTCTTGTAAATTTAATAATTGATGCTATTATAAACGCGGCAGATTCTACTATCCCAAAATTTTGTGTCAGGAATAATCAAATATAAATAACTATGAAGGAACCAAGATTGTTCAAATGCACAAAAAGAACTTCAAAAGGCCTGGAACGTTTTTAGGCGGTGACCAACAACAATTCATTTGATTCTTTTTCAAAAAGCAAATTCTATATAACTACGAGTTAAGAGGCGAAGTCAAAGGACTTATTGGATTAAATTCGTGTCGAGTATAAATTCTTCTGAAACTTCCAAACATATGTGTACCAGCATTCGAAAGGTATGTGGTTTATATCCTGATAATTCCATTTCTTGCCTGAAGAAGGATGGCCAACACATATTCAGTGTTCAGGAAATGGCTGATGCACTTACAGAGACTTTTGTCTCTGTATGTTCATCGAATAATTACACGGAACCTTTTCTTACAAAAAAATACCTGGAAGGTATAAAATTACGCTTTAAAACGAAAAGGCATCTGTCTTACAATGCTGATTTTACTATCTTGGAGGTGCGTAAAGCATTATCTGTCACAAAACAGACAGCACCAGGGCCGGATGGAATTACATGCAGCTCAATCAATTACTTGCTTGTTCACAATTTGCTGAATCAATGCTGCAGCACTTAATCAGAGAGATCCCTCTAAAATCTTCTGTACCTGTTTAACTGAATTTGGAAAGAACACGTATTTCCTGATAAATGGAAGTTTTCTATAATAATTCCTATACCAAAGTCTGGAAAGAATCCACAGGAATCATCTAATTATAGACCAATAGCCCTCACCAGCTGCTTTTGTAATGTTTCCGAAAAAATGGTAAATGCATGCCTCGTTCATATACTGGAAGAAAAGGAATTTGTTTCTCCTTTCCAAAGGGGTTTCGGAAAAAACCTTTCCACAATTGATAATCTTTTGTCTTGGAAACGGATATTCGATCGGCCTTTATAAAAAGGAATCATTTGGTGTCAGTACTTTTTGATATAGATAAAGCGTACAATCGAACGTGGAGATACAGAATCATGAAAAATTTTTACGACCTCAACTTTAGACGGTATCTGCCCCTTTTTATTCAAAAATTTTTACTCCACAAATATCTTATAGTGTGTTAGGGGAATACCTATTCCAATGCTTTTTGCCAGGAAAATCGTGTTCCACAGGGTTGTATATGAAGCGTGACACTCTTTGTTGTATCTATTGATCCTATTTTATCAGTTATACCAGCAACTATCAACAAGACGCTGTATGTAGATGATATGTAAAAATCTTGCTATGCTCACGACATGCGATACATTGAAAGACAGCGATAAATAACATTGTAGACTGGACAAATAAACATGGCTTCACATTCTCCCCTCAGAAAACAGTAGCTATACATTTTTTGCAAACGCCTTCTTCATCTGGGGCCGGAATTGTTTTTGAATGGTATTCCAATTTCATGGAATTATTTTTGATAAAAGATTGACTTTCCTTTTGCATATTTGAGGAGTAAATGTATGAAGTCATTAGACATTCTAAGGGTTTTGTTTAATACCTCTTGGGGTGCTGATCGAACGTACTTACTAAGAGTCTATCGTGGTATCATTCGATCAACAATTGATTATGGATTGTGTTATGGCTCTGCTAGGCAATCTTACCTTAAACGTCTGAACGTTGTTCACCATCAAGCTCTGAGATTGTGCGTAGGAGTATTCAGGACATCACTAGTAACTAGCTTATATGCTGAAGCGTTTGAACTCCCTTTGTCCAATAAGAGAGTGAAGCCATCATTGTTATATTTCTATTGTATTTCGTCCAATAAACGTCATCCATTTCATGATAAATTCTGGAATAATGTTAATGACCGTCTGTTTAATTCGTGAAAGTCCTATACACCTCATTTGGGTTGGTGTATACCGAAACTACTAACAAATGATTTTAGCGATATACAAGAACATGCGGATGATAATCCGAATCTTCCTCCATGGATAGAAAATAAATTACACTACGAAAACCTCTTTAAACAATTTAGAAAATCAGATACTGATACTCTGTTTTTATTTCCCTTTTTAAGTATCATCGTGAATTTTATTGTTCCTATGAACCTATATTTACGGATGGTTCTAAGTCATCTGATCATGTGGGTAGCGCATTTGCTCATAGACATCGCATTATAAGTTATAAACTACACCCTTTTTACTTCTATATTTACCCGGAAAAAACTGCTATTTACTTAGTCCTAAAATACATTGGTGAACATCTGATTCGTAAGTATGTTATTTACACGGATTCTCCAAGTGTTCTGAAGGCTCTTAACTCTTCATATCTTGGACATCCACTTCTGCAGGAAGTGGAAAAGATGTATCGCCTTCTGTGTTTGAAAATTAGTTTTACTTTCCTGAATCCCTTTGCATATGGGTATTTCTGGGAATGAAACCGCTGTTAGAGCGGCTAAGTCAGCGAATGTAATTTTGTCTCAACGTCTTTCAGATAAAGATATTCGTGCTGCTATCATTCTTTGGTGATATCGCCATTGGTAGTATATGAGACATGGAGATTTACAACAAGCTTCATTTTGTTAAGCCACAATTGATCAACTGGTCTCCCAAATTAAACAGGTGGTATGATGTAATTTTGTCTCGACTTCTCATAGGTCATACTCGCTTGACCCATAAATATTTATTTTTCGTCGAGTCTCCACTAGTAAGTGGTAATTGTGGAGGTCTTTTAACACTTCATCATATTTTAATCGTATGTGCAAGTTTTATGGATCTTCGTTGTAAACGTTTTAACTCCAACAATTTTACTTCAAATTTTTTATTGAGTGAAACATATCTGACCCAAACATTTTCTGATTTCTTATAGGTGTGAATATTATTCATGATATGTAACTTTGCGTTTAAATAACTCCCTCACGTTTTTAACTTGTTTGTACATAGTCACACTTTCATACCATTGGACTACTTTTTATCTCATTAAGAAAATTTCAAGATGTTTCGGCGCAGCATATCCTATATCAGGATCTTGCGCCAAAAATCCAAATTATAGTCAACCAAATTACAGGTGATTTAGTAATATACTGGTGTTTGCCTTTTTTTTTTTTTTTTTTGTATTAATTCTGTCTGTATTTTGTATTATTTGTCTAGAGATTTGCAGGAATTTGCCTTTCATAATTACCTTTTAGATCTATTTTTATAATAGATTCGAATTGTGTAAGTACATGGAAAATATATACCTATATAATTTACCAATTTTATTGGTTAAGGTGAGCAAACATAGTGCAAACAAGGGCTCTATATTGGCCTGCTTTATATAGCCTATCTATTACTTTCACTTTTAAATTTAAGGCTATTAATCTGAGATGAAAAGTTTAAAGGAGAAAATTATTGATATTAGCAAGACTTATACAACGAGTTATCGTATATTGGCTTAATTAGGTCCAAGAATAAATTTTGTTTAAAGCTAAAGATTTTGAATAATATTTTTCTACCCAGTTCCTCTAACTTAGAATGCAATTTCAACATTTCTGCTAAAGAATATGTCACACAAAAAGGTATGCTTTGTAAAAATTTCATATCCATATCATTTTTTTTTTTTCAAATTGCATTCTGTTAGGGAGAAATAAAAACATTAGTTGAAAAATCAAATAAATGATTTTCGATTGGACTATA
>JAOUZG010013052.1:932523-954049 GCA_026289955.1 Argiope argentata
AAAAAAACATTTGGTGAAAATTAAATTTGAAATTAACATTTTGTCTTAGTTTTCAAACTAAAATACATTTCCTCGTGACTATATACCATGTAATTTTTTTACAAAATCAATCGCCACAAAGTATATATATATATATATTCTTTTCCTTTCCCAAACTTGAAATTTTCCTGAAAATTAGCATGAGAATATTGTTTGAAATTGAGAAATTGCTTTTTTCATATGATTTTATTTTTCTGTTTCTAAATGCACATGCATAAAAAAAGGGTTTGCAGAATTTTTTTTAAGATTTCAATTTTTTTAGAATTTTTTTATTGTATTGAAATCATTAAAACGGATAAATACATATCTTTTTTTTTTTTTTTTTGTATATGAAGGAAAAATGTTGTAATCATTAAAAAAAATTCGAACACGGAAGATGAATTTGCATATTTCAAAATTAAGTGAGTTCGAATAATACATTTTTTGAATTATGTCTATGAATATTATATTCTTAAGTACATTTGGCCAAATTTGGTTGCTGGATCAAAAAGTCTATAAAACGCTAACACGCCGAGCTCCTTCATTTTTAATAAAATTTTCAAATGGTTCGTGGGGTTTTTTTCTTCTTTTGTATGCTCGAATGATATTTTCATGCCGATAATACGTCAAAAAATAATGGATATTTAGAAAAAAGTAAGATGCTGATTTCTTCACAGCTATCCTCGTGATCTCGTGAGCAAAATTCCAGCTCACTTCCTAACAATCTTTAATTGCACTAAAACTCTCCACACTGTATTATTTTCTGATTTGTTATTCAAAATTCTTATATATTTTATTTAAAAAAATTCAATTCATAATCTAATTATGATAATATTATTTTTTAAAGCCTAGAAGACTGCCATTTTTTACTCACACACACAAAAAAAAAAATGCTTGAACGTTTAAAGTAGTAAAAATAATTGTACTCCTTATAGTCAGTGTTCTACTCACGTAAACCTCGAATAGCTTATTACATGATTTTTTTTTCTCAACAAATTTTCTTTTCTTTCGGAGATGAAATCTTCTTCCTTTGAAAAATGAATTAGCATATCGTTCAAGGTTTGCTTAAACAGCTATTACAAAAATCAATTGCTCTTATCTAAGATGAAATTCAAATGTTTGAAGGACACGATAAAGAATATTAATCTTGTGCGCTTAAAATGCTAATTAGACGAATTAGTTCGACTAGATAAGAAAATTATCTTTATATTTTCAGTTTTTCTCCACGAAATTACTTAGTGCCTCGGCTTTTATTGAACATCGTAACATTGTAGGATATACAAATTAAAAGTATTTGTACAGGGTCTGTCTAAAGAAGGGGCCCCCAGGTAAGTGGGGTACCCCAAATCGAATAGAAATTTTATTTTGCTTTTCCTTCTTTAACGAATGTTCTTCATTACTAAAGTAGTGAAGCAGAGGGGTCCCTAAAGAAGTTTCCGCCCCGTGCCCCAACTATGCTAAGTTGGGCCCTGTATTTGTATTACAACTTCATAAGCTATTCCGTTTGTCGGAATATGTGAATCGCTGGATACAGAAACCGTCATAAATGCGTACAAACTTCAAAAAATCATAATAAATTATGAAATAAAAAAAAATTGGTTTGCAGGGCTAAGTTCAGGAAGAAAGTCTGGATTTTTTTGGCATTAAAATACCTATTAAACAACCCGATAGATGGCGCTCTATCGTTACACTGATAAAGTGTATGCAAATCAGGAAAACAGAGCGCAATAGCTTAACAAAATGCATTTTATTTTAAAGCAAAATAGGTACGACGTGGCTGCTACAACTGTATTAAGCAAATAAGGCACGTAATTTCTCCTAGTACAGCTGAGTGTAGCATAGCGGCATCGATGCCATCGACGACCCCTTTGACCTTTAGTATTTCCACAGTAAAAATTCCGTTGGAAATCGTGAGACCCACTTAATTTTACACCCTGAGCTTGTCATTCTGTCCTCAGTGAATGTGTTTCAGAGGTACGTATTGAAAAAACAATCATCGTGAAATAGGGCACCATCTTGCATTAAGGTGATATCTGGCAACTGACATATTTGCTGCAAATTGGCACAATGTAGTCTCTTAGAAGCGTTAGATGCCGTCCTGCAATGGCGGAACAGGTTTTTCAACAGTATTCAGGACAATTCTCTTTAAAAAAATAAAGAAATTGCCCACAATACCAAATAGTCACATGTGGAGACTGTAGTAGTTTGGTCACGTGCTCACGAAAATTTAATTTTATTCTTCCTTCCTATGCCTTTTATGCAAGTGCATTTGCTTTTGATTATTATTATCATTATTGTTTTGTGATTGTTTTTACTCCCTGGAAGCTGCAGTTCTTATTTTTAAAAATTAAATTGAAGTTCCGTGTTAATTTTTCTTTTCTCTTGTGGGCATTTAAAGGCTGAAGAACATTTAATTTCGTTTTCAATTTCATTTGTCAACTTTTAGTTAAGTGCAAACATGAGCTATGGATTTCCCAAATGGCCATAAGTTAAATCTTAAGTGTTTAGTTTGTTTACTATCTCACTGCATACAATAATATGTGCTCTATAACTAAAGTTATATGTACTGTTGTTATTAGTGACAGTTGCCATGGACAAGCTTCGCCGAGACATCAGCGCGTTTTAAACCGAAAGGAACGTCTCGTGTTTTGAAGTAGCGCTAACTAGTGCCAAGAGCGTGACTGAGCTACTCCTTTATCGCTTGCACAGCCCCCTTTTACTAGGGTGGGGACACATTCATACACCTTACAGATAGATCATATTAGACCCATGTCCGAAGTGGAACTTAGACCCGGAACGCCCCTCTCTTGGGGAAGACGGGCTATACCCCTATCCTAGGACGTCGGCAGATAACTGTACTTTATGTTATTATGACTGGCAATTCTCGATGAAAATCTTGGTAGTACACAATATTTCTTACAATTTCCTCTATATTAAAAATTCGTGGTTCATGGCATGCTGTCATTTTCTATTATTATCTACTTCCTCTCCCCTTATAGGTAGCGGTGGACTGGTGATGAGGTTTCAGCTTCGAAATTGGAAGGTTTTAGGTCTGAGATCCAATTCTATCGAAGAATCATCTTATAACTATTTGATGACCGTCTTTAAAGCATTTGAAAATGAATATTTTCCACAATATGCATGAGGTATGATCAATAATCTTTGTAGATCTTATGGATTCAGTTAACGAAATTAAATTGTCGGATGAAAGAGTTTTAGCTTCATAAAAAGTGTTTGAATGTGTTTTAAAAACTCAATTAATTAAAACATTTGTTTAGAAAGATAATTATTTGTTGTAAGAATATTCTTATTACAATTATTAGAAAATATACTACGTATAAATAAATACATCATGAAAAAATCCTCCAAGTGTGCAGAAATACTTTAAAATTCAGGCTTCAAAACGCATTTTATTACGATTACTTACGACAACTTGGGTGCTGAATTTTATGGATCTATTTACACAAAGATTTTGTGGATTGTCTGTACATCTCAGACAGAACCATAAACATAAATACTTGTAAGTAAAGATAATAACCGTAAATTCATATCACTGATTCATGTTTATGTCTTTTGATGTAGAAACTCTTTGGAAAGACTCTAAACCAGTAATAGCTTGACATTTTAAATCCTGTAACTACGCATGAGAGGTGAAACAATGCCTTTTGTTTGTCAAACAATAGTATTTTAAGAGAGAGATTTATGTTCAGAAATTCAAATACACATTTTTTAAAAACTGCATCAATCATTACCCGAAGATTTCCTGAGATTTTAAATACAAATACATGTGTAAAATAAATTCAATCAGTGATTTAACAGGGCAGCTGACAAAAAATAAAAAAAAGTATTCTGCCAAAATATAAAAAATTTCCAAATAATCAAATTATAATGAACATAATTTTTTGAATAAACAACTAGATCTATTTATCCCTTATCATTGAATGTATATATTAACAATAAAACTTTTTAAACAGAAAAAGCAATCTATAGCAGGTCGTAATGTATAGCAGAAAAACTGGTATAGCAGGTCGTATGCAAAGAATGGAGATATTCAACCAAGCAGCGTAAAGCGATGCAGTTGACAGTGCGTATATAAGACAACAGGTTTCTGAGGAGTCTATTATATCTTTTTTGTTGTTGTTATAATGGCAGGTTATAAATATTTAAAGTATTTTCAACGGAACTAATCGTTGGCGCACGAGAGGTGGTGCACTGCATTTCTGAAGAAGAGATGGATTTTGGGTTTTCGTGCGCAGCCATTTCTAGGATGTACGACTAATACAAGATTTCCGGTAAAACTTCAAATCTCCGACAACGGTATGACTTGAAAAAAGTCTTTATCATCGAGGCCTGAAAAGAATCGCTATAGGATATAAGCGTCCAACACTTCCTGAAGTTGCTGCAAATTTGAATGCAGGCCCATCAGCAAGTGTCAGCGTATGCACTATGTAACGTAACCTAATTGATATGGGCTTTCGCAATCCCAAATCATCTCGTGTACCATTGGTCATTCAGCGGCACAAAGCTCTGTACCTTAGCTAGACTCGTCATTCCCCCATTGGACTCTTAAAGATTGGAAAAGCGTTGTCTGGTCTAAAGAGTCACGTTTCCAAGTGTATCGGGTGGGTGGATGTATACTGATGTGGAGAAAATTGCATGAATATGTGGATTTCTCATGCCCACAAGGAAATGTGCAAGTTGGTGGAGGCTCTATGAGGGTAAGAGGCATGCGAAGTTATCATGAAATGGGACCGTTGATGTATGTAGACTCTGCCATGATAGATCAGCAGTACTTTAACATCCTTTCTGGCCCTCTGCATGTATTCATGTTTTGTGAGCATTCTAACGGACGTGAACAATTCCCACAGGATAATGTGGGACAACCCACATGTCTACTGTGTCGACTGGCTTGAGGAGCACTCATCTGAATTTCTTTCCCTCTTTTGGCCACCTAATTCCCCATACACGAACATTATCAACCATATCTGGCATGTTTTGTAATGTGCTGTCCTACGGAGATCACCACCACCTCTCACTCCCATGGCTTTGTGGGCTTTCCTGTATGAATTATGGTGTGAATTGTGTACAGAATATCTTCAGAAATTAGTTGAATCCGTGTCATGCCCTGCTGCGGCACTTCTGTATGCTTGTTGGGATAGAGAATGGTTCACGATATTAGGTACGTGTACCATTTTTTTTTTGGGGGGGGTGGAAGACCTCAGTGTATATGATGGTCAAGGTACCTTTTCCCTCATAATGAATTTCAGAACTTTTGGTAAAATAATCATACATAAATTGTACGTTTCGTGCCCTTTATTTTGCTTTAAATACATTTATTTTCTTAATTATGAAACAGAGCCAGGATAAAGTTTAAATAGAATAATTTTTAAAATCTGATTAATTTTTTAAAATTTTCAATTTTAATTTAAAAAAGTTTTAAATGAAATAAAACAGATTGAAAAGAATGAATTGAAAAAAGTTGGCTGAATATTGTACCCTTTCAAACTGCATTTTTTGTCCCAATTCCATGGAAGATCCTTTGGTTATACAAGTATCGTGTAACTTGTATATGTATGGGATCAAACCTTTTCTTATTGGTGTTGTACTGATCAATGATTAAAATGCATTAGTACACCAGGGCCTAAAATACAAGTACCACCTGCTCTGGAGTTGACCGTGTATTTTAGTCACTGGTACTATAACATCATTTAATCAATCATCATGTGTTCAATAATACAAAGTAAGACCTACAAGCCTCTTCCTATAGCGCTAAACTCTAAATTAACAAAATATTTAATATTATGTACTAGTCGCTTTAGCGACAAATGCCAAGAATATTGACTGTGTTTGCACTTAATTAACTACTATAGGCTTAATTTGATATTTACGACACCTCAACAAAGAATTTTTAAGCAGCAGATTGTGGAAGATATTAAAAAAGCTTTAACTTAATAAACTAGTCTGTTTATTTTGTTTGCGAGCATCCTTAATTGAGTTGAGTCTCATGACATCATAGTACTATTAAAAATTAAGCGTCTAGATAATCTATTTAAAATTGCACATAATCTTTTATGACAATGTATTCCCCTTTCTCATATAAACTGTCATGTTAAAGGTAATAAGATGAATGCTTCCTTCCTTAACTTTAAACACTGAAATAAAGTCACGTGATTAAATATTAGATAAAACAATGGAAACGGTTTAAATTTTATAACAATAATGAAATTTATTGATAAAGATTGAAAAAAGATATATACCTCCCCTAAACGTTTTGCTCCCCAATTCAATTTGTACTCTTAAGGTGTGTTTTTTAACGTATACTATTATATTTTAGGAAATAATCATTGAAACGCAGAATAATGCAACTGCTGTTAAATGGTTAAAAATTCTACACCAACATTTCAAAAATATTAATCCGAGATGCACATTCCCACCCTCCAAAGAATCGTTGCACTAAATTTGGAAGTTCTTGGTCGAGCGGTTTATCTGGAAAAGACACAATACATGCATACGCTTAAACAGATTATCTTTTATTATCAGCAGAGAATTGTTTGTTCCCATGAAAACACAACCATATTTTTCGGCTGTTGTGTAGGTTGATGATTAAAAATGGAAAAGAACCATATCATTAATTCTTTCAGTTATCAATTATTCTTTCAATCTTTATGAATGTTTCTATTAAAAGGATGATAAAGTTTAATCATATTCAGTGCTTTTAAGATCACGTAGATATATTTTTTTCTCTATTTCATATCTGAACAATTTTGTGGTTTTTGTCTATCCGTTATCATTTGATAAAGATGAAATAATTCATTGTTTTTTTCTCTCACTAAGCCAATTTTATTTGAGAAATGAATACAGTTATCTCATTCAGAACTGAAAATAGAATTTATTAGAGATATAGCAGAAAAATTCAAACAATGTGATTTTTTGAGTGCATAAATTTTATCTAAAAATATAGCCTTGCATTAATTCAGAAAAACATATCAAGATATTTGACTAATGATTGCATATAATCCTTTTTTGGTAATTGTGATATGAACATATTAACCGTTTATTAATACATTTCGGAAAATATCATAATAATTTTCGATTGCTGATATTGGAAACAGCTTTTAAAAAGCCTATGAATAGAAAATAAAAGAATACAAAACCGATTTGCATGAATAATAGAAAATATGCAAGAAATTATATGAATTATTTGTTAGAAGCTGCACTAATATTTTGCAAGAAAATTCTACTTCACTTCAAGAAAATTCTACTATATTTTGCAAGAAAATCATGTAACTCATATGATCACGTGCGGAGAATAGTGTTGCAAGTGATGTCGTGTTCGTAGTAAAGGCTTTTGAGTCTCTCTTAATTTAGCTTCAATATATCATGGGCTATCTTTCAGGGAATTTGATCCACACTTAGACTTTCTCCAGATAAAACAATAAAGGAAATATTCTTAAAAGCCTTCAGTAATTCATGTTAGAACGTCTGCTTTGAATATTGCTTTTTAAGAGTTCAATATCATAATTTTTTTTCTTTCGATTCACATTCAGGCCTTTTCTTCTAAATGGTTTTTATTTTCTCGTATTAGAAGAATACAAACGGAAAGCACTGTAAGATTTTAAAAAAACTCATTTTTGTCAAATTTCCACCACCCTTTTCGTGGAAAAACATTTTTGGGATAATATTTGTCACAGTGTGTGTAAACAAGATAATAAAAAAAATACAATATTTAATTGAAATGAAATTTGTCTGTTCAAAATTTAGGGATTTCTTTCAAAATTTTGATGGAATTTTTCGAAGAAATGTTCTGTCTGTCTCACTGCCGAAATGCATGTGAACTAAAATAAAAAGTAACGATCTATATGAATTAAATTAGGAATACTTGAACCAAAACTATTTTAAAAAAAGAAGTTGAAGCATTTGTTAATTTGAACAGTTGAGTGTATGAGAATGCAACGTCTCCAAAACGCAGCAAGTGAAATAAGTAGAATTTGATATATTGCTTTGAAGCTGAAATTGTAAATATATGTCAAATTTCGGAGTCAATCAGAGAAAAGAGAGATGTGGAAAATGCATACTAAGTTGTTTTTTTCTTCGTCGTCTTCTTCATTATATTACAAGCCATAAAACTTGCCGTACTACGTCACTACAGTTGAGAGGCGGATAGGAGGAGTGCACTCATGCTTACAGATTGCTCAGACTTTCAGGGATGTATATCACTTTTGAATCTACACTACAGCATCTCTTTTTATATTCAGGAGACGGAAAGAAAGAGAAAATATATAGAAGAAAAATAAGGTGCTGGAATATTTAAATACGCAAAAACGTTTAGGAGAGAAAACGCAGTTCGATTTAACCACTTGACATACGAATTTATTTAACTTCCTTATTAGATGACACACCCAATATTAAACATTTATTGTTATTTCAATTCCTATAATAATGTAACGAGTTTTAAGATAATGAAAAGTTTCTAAATGATCTGGCATTTTAAATTGCTGAATACTTTCACTTAATTACAGGTTTTAAATTATTAATTCAACAATTCGATGCGCGTGTCAGAGACGTCGTTGTATGTGAAGTGGTTAAGGTTCATTATTTCGTACCATTTTTAAATTATTATGCTTACTTTCTTATGCTCTATAAAACTGCCATGCTTAAATATATATTTCCTCTGTACAATTGAGTGATGTAATGGATAATTGAGTTTTTTTTCAAATACAATAATATATTGAGAAAAATTATAATAATTGTCAAAAAATTCAAACTGGAAATCTCGAAGAATTTCTGACATTCGTGAATAAGAGAAAAAAATGGATTCATGTCGTTCTGTGAACGTGATAAATTAAAAATGCTTTGAGCGAGATGGATGAAGTTTGATATATAGTATTACTACCATATATCATTATTTAGATTTACAGCCCAATTTCGACAGAAATTCATTAAAAAAATTACTCTGAAACTACGGAGACAAGTTAACATGAAGAATACAAAATGGAGGAAATTAGAGGAATAAAAAATTTTACGTAGATTTTACATCTAATGTGTAGGTGGGATTAAAATTTGGAAGGTATGGTTTTAAAGGTAAAGCCGTGACCGTCAGTTAGTCTGTTTCGCGTGCATATAAAAGCGATAATTAAAAAAACTTAATAATTTAGATAAAAAAATTTGATATATGGTTTTAGCATTCAGATATAAGAGGAGACTTTTTGTATGTAGATTATTTTAAGTTGGAAAAGGCGCATTAGAAAAATAAACATTTAATTAATATTAAAGATGAGAACATTTATCGTGTGTTATCGAATACAAGTAGCGAACTCCATCATAACAAAACTGCTGTTGCCACTCAGCATCAATAAATCCAGGAATAATAAAATTACAATTAAACGAGAACCTTACTCAAAGTATAGATCTTTATCAAATTTTTGAACAATATCTGTCAAAGAGTTGACCTTCAAACAGTTTGTACTTTCGCGAGCATGTTAATGTGATAATTCGAAATCACGTAGCAACTTTTTTAAAAAATCAATTACTATGCGATCTTGTGACATTAATTGCAGTCTTTGTGTAAAATTTTGTGTTTAATCAATTGTAAAATAAACATTCACAGCGCATGCTTTCTTCTACTTTTGTATTACTTGTATCCTAGAAATTGATCATCAAAAAATCACTAATGATCGCACTCTATTAAGCTTTTTAGTACTGGCCCTGCCATCTAAAAGGAGTGCGGTGGGTGCTAAGCATCGTTATTGAGGGGGCTCCATCGTGATTAAGAATGAAAATAGTGTTCTGAACAATAACGTTTAAACATATCGAAAGAATACAAGTTTGTTTCTACGTGGCTGGCTGAGCGTCTACTGACGCCGTTATTAGGCAACAATCACCGCAATACCTATAAAAAATGGGAGGGGGTTCATTTATTATTAAGAAGAAAATTTGTTATTAAGAAACAAACTTCAGACATGTTAGGCAACGAGCGGCTAGACTGGGCGTCGTTTGCGCCCAGAAGTCAAGGATGAGGTTATGTTGAAATGGATTTGTAAATCTTCAGATATCTATTTCATCATTTTTAATATAACATTTTTATATGTGCATCTGTGTTTATTTATTTATATTAAGTTATTAATACAAAAAGTAAAACGAAGATAAATTAAACCACCAACTCCCAACGACGGACACTGAATTACTTCTTTACCAGCCACATCCGAAATGAAAAAATAAAAATAAAAATAATAAAAATAAGGAAAAAAAATTTTAAATAGAGTATTCGACGAATTTGGAAATGTGCGATATATTATAGCCTAGTGCAAGTGTGCAAAATATTATTAATATAAGGTAAACAGATTTAGAGTTACTTACCTCGCCTACTAGGTAGTAGCTTATAGTTATGGCATTTACTAATTTGGTATTTCATTCTATAGACTGCTTAATACTGTTAGACATAACCACACCATGCCAAGGAAATATACCTCTGGGTGTCAAAAAAGAAAATTATCTGAAAAAGATAAAGAAAAAATAAATATTAAAATGAAATCTGCCATGCATATTCCAAAGTATCATGTCAGAGCATCATTTCTTAAACGGCCAAGGACCACGTGCTCGTGCAAGTTAAACTATATTTTTATTCATTTTAATCGTTTCCTTGAATGAGTCACTTTAGTATTGCTAACTATCCAAAAAACTTTGTATCGCATTTATTGTTTAAAAAAACATCCTATTTCCTATTTATTTCATTCCATATAATCACGTGCTCAAAATGACATTTTTCTAGGTTTTATTTGCGGTAGTCATTAATTTATTTTTTTAATCAGAGCTTTTGTAAATTCAATGGCAACAAATTATTGAAAGTTGATTTTGAGATGCTCGTGCAGATAATAAAATTCTTATTTTTCGTCTACGGATTTTTGTTAACGCCAAAAACTTCATCCGAAAAAAAAAACATCATGTTCTGACATGACAAAAAAAAAAAAAAAAAAAAAACTAAGAAATCACAAACAGATCTGTTTTCTCTGCTACAAAATAATTCTGGCAATGAAGTTGCTTCAACTTCAGAAGTTACGATTCAGACCTCAGCTGGAGAAGAGAATTCCTCGCAAACTACACAGACTTACAATGAAAATGTTGAAACGGTGGAATTTATTAAAAAACCGTGTGTTTATACAAATATGACAGAATCGGAAAATAATAATGAAATGGAAAATTAAAAATATTATCAAGAGAGTATAAATGATCCTGGTTTATATTAAAGTATTATAAATGATAAATTTAGAATATTTTATATGAAACTCTGATCTGCACAACATAAAGGATTTCTTTTAATTTCTGAAGATAGGTAATTTTCTTATAAGTTCTACTTTTAAAAAAATGAGAAATGGGAAAACTCAGTTTCACAGCTGGTTAATTTATTCAAAGTCGCAAGACTCTGTATTTTGTTTTTGTTGTATACTGTTTTCCAAAAGAAGAGGAAATGGCCAAACTACACGATTTATAAGTAGTTGTAACAACGGGAGAAAGCTGTCAACTGTAATTCAAGATAATGAACGTTCTAGTAATATTTTCTTTCCTTTATTGCTTGGAAAGATTTATTAAAACGACTAAATTTATGTTCGACTATTGATAAAACTATCATTCATTCCGAATTCGCAGAAGATGAAGTTATAAAAAAGAACCCTGTAGAGTGAATGATCTTTAATTTTTAAACTCTGTAATTGATATTGTTATTGAACAAATAGAAGAGAGATTGAAAAGTATGCTAAATAATATTTCTGATTTCAAATTAATCGCCAATATAAAACCTTTAGAAAAAAAGGAATTAAAGAAATGTTCCAAAAAGTTTGTTAAATTTTATGACAAAGATGGGGATGAAGATTTAATGCAGGAAAAATTGTTTGCCATGGGAAGTGATTTTAAATTAAAGAGATGTAAAATTTGTGCAAGACATATTGCAATCTATACTAAAGAGTAATTATAATGAGTTATTTCTAACTGTATTAATTGTGTTAAAACTTTTCTTTACGTTGACAGTTACTATGGGGAGTGCTAAAGTCTCTTTCAGCTAAGTAAAATTAATAAAGAATTATCTTCGGTCAAGAATATGTTTAAAACGATTCAATGCACTTGCTGTTAAGCATCGAAAAAGAAATTGCGACTTGCAATTTTTCTGAAGTAATAAATATATTTGTAAAAACAAATACACGTGTTAAATAGACATTCATTAATAATATATGTTCGATTTTTTTTCTTTAAAAAATTAGGGCTTTAAAATACTTCTTTCACCCAGGTCTCTTTATATAGAAGGACGGCTCTGTTTCAGTAATTTTTTCACTTTTCACTAATGGCATACAGTTTATAATACATAAGTACATTTATTAGAAAAATTTAGGGGCTATCACTCCCGCAGATTATTTATATGGATGGTTGTTTTTCCTTAGCAGATATACCTTTTCTCTGTTACAATTTCGAAGAAATGTGTTTTTATGAAAAAAATCCTTTTTTCTTTTTTTTAAATATTGCTTTTAAGGCCTCTAGACACAGTTTGTTTTTAAACTCATTTATTTGAATCCGGCTATCTGAATATATAAATTTTAATTAATTTAATTGAAAGCTTTAAGAAAAATTAATACCAGATCCTCCAAAATTTCTCAAAATATATTTTAAGACTGTAGGAAAAAACAATTAAAAATTAAATTTCCAATGTATTTTTCATCTTGAAAGTTGTTTTAACAAATAACTTTTTCCATACTTTTAACAAACCGAAACAACAAAAGTTGTTTATCAACAGATTGTTCTTAAAAACTGACAGTAATGCTATAATTTTTTTCTAATTTATACGGATAGATCAAAATCAACTACTCATGTCTCTGTAGCTGTTGTTTTACCAGAAAAAGCTGCTCTTTTTATCACGTGAGAACCTGATGTTGTTTGGGCTGGGAGTTTTGATGTCTCCGAAATTTATGGGGAAAAAATAGTTTTACCTGCTTTTACTAGTATTGCATTATTATTATGGTTTCTTCGAAAGCTGACGCGTTTTTTAAAACTTGACTTGCTTTTAGCAGTATTGCTTTATTATTACTTATCTTCTTTGACAGTAGATGCGTTTTTAAAAGGCTGACGAAGAACTATGACATCATAGTTGTTATTTCATCTCAAAACCGGTCGAGCTCCAAAACTTTGTTTGCCAGCCTGAAAAATTAAAAATGAAAGTTTAAAAAATTATATTTATATATGGAGAGAGGGGGGATAGAGAACGATAGAGAAGCCACGTGATTGTTTCAAACAGGTTTAAATTGGTTAATGCTTTAAATTAATTAAGGTAAATAAGGACTTAAAAAATAGTAATGCCTTCAGATGATAACTTCAAATTTAAGATAGTAAATTTCATTTTTTACATTTTATTTCACTAGTTCACTTTTTACTTCAGAAACAATTGCAGTTGTATATGCATTTGAAAAAAAATTCTGATAAATCAGAGAAAAAGTTTATTAATTATACCGACTATCAAAGTGTTTTACAATATCTTAAATCTTTTTATTTTCATCCTCATAGTCATACTTTGGTTTTATAAGTTCTCGATCTTTTTTTAAAAAATGACTTCTGGTGAATTTATTATTTTATTCTGTTGCAATCATTTTAGGTGGGAATTCTGTGCAATGAGGAGGCAGACAAGTCTGCCAAATAACGATTATTCCAAAAATTACTCTGTGAGAGACTTAAAGAATTAAATAAAAATTCTATTTTATTCAAAGTCGCATCTCAATGGGACCTTGAATCTAATAACCAACTTTATTCTATGAAGCCTCTTGTATAACTTAGCCTTCATGAGGGAACAAGAAAACCAATACTGTATTAACTCATTTACACATAGGCATACCGGATTCACAAAATTTTACGTGTTACTGAGCGTAGCTGCCATCATTGTGTTTACAATATCACTGTCAAGTATCTATTCAATACGTATTGTCAGAATGTCTAAATTTCAAACTTGTACTTCACCTTCTTTCTTTCTTTTCTTTTCTTTTCTTTTTTTCTTTTCTTTTTTTTTTTTTTTTTTTTTTTGAAAATCTTAACATTCATTTTTTTTTTTTGCTTAACAAGATACTTATGATCAATCTTTTAATTGTTTTAAAAAAAAATCCATTACATTTTTTATCCATTTATTTAAATCTAGTTTGCATTTTTAAGCACTCTTGTACACTTCTCGTTATTTTATTATTTTGCAATAATAGGTTTTAAACCCTGATTTGGCGCAGTATAGCCAACCTTGGCCTTCATAGCCATTTGGCGCAGTATAGACAAAATCTTGACACTTGCGTCAGAAAAAAAATCCAAACAATCCGATTTTGTGAAAATTAATTAATTAAACACATTTATAGTTTAATTAAAATCTTTTATATAAATATTTATCTTCTTTTAACCCCTTAACCGGATTGCCCGTACACCGTACGTGCATAAATTTATCGAATTTTGATAGCTGTAAACAAAAAATAAATCATTCATAACAATTATAATTCAATAGTAAAATGACTTCGAATACGTAGATAAGCCAAATATTCCATGGATTTCCATTTGAATCAAATAAGAAAATATTCCCAAAATAGAAGGTGTCATCTTATTAGAGAGTAAGGAAAATAAACCAGTTAAGGGGTTAATCTAAAATGCATCAAGTAATTAGTTATTTTCATAAATTATTCAAAATTATTTAAAGATGGATTATATTTTAAACATGTAGTTTAGAACTATATCAATATATTATTTAACATTAATTCAATTGAACAATTTAGCATAAAATGCTCTGTTTTGCTCAGATTTATTTTTTTGAAAAATGAATTAAATTAATCTAAATGTGTGAAAATCAGATAATAATATTTAAAGCAAAAAGACGAGGAAACGATCACAGTCATAGTAACGGTTAATATTCATTTTTATTCTACTCATGCGTAAATAAATTTCAAGGCCTCAACGCACAGCCTTCCATTGTTACGTAATATTCAGTTAAAAAAATAAAATAAAATTGCAGCCAAAATGCACGTGAGTTCAACAAATAGATGAAAATGAATTTGAAGAAACGTCACTATTTTGTTTGTGATAAATATTGCTCTCTGACAGATAATAAAAGATGGAAGACGATATCAATTACCCTGCCATTGTTCGAAAGCATTATTTAGTTCAAACGATTTTTATTACGTTTTTGGCTTGAAATCGTTTGCTCCGCTGAAAAGAACAAAAGAAAAGAAAAAACCGAGACTTTATCTTCTGACCGAAAGAATTTTGATAAGTTTTTTTTCCCATCAAGGACTTGTATTTGCATTTTTATGATACAACGATTACATCACTGCGCGCTCCTCTGACATCGACAGTTCAAACAACCGAGTGGAGGTTGATTTCACCTGTTTATTAGGACTAACAGAAAAGCGGAGAGCTTGTGAGCTAGAAAAATGGAGACCGAAACAGAAGAAAGTAGAACAATTACACAGGTACGTTTTAAACATTTTCCAATTGCACTTTCTTTTAATATATATAACATATAAAGGATTCTTTTTTGATCTGAATGAAGCAAAAAAAAATGCAGTGTTTATTTAAACAAATTCAGCTGTTTTCTCTAGACAATTTTCAAAATCGTCTGATGGAATGCAAAACATACGATATTGTTTTTAAGAAATAATATGATTTTACGTCTAATATTCTAAAAAATATATAAATTTTATCAAAATGCTGTTAGTAATATATTGAGCAAGATCGTTCTATTTCTGAATTAAGTTATAAAAACACATCGAAATAAATATAAATGCAAAAAATTCTATTTAGTGACAACAATAAAACAATATGAAATGAATTAAATTAAATTTGTTAAATAATGTAATGATATCATTATATAGCAATTTTAATTTCTTATTTTAAAAATAACGGTATTAAAAAAGGGACATTTTCTTTCGAATTAAACTTTCTAGAAAGCTTTTTTTTTCGGAATCCTTTTTATTAGGTAACAAATAAAATAAATAATTTCTGCAGTGTTGATATTATTTAAAAATATTAGACAATTTTTATAGCTGCCTAAAAAAACGACAAAGTGTAAGAATTAATATTTTTTCATATTTAATTTCTTGGAACTTAATATTTAAAAAATTTTTAAAGCGTATAACATTAAAAATTCTATTTAAGTTTCTCCTACTTTAATTTAGCCTGATTTTTAAGAACTGTTTTTTCTGTTTACAATATTTTCTCCTTATACAAAAGTGTTTTTTTTTTTCATATTTTGGAGAAGCTGCTCTAAACGATAACTTAAATTGATAATGTAATGAAAGTTTGGAGGATTTTTTTTTCACTTTCAGTTATAAATATTGCATGAAGTATTTAACATTCACTTAATTAAGGCTTTGAAAGTTATTATTTATTTGTCTCTCAGTTTTAAACTATTGTAAAGTTGTTGAGAAGTATGGTAAGAGTTTTAAAATTTTTTATTATTGTAGCATTATTACTTTTTATGTTATTTTATAACATATAATCTTATATATTATAATATTATTTATTAATATATTTTACAATAACATATTTTATATAATAAATTTATATATTTATATAAATTATAATCTATAAAATTATATATATTATTTTTTATTTATTTATATTATATACTTTTCAATGAATGTTATATTATTTATATATCATCATTTATAACATATAACATCTTTATTTAAAACTGACGTCAGAACTTAGAAATAAAAGGATTTATTTTAAGATCAACAAACCATAGTTCACTTGTTATATTTCTAGTTTTAAAAAATTTACTTGTAAACTTTTATCATTTTTTTCCACCACTAGATTATTTTGAGTAAGCATAAGGTTTGAGAGGAGATATAGGAAGATACATAATAGGAACAAGCTACTGTAAATAGCTTACTTTTGTTTTTCTTCAACTACTGATCAAGTATTTGGATATTGTAAAATAAAAGTTTTTTAGTGAAAATTTAGATTTTTGAAGACAAAACTTTTCTACTTTGGCCATTTATTTTTTAAAAATGATCAAATGTGATAGAAATGGTTAAAATTGATAGAAAAATAATCTGTGCCAGAATCGGCTCACTTGTTCTTTATAAACAAATAAAAGTTAAACAAAATTTTACTGAGAAAAAAAATATTACCATATAATGTTTTATGATGTATGTGTATTATTGAGATAAGTAATTCTTTTTAATTGCAATTTAAGATTTTGTCTAAATGAGTTTTAAATCTATACTTAAATTCATTAGAAGGTTTTTATGTGGAACTTAAGTAAATTATAAAAATTTCTTAAGAATAATTCAAATAAATGCAAGAAATTAAGTACCCAGTAAACGTATTATAGATAAAAAATAGTTTTTTTTATCGCCAATCATATATGATCAAATTTTTATTGATAATGATAATAATATAATTATTATTAATTATAAGAACGCATTTTTTCACTGATAAATATATTATAAAAACACTTCTACAATAAAACAAGTTAAATAGTTGAATTTATTAAGAAATTTTTTGAAAAAAATATCATTAGTTGAAGAAAAAAATTAAAAATTTTACTTTAAAAGAAAAAGAGGTCATCTTTTACCTCTTAAAAAAAAGAGGAAAATTTATAATATTTATTTATTTATTTATTCCACGATAATTTTTCTCAAAGTTTATTATAGAAAATATTACATTAAGTATAAAAATTCCTTCTGATATTCACTGGCAAATAAATATAATGAAATGAGAATCTTTTTTTAGTCATAAATGCTTGCAATTAATATAAATAGATTAATTATAATTTTTATTGTATTGTAGTAAAGTTGTTGTTGTGTTATATTAAATTATTGATTATTTTCGTGCATTTTTTTCCGCAATATTTATCGTTAAAACACAACGTATTTCATTACAGTATTCAGATGGCTCTCCGTACGGTTCCATCAATAGTAACAATGACAGCAAGACGACGGAAAATTCTAAAAAAGGCTTATCTTTATGGTTGGCCTCTATCTTCATCGTTGGTGAAATGGCAGGTAGTGGAGTTCTCGCTTTACCAAGAGCCTTGGCAGATGCAGGTGATATATGGTTAATTTCTTTTTTAAAAAATGCCTCGCACTAGCATTTTTTGATTTATTTTTTATAGCTGAAGATATATAATTCCTTAAGTGGTCATTTCTTTTATCTGATGTTCATATAAAAAAAGTTTAAAGAAATGTAGAGCAGTGGTTTTACGGGTAGCTTTCATCATTCTAACAATTTCTTTTTCTTTTTTCATTTTTGTCTCCCTTTTTGATGTGAAAAAAATGATGCTGCATTGCATGAAAATATTTAAATAGTTGCGAAGCAATGCAAAATAAAGTTTTGAATAATTAAAAAAATAATTTCAGTATATTATTTAAAATGTCTATTCAAATAAAAATTTAATTTTTTTAAAGTTAAACTAAGTACCGGTTTTTAGAATAAACAAAAGTTTATTTCGAAACAATTTTTCATTTCTAAAGTTTTAATTGCCATTCATATTTGTGTTTGAATTCATGTTACAAATACAAATTTGGGTGTGAAAACTACGTCGGAATTTTTTTTATCCATACTTAATTTTTGTTAGAATGAATCCATAACTTAAGCCTTTTTTCCCTTTGCAAAACATTCCAATATTTTGATGGATTTAGGTTAAAGTTATAAAAAATGTTCATTTTTTATTCTATTACTTATAATACCTGTCCCAAGTACAGAAGCAGAAACATTTGCGTTTCCATTAGAGTATTAATTTTTCAGCTAATTTTTAGACTCATTATTCTTAACAAAATATCAAATGCATTTAGAAACAATTCAGGTTTTTCTTTCTGGTGATTCGGGTAGGAAAGTAACAATGCAGTCAACCAAAATTATTATATTATAATCAAGGTTTGTCTTTTCCTTAATTACATGTAACAGAAATACAATCGGGATATCTTCTTGAGAAAACCAGAATCACCAATTTTTATCATGCCAGAGCATGATGTTGATTTTGGGAGGTTTCTGGCGTCAACAAAAATTCGTAGGTGAAAAATAAAGATTTTGCTATCTGCCCGATCATCTCAAAATATCAGCTTTTAATAATGTGCTGCCATTGAATTTACAAAAGCTCTGATTTTAAAAAAAATCAAGCTAATTACTACAGCAAATAAAACTTAGAAAAAATGTCATTTTGAGCACGTGATTATATGAAAGGAAATAGGTAGGAAATGTTATATTTTTTCTAAACAATAAATGCGAGACAAAGTTTTTTTGATCCATTGCAACACTGAAGTGACTTTATTCAATGAAACCATTGAAATGAATAAAAATATAATTTAACTCGCTCGAGCACGTGTTGCTTGGCCGTTCAAGAAATGATGTTCTGAGATTATGCATTGAAATATGCATAGTAGAATTCATTTTATTCTTTATTATTATTATTTTTTTCATTTTTAAAGCCTGAAACAGTTTTTTACAAAACCGCATTCACATTATGGATCGATGATGAATACCCTTCAAATGCTTGGATGCTGTTATATTTTTAAAGTAAGATCTTTGGTTGCCTTAAAATATTGTTAGAACCACATCCCACTAGCTATAAAGAAAACTTTACTCTGTCCAAGTTCAAAAGTTTTTATTATCATCTGAAAAGTGATTCTGCATTATCCATGCACAAAAGCAACCTTAAATCCCATAACATCACGGAATCAGAAATGCTTTTTACCGAACATAGGACAACAAATAGAAAAGAGACCAAGAAAGTGGTAAAAAGCATTTGTTTCATAAGATTTCAATTGACAAGATCGGAAAAGTTACATAAACATTGACATTATCGTTTTAGATGGATATTATAGATTTAGGCGAACTTTATTACCGGAAAGAAAAAAGAACAAACTGAAGAAAAACGTACTTCAGCACCAAAGTTAGAGATTTGTAGGAAATTCTGGATTAATTTCATCAAATATACTTTCTTTATTGCAAATACTCGGTTATTCTATTTAAATTATACCACGCAAAAAAAGGTTGCTTTCAATATCCGTGTTAACACTCGCATGAAATGAAATTACATGTTTATTTAAATATTTTATTGTGTTCTTGAATGTCATCAGTCACATTCAAAAGAATTATAGATAATTATCTTAATGATTTTCCAAATACACTAATAAATCTATCTGATGTGAATATATAAATTTGCGTCTGCTTTAATATAATAAATACGGCCAATAGATAGTTTGTGCATAAAATTTTGGAATTAAAAAGAATTAATAAATTTATGTGAAAATAAAAGAAAAGAAGCTGCAATAGCAAACGAAATGAACGAAAGGTAAAACTTCTTGGTTGAAAGATGTTTTTTTTTCAGTCGGATATAGTTTTCTGTATATTAAGTGGGGAGAGACAAAAATGCGAAATAAAAGAAACAATAGTTACAAACTGCCATTGAATAAAATTATGCTAAAGAAACACAGCCGAGAACATTCTCCAATATATTATGCACTAACACAATCGTGGTAAACTAGTGTTGGTGTATATAAAAAAAGTTGATGACAGTATTTCGGATGTTTTTCTGACATAGAAACTTTTTTTCACTGTTGATGAATAAAATAGAAAAAAAAGACAGAATTTCTTGCCTGGTATTTTGTACGTATATTTCTCTGCTTTAAAAAAATAAAAGTGAAAAAAGGTTTATTTTCTTCCTCTGTGGCTCCATATTATAATTTGTTGATGAAAATTACAAATCTCGTATTCTAGGTTGAAACGATTAATGATAATTCTAAAATGGAGAGATATTCCCCCAGTGATTAATAAGAATTTTACTGGTATCTAAAATTTAAGTTGTATTTCGATTGCTTGATTTTTATTTTTGTAAGAATTTAATTTAAATATTTAATACTTTTGAGCGGAAGGAAGCATTTTTGTTTCCGGCAAATAAACATTGATTGATTGCATATTTATTTTCCAAACTTGAAAAAGTTACTTTTTTCAATAATTTCCTGCATAAAAGCTTTTTGTAAAAAAAATCCTTTATTTCATTTTTAACTAAAGAAAAAATATAATAACATAGGTAATGCAAATAGTTGTAAATATTTATTTATTTATTTACAACATTCAAATTTACATTTAGCAATTAGCTTTTTAAAACTATATATACTATAAATTCTTCAAACTTAAAATTATAGAATTTTCGAAAGAAATTGCCCTGAAGATTTTATTTGTGTTGAATACAAGAGGTTTCTTGTGTTCTTTTTTTTCTTCTTAAGATTATCAATGGTTCTATCGATTGCTCTGATATACTTAGCTCTATAGACATCTCAATGCTTGACCACTGACCACAATACTTTTCTAAATGTTTGCTCTAAATTTAATTACACTGAAAGACTCATTACACAAAAGACTCACTTGATACCAATTTTATATGAATCTTAACAAGATCTACGAGAAAATTGACATTCATCATATGATTCCTAGTGATTTAAAAAAAAACTTGTTTTCAACTTTTATTTATAGTACATTGCTTTTTTTTTTCAATTTACAC
>JAOUZG010013052.1:956892-974728 GCA_026289955.1 Argiope argentata
TTGAAATTTTCTTTTCTCATGTAGCACATTTGTATTAATTACTTTATTTATAGATTCAAATTTAATATTTTCGTTTTTTTTAACTTGTCTTGTTCCGTGGCATGATATTATAACTTAAAAAAAGACCATGACAATTAACATCACTTAGCTTGGATCAATGATCCAAGGTACGAGACAATATAGTTAGCGTTTCTAACATGTATTAATTTTTATGGATTAAGTTTGAATTTAATAATAAAATTTAGTTTTATTTACAGTATACTATTACATAAATTAAGATACTGTGGACATCCTTCAAGAATTCTTGAAGCTTCTAAAAAATTCATTATTTTTAAAAATTTTACTTTTTATATCAATATTAGAATTCGTAGCTTCACTCAGAAGTAAGGCTTGAATAATATACCTTAACAAGTTCCTACTGGTGAAGAGAAAGATAGTTCAACTATTTTCTGAAAATTCTCTGATTTTGAATATATTGTTACAAGAGGACGAACACCACGAAAGCACGGAAGGAGAGAGCTATTGGCGACGGTTGGCGAATAGCTTGACGCCAGCCAGGTTGGTTTGGTGAAAGGAATAGTCTGGTATCCGCTGGATCGCTCGCGGTGTTTTCCGAAGCTTCGTGTGCTGTCTGGCTAGGCTATATAAGGGACGGGTTGCCCCGGTCTGGAGTTCCTCTCGGAAGAGTTGCACCTCGTTGGACGAACGGATTACTTTTCTCGTCTTATTAGTGAGCTGCGTTTACGTTTGCTGTTAACGTTGTATAATTTAACTAACTGTGATTTACTGTTGCTGTGCTATACGATATCTGTTTTGCAGTCTGTTTTTATTGAGCGTAAGGCTTGCATTTACGCTGTAAGTGACTGTTGACTGTTGGATTGTGTTTATCTGAAATTGTTACTCTATCAATTATCCTGTACTTAACTGTAAATAGCTGTAAATAAATTTGTTTGTGCTGTTCTCAAGTATAGTCCATTCAATCCGAACCCGCTACGCTGAAAACGTGACAGTATAATGTGCGAATAAGAACACTAATCATGATCACATTAAGCAGCGTACATTCAATTTTTATTCGTCAATGAAATGTATAAATTCCTTTTTCTAGGTTGGGGTGGAATAGGCTTGATATTCTTCTGCGGAGGGATCTCTTTGTACTCCGGTATTTGTTTAGGCCATTGTTGGTCAATGGTGGAGGAGAGATACGACGGATACAAAGAGAAGAGCAGATATCCATACCCATGCATTGCTGAGAAAGCTTATGGAATGAAAATGAGGTAGGTTTTAAAAATTGAATTAAAGTATTGTTGTTAATAAATTATTATTGATACGTCCTTTAACATTAGGAACATTAGAATTGAAGTATTGTTTCTAAATATAATTGAGGTGGGAAAGTCAAAAAGTATAGGGGTATTTGGGAAAAGGGGCATTTATTTTAACGTTTAAAAATTTAAGCATATATTATTTTTTAATTTTTTTTTATTCCTTCCGTAAAGAAGTTTTTTTTATTGTATTTGTAGCCAATTTTGGCTCCACATCATTGAACTCTTCCTCTAGTTCAAATCTTCTTCACCTTGGAGCTTTCTTTAAGGGTTCAAAAATATGAAAATCGCTTGGTGCTAAATCTGAACTGTATGGCGGATTTTCCAGCTCACCGAATCCCACCTTTTTTATTTTTTTAACCGTCCATCGGCCGAGTTATATCTTGCTGCAGATGACACCTTTGTTCGTTTTCCATTTTCCTGGGATCTGATTGCAGGTTTCAGTTTAGTTCACAGCACATCGCAATAATTCTCACTGTTCGTAGTTTCGTATCTAGAATTGAAATGAACGGTAACTTTACCTCCCATATCCCAGAATATTATTAACATAATCTTACTAGCTGATGATTGACGTTTAAATGTCTTAACTTCTGATGATATTGCGTTATTTCTACAAGTTAACTTTGGTGATTAGACGAATAATTCTTGAAAGTTTAAAGTCTTCCGCAAACAAAAAGCGAATCACTGACTTTATTTCCATTTGTGCAGATTTAACGCGAGCTGTCTTTTTTAACCGTCTGCTACGTCTAAAGACTAACGCTAGGATAAGAGTGATGCGTTGCATAAAAGTGCTGTCGAGTTGGCTAATTCAGTTTTGGATACTAGAAGGGTTACCAAACCCTAAAAAGATAAACTGAAGAAGTCCCTTTAATTTTTTACTTCAGCCATTTACTATATTTTATAAATAATCACAAGGTGATTACTCGACCCACTCTGAGGCAAATCTAAATGACCGTATCCCAACTAAAACATTCATGGGAAATGAGGTTGAATCCTAAGGGACATCACCAGCCACGGTACAACTTATCTCGTGGGAGGTACATCCTGTTGTCGATAGTGGTAGCCAATTTCAAACCACTTCTATACCCACAGGTTGTCGAGAACGAACCACCATACCAGAAGCTATTCAACCTGAAATGTAAGCTGTTCTTTGGTGAGATATTTAGCGAGCAAGCTCAAATCCATGATCAGTCATGGATTCAATTTTGAAATCTGACTAAATTCGTATTAACATAAAAATTATAAAAAGTTTTACAATTAATTTAATTTAATTCTAAATGTGATGTGTAATAATAGGATTATACATAAATATTAGAATTCTGACCGAAAATATTTTTATTTTAAAGGAAATTGTATAAACATGTAAAGAAATAATGCGCTATATGCTTTTGCATGTTACTTATATGAAATGATAATATTTAGATTTTTTTTGAAACTTCAAGCTTTAATTACTGCTTGTACATTATTGTACATTAAATGTGCATTATTGCGTTCAAAATCAAAACGAGTTACTACATCAACAGCGACTGTCGAAAGTACTAATTAAAATAAAATTTGTTTTTCTGTTTTCAAATTATTTTTTTGGAAGATTTAGTAGAATTGCACATTTAATTCGATTAGAAAAAAAATAGGCATTCTATCAAAACAAATTTCTGTTATGCTGTTTATTCTACTACACGGAAATTTGTCTTTTCCAAGAGTTCATAGAACCCTTTTTATCCGTCTCAAAAAACTGATTCCAAGATAGAAAAAGAAGAAAAAAAATTCGATTGTATTATATCACATTATCACTCAGCAGCGTTTTGCTGTATCATTATGATTAAAGAGATCAAAAAATCATGATCAAGATCATGATTCATGATGAAGATCATGTCAAAATGACTTAGTCGATTTCCTTTGTTATTCTAATTCTCATAAAATTGATTCATGGTATTTTTGTTTTATAAATTTAAAGGGTAAGATCTTGAATCTGGATATAGGTAAATTAAATTTGCCAGAACCATTACTGGTAAAAAAATTAACGATTTGTAAATATTTCCAAAAATTAATTTGATTCTATTGCTTTAATCAGTTTCATTGTTTTAGTTTCATTTTATTTTTTATTCCACTCAGAAAGAAAAAGAAAGAAAGAAATTCTAAGTATTAAGTAATGTTGCTTTTCTATTACAATGTAGTAATTTAATAAAATACTTTACAATGCTTGTAATTTATTACAATATTGTATAAATTAGAGAGCCGGCTTTCTGGCACAAATGAGTGCGTCTTTCGAGTCCCGGTTTGAGCTTGGTTGTTCTTCTGTGTTCTATCTGTGAGATGTGTGACTGTGCCTCCCTGCAAAAAGGGGTTGTGCAAGCAAATGTGGTGAGTGTGTAGCTAAGTCGTACTCTTGTCCCTAGGTGGCGCTACTTCAAAAACAAGAGACACCCCTTTCGACTTAAATTTACTGCTGTATCAGCTGGGGGCTTGTCCATAGCAAGTGCCATAAGTAACAACAACAACAAAAATTAGAGATTACTTGATTTTTTTTCTATGCTAGTGTTAACAAATAATGTGACAAGATTATTTATAGTGTGCTCATTCAATCTCCTGTATTAACAAATAATTCCTATCTTTATTGATTTTTCTATAATTCCAAATGTTTCTTAAATGTTAAAAAAATTTGATATTCATAAAAGTTGATAAATCCTTAATTTCTTAAAAGAAAACCAATGTCCTCTATCTGTTGTGTGTATGTGCGTATATCAAAGTCTTTTCTTATTTTTCAGATATTTCGTTTCGTTCTGCATTGACATTAACCTTTTTGGAGTGGCAGTAGTGTTTTTACTTTTATCCTCCCAGCTGATTGGTGCTTTAGCAGCATCTTGGGGAATTTCGTTTTGCTACTGGATCTTGATCTTTGCTGCCATACTGTGCCCTCTCATGTGGCTGGGAACACCTGAAGATTTTTGGTGAAGTAAATTTATCTGACATTTTCTTAAAGAATAATAAAAACATAATGTGTATTATTATCAGGAAAAAACATAATATGTAATATTTATTTTAAATAATAATTGTTTTGAAGCTGCATTTTGTTTCTTAAATGTGCAATGCCGTAAAGTAAAAGAAAAATTATAAATGAAATATTTTTCGCTTCATGGATAAAAAGAATTTAAAATTTGTCATGATATTAAGCAAGATAAAATCAGAATGTACTCTGCTCAATTTTCTAATATACTTAAACAATATAACACCTTTTCGATTCTCCTTGTAAAATTTTGCACCCCCTGAACTGTATAGAAGGGGGTTGATATGGAGGGTAGATAGTAAATCCTCGAAATTTCGTGCAAACCTGCAAGAATTGGTGATTTTACCGGTGCGATTCAATAGACCAATTTTCTTCATAATATTTCAATATTATGAAGAAAACTGAGTACGAAATGTGGCCTTGTTCTTTTCAAACTACTTGGGCCAAATTTCAATAAATATCTGCTATAAATCATGCCAAATTTCATTTATCTTATTCGTTTCATTTTTCACTTTTCATGTTTTTATACAAGGAAGAATACTCTGATTAACAGTTGATTGCTCTTTTGACATATTAAGTCTAAAATTTTGCATTCATTTAAAATTTAATGAGAATCAAATTTCATCTGTATCGAACTTGGCGCTTTTTCGGTTGGCGCATTCATACTCATATGGATTGATGACCAGATCTCTCTTCGATGGATTTCATTAAATTTTTGATTAAAAAAATCTACAAAACTGGTGTTATGATTACATACTACAACTCATCTCTCTAGCTTAGTGAGTGTTTGAGTAATCGTGTTCATAGATAGACAAATATGATGTTAAAAGTTTGCAAGTGCATGTGAAATCTCATTTCTCTATACGATTGCCTTTTTTGAGTTATCGTGTTTATACAAGCGATAAATGACCATCTTTCAACAGATTTCTTCTAAACCTATATCTACATTTCTTATGATTAAATCATGAGCTAAATTCCACGTCACGAGCTAAATGTGTTATTTATTTATTATATAAACAGGCAGGTACATTTATCGATGCTCAACGCTTTTGATTCCACAATAATTACAGTTATTGTAGCTAGGTAATCTGACAAATATAAATATCAAGTTCAAAAATGTCTTTTTAGCTCAAAAAGGTCTAAACGTTGCAGAATTGATTCGAATTTTTTTTAACGATCATAATATTTTCTGTTTATATACCTTTATACATGAGAAAATAAAGAAAAGGTAATAATTAAGAATTTGAATTAATTTAGTCTCATCATAAATAAGACATACCATAAGTAAAGTCTCAATGACTTTCAGATTCAAATCTAGCCATGTGAGATATTTACAGAAGGTATTTTCAGAAAACACAATGAAAATCTATTCGTGTGATTATATGCTGAACTGAACAATTTTTTTATGAATTAGACTGATATAAATTGTTAAGTGATAAAATCGTGACGTCAAGGATGGGGAGGTGACAACTTCCTGTATCATTGAATGTGATTGGGGCATCAGAAATCTTCCCAGGATTCATTAATGACTCATGTGTTATCCTATTCATCCGAACAAAATTCGCTATTACGCTCTGAAGAGGAAACTTTAAATAGTAAAAGTAATTTAACAATTCAATCTAAATGCACCCATCCCTTAAAAAATTGATAACACAGGAAGAGCAAAGCTTGAATGCAATTAAAATTTAAAATCAAATAAGTAATATAAAAAATTCCTATTGAGGTCAACAAGGAAAATTTTATTTCAGTAACATTTTATTAAATAATTAAAATTAACGTAAATAATTTATCAAAAAATTATGTCTAGCCAAAAGAAAATCACGTCCGTATCCATTAAAAATCCATCAGAACGCACTGCGCATGCGTGAATTTTCAACGCCTGTTGAGATAATGTAAATGCTTGGATTATCTACACCAGTTGAGGTAACGCAATACAGATTAGAAACTTTCTGTTTTATTTAATTCAAAAGTACTTCAAAAAGAATCCGAAAAAATCGATTAATTATCAATGTTTAGTCTTAAATACACCAAACACTAAGAAAATTAACAGACTCGTTCGAAATAATCGGTTGAAAACATGTTAAACCTAACCTCATTAGCGCGAGGAAAAAACAACACGTCTTACTCAATTTGGCGGTGGGGAAATGAATATTTTTGGCGGGAAAGTTAGTTTTCAATTAATTAATAAAATATTAATGAAATAATATTAAAAAAAAACACTGTATTATCATTTAACTGTCACCCACTACAAGTTTAAAAAATTATATTTGAATTCGAGTGGATGAATAAAAAGTATTTTATTAAGGATTGAAAATTTGAACAAGATATTTGTAGGAAGAGTATGAACTAATAGTAGGAACTGAATTAGATTAACGACCCTTTCTAATCTTTTTTAACTTTGCATGCTCTTACAAGATTTTAGTCAATTTACAAAGAAATAAAAAAAAGAGAAAATATCGAAATGTTCTCCATTTCGTTAATATTAAGATAAAAGCTTCAAGCACTCAAAAATTACACCGAAAATTTGTGGTACAGCTTCGTTTGCTCTCATTGGTTAGGTTTCAAAGAATTAGACGAGCCAGAAATAGCGCAGTCTACCCTTTCTAAATGTTATGTTTGCAAATAATTAGATATTTAAAAATATTTCCATATTTTTATACTTTATTTTTCTCTCTTGAATAAAAATAGAGAAAACCGACAATTTTTATATTTATTAGCAAGAACCAATGCACAATTACGTTTTCAGTGACCAAAATTAATACTATTTTTATGTTTTACGAAAATTTTGTTGCGTTTTGTGGTATTATGGTTTCTAGTCGAATGTCTCTTACGCAATAGTGCAAAGACTCTTATAATAATTATGATAATTTGAACTAAGATATTCACTGCAGTAAGAATTAATAGTGAGAGATCTAACTTAGATTTCTTTTATTAACGTGTGAGGATATGGATGTTTTGGTAATCTTTTACGATGCAAATTTATTGCTGTCTCATTTCCATTGATTGCCTCATACATTAAATGCGTGTTTATTATTTCAATGGCTGCTTTATTTGCTTATCCTGCATTTTTTAATCCTTTGATTAAAGTAAGGATGGCAAATGTTACCCTTTTAGACAAAATAATATCTATTACGCACAACTCATCGTTTTTGCCTTTGTTTTGTTCCGCAAACTTTATTTATTTTGAAAGCTTAGTTTACAAGCATTGGATTTATCAGAAAACTTTCGGACACTCCAAATACTGGATTTCTGATTAGACAGATTAACCAGCTTTCTAGGCATGCTTTTGCTCATAGCATTTATTTGTATATTTTGTGATGTTCTTCTTCTTATTATTATTATTTCTGTCCTCGCCTCTAATTTTTCTTTTGTATTTTTACAATACTTTTTCAGAATTTGTAATCACAAACTACAAATCTGTCTGTGTGAATTCGCATAAGTCTTCAGTTTCTCTCCAATTGTTAGCTTAATAAGACAAAGCCTACTTCCCATTTAAATTTCAAACAACTCACTGCTCTCGGCTTTCTTTTTTCGATACTAGCCGTCTTTGACGACCAGCCATTTGGCCAGTATTAATACCAGCTAAAAGTTTCAATTAATTTTTTAATATAAATTAGTATCATTATAGGGCTTTTTTAGCAAAATATTTTTCAGCTTCAAATTTTGATAATCATATAATTTACTTATACTATTATGTAAGCCTTAAGAAGAACTAATCTTTGAACTCCGCATCTCTCTCTGAATTTCTATAAGGTCCGTAAAATTCAGTTTAAAATTAAGGTGTAAATGATGAAACTGCAATTAATATAAAAACTGTTTTACTCAAACTAAGCATCTGTTTAAATAAAATTGAAAACTGTAAGCAATGTAGTCCGACATTGAAGTTTTATGTTCACTACAAGAAGTGAAATATAATTTTTTATAATTTTTAATATCTCAAAGAATTATTCAGCAAACATTTCAGGGATTCAACAAAAAATTCAGTTTTTAACGTTATTTTTATAAGTATATAAATGCTGTCAACAATATTTTTTTTTTGGTTTATAAAAATGCTTTAAAAAATTATACAGTTTAAATTTTAGACAGTTGTTTGGTCTTATAGATTCATATTCTGTAAAATATTCTTTATATTTCACGTTCTAAATAAATAAATCAACGTTTCTATCTTCTGAGATCAAATCTGGCCGATTTACTAAGTTTTGAATATTGCAAAATTAGAACAATCATTATTTTCATAATTAAGGCTAATTACTCTTGAGAGACTTTGATTGGCTTCTTTGATATCTTGATAAAGTGATCTGAAATCGCCAGTTTATATCGAATAGTTATATTGAAATTTTCATAGATAGATCAGCTTTAATGATTGATGTAGTTGATTCGAGTGCCACTTATTTTATTTAAGGTCTTAGAGTCTCAAGAATATTTTGTTAAATAACATTTACAGCGCATATGATATATGTAAAATAAAAGTCGTAATTCGTCAACATTTCTTACCTCAATTTACTGAGAATACAATATTTCACTCAGACCATTTGTTAAGAGATGCATGTCTATTACAATAAGTTTACAAATTAGCTGTTGGGCTCCGATTATAGAAGATTCCTTGTAGATATTAGACCATATTTGCCTTTAAATAAAACTGTTTAATTGAATTAGTAATATATCTATTGTAAAATGTCATAGAAAACGTTGCATTTACTTTCCAAAAATATCATGTTTCATATTTGTTTCTTTTCATGCGGACACGTGCTGAAAATGGCATCTTTATATGTTTTATTTGGAATGATAATTGATTTGATTTTTATCATTTGAGAACATGATATGTTTTTTGATTAGGAAGTTTTGATGTCTCCAAAATATACGGGCAAAAAATATTTTTATCTGATTTAACCAACATTGCATTATTAATTATTACGTATGCTTCTTTCATTTGGGCATGATTCATTAAATGCGGAGATTCATTACATTTGTTATGACTCGTAACTCTGCTTTGGTTTTCGTATCCATTTATTTGGAACAACACAGGACAGAGAATTTCTGACGAGAGTATTTACAGATGATAATAGAAACTGGTGGCCATGATTACAGATGAAGCCTACTTAATTGATGAAATGATCCATACATCAGAGATTAAATATCGTAACTTATCAAAATCTTACTTAAAGTAAAACAATATACTCTATTCTAATCAAAAGCGGGTTGCCAGATTCCGTTATAATAAGAAACAGGAAATACAAAACATATTGGGAGTGGCAACAACATTCACGAAGACGAATTCTTTGATTTGTATAATATATTTTCTTCATATTAGTAAGAGTAACCATTAAAATTCATGCCATTGTTTTAAAACTTAAAAAGAATACGAAGGCAAAAATGTTTCACTTCAACAGAATAATTAAGAATTTATTATATTTTCCTTCAACATATTATCAATTGCATTTTGCTCGTTGTTTCTATAAAATGACGTCATCTTCTATTTTGCTTGCGATTTCTTACTTTTAAATGATTAATTTCGCGTTCAGAAAATTATCGTTTTTATTAATTCTCTTTCAGTTTTAACTATCACGCTTTTTTAATAAATGACATATATTTATTCTCTAATGGCATCATCAGTGCATTCTTATTAATTGTATTTCTCGAAAAACTGTAAATATTATAATTTAATTTTATTTAAAACTTTCATTTTTAATTTTCTTACAAGCAAAACAAAGTTTTGATGTTCAGAAAATTTTGACATAGAAGTAGAAAAAAAAACACTGCTTTTCTAAAAATTACAGATTGTACAATAATATAGCCACGTGATAAGTTCAAACCAATTTAAAATGTATTTTAGAAAAAAATCGCTTTAAGGCAAAAGTTTTGGAGCTTGACCGATTTAGAGAAAAAAAATCGTTTTCTTAATTATCCACGCATTCGAGATCTGATAAGCACGTGATTTTTTCAAACCGGTTAAAATTGCTTAATGATTTAAATTAATTCAGATCAGCAATGACTTAAAAAATAATAATGCTCTCACATGATAACTTAAAATTTGTGATAGCAGATTTCAATCTTTAATTTAAAAAAAAAGGTTTTATTTTTTATTACTTTGTATTAAATTCAACAAATTTAAGATTCCAAACATGATTTACTTTTTTTAATTTGAACTTCTGTGAATATGACGACAGCACCTTAATAAAAGCTAATTTTTCCTTATTGAAACACTACGTGCTCATGCAAATTAACTTATATATTTATTTATTTTAATTGTTTTTTTAATTAGACATTTTGGTATTGCAAATGATGAAAAAAAAACTTTTTCTTGCGTTTATAGTTTTAAAAAAGTATCACATTTACTATTTATTTCATTTCATATAATCACGTGCTGAAAATTACCTTTTTCTAGGTTTTATTTCTGGTAGTAATTAACTTATTTTTTAAAATCAGAGCTTTTGTAAATGTGATGGCAACGCGTTATTAAAGGCTGATTTTTTGAGATGATTGTGCAGATAAAATTTTATTTTTATTTTATACGGAAGAAATTTTTAAAAAACATAATTAAATTAAATTTTTAAAAATTAATTAAAAATAGAAACTTAATTTATCGGTCAAAATATCAGTATCATCAAAAATATAATTTTTTAACTCTATCTTGATGCAAACATCAATTTTGTGTTGATATATTTTCAGAAGTTATAGCAAAAAACATCATTTTACTTAATTTTTTATTAATTGAAATATTAATTAAAAATTCCCTAAAAGGCTCCTAATTGCACATTTCCGGCGCCCAAAGTATGTTCATGCCAAATTTGGTAGTTGTAGGTCAAATGGTTTGGCCTGTAAAACGCCAACACACACACACACATTGAGCTTTACTATAAGTATACAAATAGATTGATTAAATTCCTTTATCAAATTTTAACCAACAAATGTCAGACGTCGAACAACAGTCACGGGGGTGGATAGAACAGGAGGGCCTTTCAATGCCTCCCCCACTTCATGCTCATTACGCTGCCTAAATAACCAGCTGGTTATAGTTGCAGCTGCACGAAGCGATGTTGTGTTGTGTGTCTAGGCGTGCTAAGCTAAGTAAAGGCCGTAACAAACCAATAAACACGTTGATTGAACCGCTAATGTCTTAGAATGTAATTTATATGGGCTTGGCTGTCATCAGCTATTCTCACAGCTGTCAAGATGTTTAAGAATTTAGTTTTCCTAGTTCTATAATAAATAAGTTTATAAAAAATATGATTTATCAAGATAATTATAAAATATTGAGATAATATCAGCAATTTAGCAAATATAATTGCACATGATCTTAATTTACTATTACTAAGATTTCCATAAGAATCGAAAATCTGGTAAAATAATATTGTATGAAAGCATAGATGCCGGATAGTTTGAAGGCATGAGACAAAGATATATATTTTAATAAAACTAATAAGATTTAAAAATAACTTAAAATAGAACAATAACATGTTATGAATGCCCTGAAATGTCAAATTGAAATTACTTGTTTATTAAAAAAAAAACTAACAGGAGTGGTCTTCTTAAAACTTTCTCGTATACTCTCTGATAAATTTCTCATGCCAGCGAAAGCCTTGCATGGCATGAAGGTACCATAGTTACGAAATACTAATTTTTGGCATAAATTTAGAATTTTTACTGAATATGTCGTGGCATTCTTGGCGTGTTCTTTGGCGATTAATCTCTGGTATGTCTTTGATAGCATCACAAAATGGAAGTTGTGCTTTAGATGTGTATTTCTTAACCGATTGAAACAAAGCATGAAATTGCACATGTAGTCACGAAAATGCATGAAAAAAATCTGATATATTTGTCGTTGTTCTTTCCAATTCAATTTAATTCAATTTCTTATTTACTTATTTCTGAAAACACCAATCCGTAGTTGGATTTGACTCAAAATTGGAATCTACGTTACAGATATAGTTTTTATGTACTGAATTTTATTTATCTAGCACTGCTCATTTTGTAATTATCGGGTTAACTTATATTCAAACAATTAGATAGATGTTTTTTTTCTGAGAAAATTGACTCACACTTAGACAGAAATTTGAAAATTTGGTGTAAAGACGGTATGCCAAATTTCAACTGTCTATCTCAAACTGCTTTTGAGCTACTTCTGTCACAGATAGATAGCCGTTTTCTAAAAACGTGTTTATCGAACTGTGAGACTCAAAGTCTTTACTTTTTTTTTTTTTTTGACGATTACTATACTTTATACCACGTATTCTTTTTTTAAATTGGTTCTCGAAGTATAAACTCTTTGTGTGCCGACAAGTATACCACAAGGCTGACAGATGTAAGTCATTTCACAATTAACAGTTGGGTGAATTTCGAAAATAAAGACATAGGCACGAATGCAAAGAAAAAAAAAAGATGGGGAAAACAAGTACACAAGTAAAATACACAAAACTGCTCACAAACTAGCAGAAACACATAGTATATTTTATTATACAGTTGAAGAAGTATGATAAAATAAAATAGAACATTCAAAACACAAATACAAAAGAATATATGCAAATATTTCTAGACAAACACACTGAAATGAAGTTTAAATAACACGGAGGAAAATACTATTAATATATGTACAAAATGGAATGTAAGATGATTTATTCTACACAAATGCAGATAAATAAGGAGGCCAAGCTATATTGTTCTTAAGAAATGAACAAAAAAAAGGCTTCAAACTGAAACTTCATGCTTAGAAACTGAAAAAAAAATTAAATTCGCCACTGAGCCACTCTGATTATAATGATTTAATAATAAGACAAGAATCTATTTATCTTCTGCAGATTTCAAATGAGTGAGAATTCTTGTTTTACAAACGATCGCTCTCTGTTCCAGGCCTGCGGCGGTGATAGCCCTCGGAACCACAGTCACGGCGTGCGTGATTTTGATTGTCCTCATCGCCGAAGAAGCGGTCCCCGCAGAACATGTGGAGTATCCGGCCCCTTCGTTGAAGTCTTTCTTCCTCTCTTACGGGACGATGCTCTTCGCCTTCGGAGGAGCGGCCTCTTTCCCGACCTTCCAGAACGACATGAGGGACAGAACTTTGTTCCCAAAGGCAGCGACATTCGGATTTTTGGGTACGTAGGACTGTTTAGTTATAGAAAAATTATGAATATGAAAAATTAAGGGTCTTATAATCGATGGCAACTCAGTTGGATAGTAATAAGAATGCTAAAAGTAAGATTGTTGTTGTTATTAGAAGCACTTGTCATGGACAATCTTCGCCGAAGTATCAGCGAGTTTTAAGCCGAAAGGTACATCTCTTGTTTTTAAGTAGTGCCTACTGGGGCAAGAGTATGACTTTGCTACTCACTCATCACAGACTCTTTGCAAAGCCTCTTTTTAAAGGAGGGGGTACATTACAGATAGAACACAGAAGAACAATTGTGCCCGAACCGGGATTCGTACCCGGGACGCCCATCTCTCGGAGAAAACGCGCTAACCCTATGCCAGAACGCCGGGTATCGTATTATTAGTGATTAATAGTATATAGGTCTTCACAAGCTGACTTTCTGGCACAGAGGTAGCGCGTTTTCCTCCTGTTTTGGGAGTCCCGGTTAGGGCATTGTTGTTCCTCTGTGGGCTATCTGTTAGATGTGTGACTGTGCCCCCCTGTAAAAAGGGGCTGCGTAAGTGAATGTGATTAATGTATAGCTAAAGTCTTACTTTTAGCCCTTGTTGGAGCTACTTGAAATAAGAGACGCTCGTTCTTCGGATTAAAATCTGATGATGTATCATCGGGGCTTGTCCAGGGCAAGTGCCATAAGTAACAACAACATCAACAATAGGTCTTCAAACATCTGTACGGTTAAACAAAACAATTAAAATTTTATCATGATAGCTGATAAAAGAGAAGATGATAAAAACGAAACAGTATTACTTTCATATATTCTTTTTTTTTTTCATATATTTCTTATTACCCAGGAGTGTAGCAGAAACGTTATCCGGATGAGCTGAAAAATCCACAAATAATCATAAATGGCAAATTATTAATCAATAAAAATTCTTTACCTGGAGATAATTTATATTTGGACAGTATGGGCGCATGTCTTAAGTCACATGTAATATTCAAAAGCTGAATTAATCATTAGTAAGTCCAAACCTTGATGGCGCTCATAAATTAAAGAAAAGGCATTTCGTGGAAATCAGCAGCATCAATGAAGAATTTTTAATGACTTTGGTATGGTCTTTATCTCAATATTAATAAATTAATGCAAGTTCTCAACATGAAATCAAAACTTTACAGGATTAGGGCTGAAATAAATAGGTTTGCTCCCCATCAAGCCAATACCCACTCCTCTATTCTAACCGATCTGATTGATGTTATCGTCCTTTTTTTTAACCTTTGTATTTATTTTTTTTTTCTGATTTATCTTTGCATTTATTATCATTTATATTAATCGCACATTAAATTTTGAACAGCTCCGAAGAAAGGTCATAATGAGGCTAATTGACTTTTAATTTATATAAGTGTAAAATAATTGCGTTAGATCTGTTAGACAGAGCGTTTTTATATGCAGCATAATTTTCTCAATGTAATTCAACCCTGTCAGGTCATCAATTGGTACATGGATATTAGATATTCAGAGAATCCTAATTTTTGTTGTGTATATCTTCAGAAATAGCCGTAGTACTTATAATAAAGTCCTGATTTCTTTATTTTTCAAATATCAATTTCAAAAATGGGAGTTGAAAATTTTTAAGCTCAAAAACTTTGGTATTTACGTATTAGACCGTCGACGCCAACGGTTTAGTAACTCACTGGCGACGGATTCAAATTTGGCGATAAACCGTCGAAGACGACGAAACCAACAAAATAGTGCACGACAGTTAAGGTTTGAAATTTTTTTAAATAATAGCTGTTTTTGGCCATTATTGAAGGTTTAGCAACTCATTGGCGACGCTTTCATATTTGGAGATAAAGATCAACGGTCTAATACGTAAGTACCAAAACTTTAATACTTTACGATTGAATATATTGGGTACTTTTCATATATTTCTTATTTTCCTTAACAGGAGTGGTATTTTAGAATTTTTCTCCAAAATTTCTAATAAAGGGGTTTTACTCTCACTACCCTCTTAATTCAGTTCAATTATATCAAAGCTCTGTTCTAAAGTGACTCTAGGGCTATTTTCTGATGGACCTAGCAATTTTGAACCACAATTAGATGAATAGTATGACACTTGTGCAAGCAGCACCTTCTTCAAACTTTCATATCACACCAGGGGGAGGACATTTGGCCTGACAGATTTAGGCCCACCCATGATCCTGTAAAACTCAGATCCCCAAAACAGGAACTTATCATTGGGCCACCGCTGCCTCCATTGCTCTTTTGATAAAATGATTGATTTTAAACAATGTCTGACTAATGCTCAGATTTTTATATTTACAATTCCACGCATGTAAATGTTATACATTATAGTAAAACAAAAGAAAACTAATGTAACTTTTGGACACCTTTTTTTTATCGATTGAAATCAATGAGAAGAAACTGCAATTGTAAGTAGAAGATGGCATTTCAAATTACATTTCTTTCAATTAGTGAGTTCTTGAGATATCGAGATTACGTGTATGCAAAAGAACAAACAGGTTGTCGTCTCCTTAATTAATTTCCTTTTTGAAATAAAATTTTGAAAATTCAAAATTAATCTATATTTTAGATGCTAAATCTGTGATTTTAATCATCAATCAAGCTAAATATAAATTTTAATTGTCTTATTCTTTATGTTTTATAGACATTCAGACTTCCTCTAGTGTAATTCTGTTTAAGATTTGATTTTTAAAAACTACAAATTCTCCTAGAAACAAACCCCCAAATTCCATTCATCTAATCCAAGGCATTTTTGAATTGGCTTGTTCACAGACAAACATGGTTTTAAAAACTTTATTTCTGGACTGAAAGGTCTAAAATGTGATGATTTATTGAAATTTTGAATTCGAATTTTTTGGCGATCAAAACATTTTCTCTTAGTAAACTGCACACTCGAGGAAGTCAAAATATTATAAGAATGCTGCATCAATTAAATCTTCAGTATTCTTTCAAAATTTGGTATATAAAGATTGATAATAATTTTTATATTTGTTCCTAAATTTTTAAAACGTAAGCAACTTCATTTCTGTAAATGTTTTAATTCTCAAGATAAGTTAAGTAATCTATCACAAAATTTATTATTTTATTATTTTTATTTTATTAGCAATAACATTTATGATAACAATTTATGTTTAATTTATACAAATATGGCAAAAGAGAATTTCAGCAACTGTTTACAAGGATAGTTATAATTAAACTTATATCATTAGAGAGATTGTATATATATTAGTTTAAAGATTATAGAAAAAATATTTGTAGTTAGACACTTGTGTGAATTAAAATATTGCATTGTTTTTACTCGCATAGCTCAGGCTTAATAATATCTGAAAATAAGAAAAACCTTTTAGTCGTGTTAAAGTAAGGTCATTTATTGTTACATAACTAACCTTGAAATGCTTTAACTAAAGATTTGAATACAAAAAATATTATAATTGACTTTATTCCCCGACCTTCAGCTGACATAATTTCAAATCAATTTTTTATTGATTATAATAAATTTTATTTGTGACTTATAGTCATAAATTTATTTCCAGACTTGGCTAGACGTAATTAATTTTCTTCCCTACAGATCATCGACTTTTTAATTGACAAACTTACATAAGAAATTTATATAGTTAAAATGTTTGCATTTATATTAGTAATAGATAATATTCTAGATAATCTTTAATTTGATTAATTTGAATGTTGAACAAAAAATACATATTGTTGCTGAAGCACGAGGATATTTAGATTCTGCTTTTTCATATTCCGTAACAGTTATCATTTTTTGTTGTTACTTATGGCACTTGACTTTGGACAAACCCCCCGCTGATACAGCAGCAGATTTAAGCCGAAAATAGCGTCTTTTGTTTTTTAAGTAGCTCCAACTAGAGCCAAGAGTACGACTTAGCTACACACTCAGCACATTTGTTTCCACAGCCCCTTTTTACAAGGGGGCACAGTCACACATCTCACAGATAATACACAGAAGACCAACCATGCCCTGACCGGGATTCGAACCCAGAACTCCCTGAGCAGAGTAAGAAAGCCGGCTTATCATTTGTTGCTTTCATTTATTTAATATTTTTAGAAACTAAAAGTAGAGAAAATGGAAAATTTATATCTTCTTTATATTAAAATATCCTTAAACAATCCGGTGTCCTACTCCAAAGTATTTCGGCGGATATTTTTTCTTGAACAAAATGTACTCTGGGCATAAAAATTAAACTGCTACTATGAAAGCGAGCTGATGAAATGCTTCTACTAACGCAACTCATGAAACTATTGCGCAACTCTTAAAAGCAGCCTCATGAAATGCTTCTACTAACGCAATTCATGAAACTACCGCGCAGTTCATGAAAGCAACCTGATGAAATGCTTCTGCTAACGCAACTCATGAAACAACCGCGCAGTTCATGAAAGCAACCTGA
>JAOUZG010013052.1:974738-998232 GCA_026289955.1 Argiope argentata
ATGAAAGCAACCTGATGAAATGCTTCTACTAACGCAACTCATGAAACTACTGCGAAACTCATGAAAGCAACCTGATTAATGTTTGCCACAACAACGTGGCAGCAGAGTTGAACAGTGTGTTTAAGTTACAAGAATAATTATTCCTTCGGAAACACAAACACTTTTATTTTAAAAACATTCAACATAAATGCAATATAGAGCGTTCAACTAAAACAGCCATTCATCACAATTCGAACATAGTTTTTATATATCCAACATACCGGAAGTCACCACCTACCCGACGACTTCCGGTCACATGATCAAAAACACAACATCATGATGATTTGCATAAAGGGGGATGAGACTATTTATACACATTGGTTAACAATTAAATGCTTTTACTATCTTTGCTAATAAAGCTCAGGATATTTCTAATTTATCTGTTTATATGCAATACACTCGCGAGTATCCTGGTTAATATGGTAGGAGGAAAAACCGGATAACAAAAAGGCCGGATTGGCTGGAGTTCTGTGAACTACTTTTTTGCCCAACTGTAACAGAAGACAAAAATTTTATACCAAACGCATTACGTTATATGTATTTATCTCACTTCTTATTGAGTCCTAAGCCCTCCATTTATCGCAATCCATGTAGAATGTGAACGTTGTCCGGTGAATCATAGAAACATCTGTCGGTAACGAGTCCAGTTAATAGAAGACTCTGTGCTGGTAGTTTGTATATATACTAATATGCAGCGTTGCATGTTTCAAAAATTTATTAAAGAAAAGTTAATTATAGCATTTAACCCTTTATTTACTGAATTATACTGCCATCAATTTTTCAACTTCATTTTTTGCCACAGCTGTTAAGTTTCCTTGCAGAATAATCCATAAGAACTCATGGAAAAAAACTAATTAATAGAAAAATCTTGATTAATTTAATTATTAATTAAATATTTTTGATTCCTACTTTTAGCTTATATTAACTTTTTGCTATTTGGGTTACATTCTCATGTGTTTTTTAAGAATACCATCTGCAAAAACAGACATATTACGAAGATATAAGCCAGAATTAAATGGTACTTTTAAGTACCGTCAGTAAATAAAAGGTTAAACTGTTAATATTTTAACAAAAATTCTGTGATACCTAACTTAAATGCAGGAAATATAAACGAATCATTAAAGTAAATCGGAAGGTCTAATTCTTAAGAAAAGTGACTCCAACAGGTGGCATTTTTTAATTATAAATGATTATACAAATATGAAATGACACTCGTTAAATCTGTTCGTGGTCACAAAGTCCTCCATGTCGAGAGTAATACCACTGGGGGTACTGGGTTAGAGGTGATCGTTTTCTGTTCCAGGTCTAAATTACGATCTGAGATGAATGAATGAGTTTGCATGAATGAAGTCCGCCCCCTAAAAAGGGTTGCGGCGTGTGAGAAGCTAAGTCGTACTCTCGACCCTGGATGACGCTACTTGTAAAACAAAAAGACGCATTTCATAGGCTTAAATCATCTGCTGATCGTATCAGCGGGGGCTTGTCAAAGGCAAGTGCCATTAGTCACAACACACAACAAATATGAAAAGCTAACCCTAAGATAAGAATCAAAACTTATCGTTTTTAGTTTTTAGTTTAGTCCTTAATAGATTACTCCTCCTGCCTTCTTCATTCAATTACGATGTAAGAAAACCGGACCGGACAGTACGGAAGCCGTATAGTCGCTAACCGGATACACAGGAGTGTACTGTATCACTGTTATACAAAATTGTTTCACCTAACTGTATTATTTATAGTGTTGTTAAATTGTTGTTGGATGTAAATATTAATGAAAAATAACACTTTATTTATATCGACGCTCATCCGTTTCAGCCCTTCTCACCCTGTACATGCCTGTTGCCATCCTCGGATACTACGTTTATGGCAACAGTTTACAAGCCAATGTCTTGGACTCCCTGCCATTTTCCACCCCCAAGTCAGCGATTTCTGTCATGCTGGCTCTGCACATGTTCTTCGCTTTTCTGTTGGTCATCAATGCTCCTGTTCAAGATCTCGAAGAATTTTTCAAGCTCCCAAAAAGTAAAATTGATCATTACTTGATTTATAGTTTTTAAGAAAAATTCGTTCTTAATATTTTACATTTGAATGGAAACTGCATCATAAAAATGCGGGTAAATAAGATCTTGAAAGGGTAATTAAGGTTATACATAAAAAAACCCGCATTATAGAATTTTTATGTGGTAGAAGGAAGGATTAAACTAAATGATGATGATGACGTGTCCGCTTTACAACAGAAGGAGGGGTGCAGTAACTTCTGAGGGTATGGACCTCAGCACCCGAGAATCCTTAAGCACTCGAGGGCAGAAGTCAGACTTCTAGCTCATATGAGGATGACAAACACACACTCACTTGCATAGCCCCTTTTTATAGGGAACACATTCACACACTTCTTAGATTTAGTACACAGAAGAACTACTATGCCTTAACCGGGACGTCTATATCACGAGGAAGAGGAGCTACTTCTGTGCCAAGAAGCCGGATAAATTATGTTTTAATCTTGTATTTAAATTTTCAAAAATATTTAAAGACTATATAATATCTAATAGTAATAAATAATAATTTATAAAAAGTAAGGATATAATTTATGAGGAAAATATTCCTTGCTTTTTTGAATTTTACAACTTCCTTCTTCCCTGGTAATTTTGTATTTTATTGTCAAATTTTGTACTATTAATTTTTTATTGTAAGATTTCGGCTCATAAAGTGAAATTATTTCTCGAAAATACTGTAAAATGTAAATGAATTAGATTAGGCATTTCTTTATAGAATGATTATACAATAAGTGGAAACTAAATTACAATTTTTTTTTTCATTTTTTAAATCTTTGTTGATCATATTGATTATAAATTCAAGTGTTGTAAAAAATGAAGTTTCTTAAGATTTAAGGAATTGTGGTAAAACAATAAGTGAATGCAGCTCAAATGGTGAGCAAAAGGTGTGTTAATTTTCTGTGAAATGCTTATAGAAGAAGAATGAATAACCCTGAATAAAATTAATATAAAGTATTTTAATAATTAATACAACCGTCCCTTTTAGTGCTTATATAATAGATTGTTTTCATTTAATTTCAATAGATAAATTACATCCCCAAAAAATTGGCCCATTGAATTAACAAATCTGTGATGAGCTCAAAATTCATCGTTCTAAGTACTGCACATTTAGAAAAATGAAATCTTTTCGAAAACCTTTGATGGTGGCGATTCAGATCTAGAATTGCAGTTTGAGACCTGTTTACAACGAATCCACAACTGCATCTAGAGTAAAGTACCACATCTGAAACACGTGTCAAAGTTTCCTCATTGCTTGTAGAATAAAAATGGGGCAATAGAACATCGACTAACAGCTTGTCCTCGTTTTTTGTCTGTCAGCTTCTGAAATCTCCTAAGCCTATTCCCGAATGGCCGTTGTTTAGATGTTGGTAGAACAACACAGCTGCTTCTGTTCTATTTAAATAGAGCAATATTTTTGAGATCAGAAATTTGACTTTTTTAATATTGATATTTTTCAACCCTCTGACGGCGTAATTTCTTTAAAATAACAATTTAGATGCGATGTTTGCAAATAAGTTCAAATATTTTTCAAACAAAATGAAGTGATACTATATGTTACACGCTAATAAAGTGATATAATAAAAATCTGAAATCGTAAAAATAAACAAACTAAACTGCAAAAAAAACGCGCGATGCAATAGTAAATAAACTGATGACCAACTCACGGAAATCGCTTAGTAAGCAACTGAAGGGTTAATAAATTAGGTAGAATCGTACGAAAATATGTCCAGCTTGTAAATGGGGTGTTGATGAAACAAACAAGCATACTGTTGTTATTGTTTTAATTAGACAAAAATACATACTTTCAAGATCCCAAACTAATTTGCTGACAGAATTAGATTGATCATATTGATTGATATTTGTTTCATAACCAACGTAAATCTAATGAAAATATGAAGTACTTATTCTATATATGTCAAATTAAACAAAATATTTAATCATGTCATGCTTACCAAAAAACTCTTACATTATTTCACAGATTTCGGTTGGAAGCGAATTACCCTCAGAACTATCATCATGGCCGCTGCAGCATTTGTTGCATTGTCTGTTCCAAGATTCGGTAAAGTCCTGAATCTGGTCGGTGGTTCTGCTACAACTTTAACCTCAGTCATATTTCCTTGCTTGTTTTACTTCAAACTTTGTAGCCAGCAAGATCCTACATGGCCTGTCAGGTTTGTTTTGCTCTTCATCACTTTTTGGGGGAAATTTAAAAAATATGAAATAGATCTAATATCACAATCATTCTCCAGGCGTATAGAATTATGTTTGCGAGCAATAAGTGTTAATGTCAATAAATGAGAAATAATTTAGCCAGTTTTAAGTTGTCTAGTGTTTGGAAGTGAAAAAATTGAGAGATTTAATTCTTAAGAGAACTGACAAAGCAGTTGTTACATGATATGTGATTTGCAACCATTATGAGTTTTTTTCACCTAAAGCATCGTAACATGTTAATATTTTATTTTTGCTTCGTTTGTCTTCTCTTTTTGTTTAATTGCATTACTCATTACATCCTACGCATAAGAATTTTTACATCTCTCAATTTAATGGTACAATCCCAATTTAAAAATACCATCATATTGCAAAAGCACCTACTGTTTTGAAATAGTATTTTAAAGCCACTATTGGCTTTTTATTAGATTGAAGAGATGCGGTCCCCCTTATATACTCTCTCCTCAACCACTTGCTCATAAGAAATTATTTCAAAAACTCTTTTTCTTCTTTTGCACATCAAATTTTTATCGAAAGCAACAGATTTTGCTTCATGAACATTGATAAGTTTCAGACTGAAAAACAAAAAGCTCTTTTTTTAACCTTAAAATCGAGCAGGTCTCGGCCGAAAGTTTTGTAATTTGGGTTTGGAGCTCGGTCAATTGTTCCCACAATCTCTTCTTATTTCCTTGATCTTTTTTATTTATTTATTTTTTATCATGTCAGAATATGTTGTTATTTTGGAAATGAGGTTTGTGGCGTCAACAAAAATCCGTAGGCGAAAAATTGAAATTTTATTATCAGTACGAGCCTCTCAAAAAAATCAGCTTTTAATAACGCGTTGCTATTGCATTTACAAAAGCTCTGATTAAAAAAATAATAAGTTAATGACTACAGCAAAGAAAAACCTTGAATAGTGTGATATTTTTTTAAAGCAATAAATGCGAGACAAAGTTTTTTGGATCGTTTGCAATACTAATGCAATAAAACAATTAAAATGAATAAAAATATGATTTATCTTGCGCGAGCACGTGATGCTTGGCCGTTCAAGAAATTATGTTCTGACTTGATACATTGAAATATACATAGCAGATTTCATTTTAATATTTTTTTATATTTATTTCACACAATTATTGCTGATTATTTCAGATTTACTTTCACATTTTCCAGATAAAATTTTATGCGTTTTTAATACATGTTAAATTTCTTTTATTCGAAGTGATTCATCAAAAAACATATATCGGCTATATGTTTTAATATTACATTTCAATCCATTATTATTAAAATTTTTGGTTTGTACTTAGAAATAATATTGTTGACTTTTGAAAATAAATATTATTTTTTCAAGAAATTTTTTGCAGCAGCACTTATTTTTAAACAGATAAACCACAATTGATTAAAATATTTGTTAGCAATAAAGTGAAAAAAATCAATTGTTTATATATGCAGCAAGATAGCTTTTAAAATGTTCCTACGTTTTAGTTATAATTTTGATCATTAGCTTTATTTGGAATGTTCACAATCTTCCTTCTTTTAACCTTGTGTAGGTAGCATAAAGTTATACAGAGGAAAAGCTTCATTGTCATGTGAGGTCATGATGTTGTTTTGGTTAGGTTTCGATGTCTCCGAAATTTATGGGCAAAAAAATATTTTTTACCTCCTTTTACCAGTATTGTATTATTATGTTTGCTTTAATAGCAAATGCGTTTTTAAAAGATTCACCTGCTTTAGCCAGTATTGCTTTATTATTACGTATTCTTCTTTGATAGCAGAGATGTTTTTAAAAGGCTGACGAAGAACTATGACATCATAATTGTTATTTCATCTCAAAATCGGTCGAGCTCCGAAACTTTATTTATATATATATATATATATATACTAGCGGACCCGACAGACGTTGTCCGAAAATTTCAAACCTTCTTGAATAAGTTATAACAATCTGGTTCGTTTTGATGAAAAATTGTATAAAAATGTAATTACAATACCTGACGTCATCAGGTGTACAGTTCCCACAATTAAACCTATCGATTGCTTGTGAGTATGCGTATACTATGAGCTAAGTTCAATAAAGAAACTGAACTGAAACTAAAACTGAACTGTTTCTATTCAACTTTATTGAATAGAAACTTAAACTTGTTTTAATTAAAGGGTAAAAAAAGATGAAATTCGACCTATTGTTCTTAAATGTATATTTTTTTAATGTACAAAAAATAAATTTATCGTAATGCCATTTCATGCACGATATTTTTGGTTAATCCTTGTGGAGTATAAACACACAAATTCGATGGTTTTCCAACCCTCGAACACGCAAAATATAATTGGCCGTGTGAAAAGCAAGGATTTTCTAAATCTAAGCCACAAATTGTCATCGTTTGACCTTGTGACTTATTAATAGTCATAGCAAATGCCAAGCGAATTGGAAATTGCAAACGTTTGAATGGGATAGGTGAGTCTGAAGGAATCATTGGGATCCGTGGTAAAAGTACAACTTCATCTTAAAATTTGCCTTTCAAAATAGTAGCCTCAAGAATATTTCTCATGATTTTTTTAATGACTAATCGCGTGCCATTACTTAATTTTGGTGCATTCAAATTTCGAAGCAAAAGGATAGGTGAGCCAATCTTCAATCTCAAGTTATGTGGTAAAGTTTTACAAATTAGCTCTGCATTGAAAAGATATAAATTAAAACATGTTTGTTTTAAAGCTTATTAATTGGGTTAATAATGTATTCATTATAAATGCATGTTATCATGAAATAGCAGGGTCCAAAGAAATAAACTTGAAGGCTTTGGCAAAGATAATCCTAATACTCCTTTCTTATACTTTGATTGATGTCAAATGTTCGACAGTTAGAGGGAGTTTGTTTTAAATTTTTATGCAAATGCGTGAATTTTCTACACCAGTTTGGGTAACAAAAATTGGTTATGAATTTTTAATTCCTTTATTTGTTTTATTTTAATTCGTTCTTCAAAATGAATCCGAAAAAAATCGATTAATTAACAATGTTTAGTTTTAAATGCATCAAACACTAAAAAAATAATAATTGTTTAAAACATATCCTTTCAGGTATAAAAAATCGATGAAATTTGCAATATCTTTATTTTGATATTTGATGTATATTTAAACTGTAAGCTATCGTTTGGGAAAAAATTATTATGATATATTAATTCGTTTGCTCAATATCAGCAATTTTTTTTATTGTTATTAGGATGCCACACCAACTTGTTTCCATTTGCACAGCTGCAGTAAAAACAGTTTCGTTTTCCTCCAAACACTGATAGTGAGCATTATTTGTATTTCTGATTTTAAGGTGGTGTTTTTGCTTTGGCAGATGTTAAAAACTTCTACCTTTTCTTTCTTTTGTTGTTTGTTTTGGTTTGTTCATTCATTCGTCATACATTTCATATTCGAATGGCTCGTTTCAGTTCCTTTGAAATTAGATACAAAAACCATTCTATTCAGGGTTAAAATTGAAAATTAGTTTTAATTACCTTTTTTTTCTTTCTAAATTTTGTTTTAAACATTTTTTTTATCAGTTTTCATTACCGAAAGCCTACAGGACGTCCAAATAAAAGCAGACAAAGTCTGAAAATGTTAAGATATGATGGACAAAGAAATCCTTTGACTCATAACCAAGCATTTCTAATGACATTTTGGAAGCTTCTACCAACTGCAATAAACCTGAAATAGTAAATTCGTCATCTTAAAATTGTATATAATAGTTACATTGTTGTGTGCAATCACTTTAGTATTCTTTTTTGAAGAATTTTCTTTGTCATGAATATCAGGAAAAATTTCTTCAAATGTGTCTATTATGTGCTAAATATGGTAAAAAATTTCATTCTGTATTTATTGGTGAAAGGGAACTTACACACAAAAAAAAACTTTGAAATGAACAACAAAGTTGTAGAGGCCTTCTTGTCTCCACGATGAAATTATATAAAATTTTGATTATTGCTTTATTATAACTCAGAAAAAAATTCATTATATAAAATAAATTGTATCTTATAAGCATGTATCATATTGTTATCATATAATAACAATGAAATGAAAAAAAATTTAAAAAAAATCAGTACATGTCATATTAGAAGAAAAACATGAGCTCATAATTTATGAAACAGGTGAATTTTGGTTTGCTTCAATTTTTTTATTATATTTGTTTATGGCTGCATATATAGTTTAAAAATGTTATATGAATATAAATTAATCTGTGTGACTAATGAAATGTTATTAAGCAAGTCTAATTTTTATTTGAACTTTTTTTTATGATGTTGAAAAAAAGGAGTTGGTTTGGTTTCACCAATAGTATTTCCTTTATATTCTTTGAGAACTCTTACAAAAATATTTTAAATTTATATATGTATATATTTCATAAAATAAAGAATTATTTTAATAAATATGAATATTTAACAAATTTAATTTATTTCACTTATATTCTTGGTCTGTAATCGTACATTTAATTGTATTTTTAGCTTTTCCTCAAAATGAAATTTTGTGATGCTCTTCAAAATTTCAAATACTCTATGCATTCTACTTTTAGTTACAACTCTGAAATTTTATGTATTTATATTTTTTTTATTGAAGACCGCTCCCCTCAAGGCTCAGCTCCCGTATACGACCTCCGCCAAATTGGCGGGAAATTTGGCGATAAAGGGAAAATCACATTTTGAATTAATTCAAGCATGCAAAATATTATGAAAATTTCAAAACAATATTTGTGCCTATTAATAAAGATTTACAAATTGGTAGTTGGGTCCGGATTTGAATGAATACTCTGCATGAATTAAACAATTTTGCTTTCATGAAGTTGATTTATAAAATTAATAATATAGATACAGTGAAATAGAAAACTATATTTTCCGTTTACTTTTTTAGAAAATATATTTATTTATTTCATTTCAAAGAATCGTGTGCTGAAAATTAAATTTTTCTAAATTTAATTTGCAGAAAAATTTTAAAAGAATATAAACGGAATCTTGAAAACTTGTTGAGCCGAACATTGTTAGCATGGGGAAAAAACCCCGAAGCCTTATTCATTTGGCAATTACTTATTACTACGACTTAAAATAACTTTTTTAAAAAGATGTACTTAAAAATATATAACTAATAGAAACACTGTTTAATTACAAAAGCAACATAACTAACCTTTTAACAGCGTGTATCCGAAGAAAAACAAAACAGCAAACTAATAGTTTTGTCTCCGTTTAAATAAAGTTCTCAACAAAATGCGCATGCGTTAAACTTCATCATCAGAAAATGCATTTTTTTTCCTACATGAGTTGGGCAGTTTAGAAATTTTAAATTTCCTTTATTCTATTTTATTTTAATGCAAAAGTACATCAGAATGAACCTTAAAGGTCAATTAATTAACGATATTTAATTTTAAATGCAATGAAAATAAAAACATCGCTTGAAGTAATCGATCGGAAACATATTAAGCCTAACCTCATCACTGTTAGAAAAAAAAATCTAAAACCTTACTCATTTCGCGATGGGGGAAGGAAGTTATTTTGGCGAGAAAGTTAGTTTTCAATTAATAATTGAAATTCTACAATCTGTAGTGGACTGAATTGTGAATCTAAACCATTCTCGAATCCACTTGAACACACCAAAAAAATTTCATCAAAATCGGACCAGTCGTTTAGGAGGAGTTCAGTCACATACACATGCACAGAAGAATGTTATATATAAAGATATATATATATACTAGCGGACCCGACAGACGTTGTCCGAAAATTTCAAACCTTCTTGAATAAATTATAACAATCTGGTTCGTTTTGATGAAAACTTGTATGAAGATGTTATTACAATACCTGACGTCATCAGGTGTACAGTTCCCACAATTAAACCTATCGACTGCTTGTGAGTATGCGTATACTATGAGCTAAGTTCAATATAGAAACTTAAACTGAACTGAAACTTAACTGTTTCTATTCACCTTTGTTGAATAGAAACTGAAAATTACCAGAACTTTAAAAAATACCATCGTAAACTTGTTTTTATAAAATTTTAATGTAATGTCAAAATATTTCTCTTGTGTATGATTCTCTTAAATTTTATGGAGAAACTTTAAAAATTTTATTAGTTTTTTACTAACTAATAATTTAATAAAACTTTTTAAATGCATTTACTAGTAATTAGATACCATTAAAAATACGACTTTCTTTACCTGTATTCCTCCATTATTAGTATGCTTCATCACAACCGATGCGTTTTCAAAAAGTTGACATAGATTCATGACATCATAGCAGTCATTTCATCTCAAAATGGTCGATCTCCAAAATTTTGTTTGCCAGCTGGAAAAATAGAAAATGAAAGTTTTTTTTAAAAATATCCTTATATATACATAGATATATATTTATTATAGAGGGATAGAGACCAATAGAGAAGCTTCGTGATTGTTTCAAACCAGTTTAAACTATTTAATGACTTAAATGGCTAAATTAAGACAAATAATGACTTAAAAAATAATGTTCTTTCATAACTGGAAATTTATGATTGTAGATTTCATTTTGTTTACTTATCCTATTCTTATATATATTTTCTTTCTTCGATATTTGTTTTTTTTTTCTAATGGAATTATGGGCCGCGTGGCCTGATAAAAAGGTCTGACCTTCGCGACACTATTCCACCGAATAATCGACGCGTAAGTGGGCGATTCAAATTAATTCCGTCGGATCAAATGTCTTCCTGTCGATGTGGTGCGGAAGTTTGGAGAGAGAGGGCTGCAGCTCAGGTGGCGTCCTCGGTGACTGGTCATGGTTCAAAATTAAGAGTTCCTCTTCAAAATAGCCTAGTGTTGCTTTCTAACAGGACGTAAAAATAACTTATCTGAAGGAATTAAGTCATGGCTTTTCAGTGACTTTGAAAACTTAAAAGTCAGAGTAATCTATTACAAATTATGCATTGTTTTTTACTGATACTGTAATTTCACCTTCTGTTTTATCATGAAAATTAAGCTGATAATTAAGTATCAGATTATTTATTCCTTTGTAACAATGGAGTGATCAGCTTGAATCTAATTGTAAAAATGAAATCTATAGATGAATATTATGCAAAAAAATTTTAAAAAATTTCCAGCTTTCAGAAGAATGCAAGATTATGGACTATATTGTTATCCCTAAACCCATTTTTTAAATTTTAAAATAGTATTAAAATTAAGGAGTTATCAAAAAAAGATACTAAAATTTCGCTTAGCTTTAAATTATTTAAAATTTTAATTAAAATTGTCTTTAAAAACTCCAAAATAATTGAAAATGATCACCTCAGATTTTTTTAAATATTCTGTTTTTTTAAAGGGACTCTAAAATATATCTGCGATAAATTTGATAGCTCAAGGTCGAACAGTCTGTTCCACAAATCGTTAACACATATACATTACTCTTTATTATTTGTAGATAATCTATGTGAACAGTTTGTATTTCGAAAAGTCACACTTTTTTACTGATATGCATGGCAAAACTCGCGATTTATATTAAAAAGAAAATGTTTATTTGTTTTTCACGTGTCTAAAGTCTTTTTTTTTTCAATAACTAGAATCATCACTCAAGGTTAAAAGCTCTTAACCTCTTATCTCAAAAACGTCAGTCAATTTTTTTTGTGTGTATGTGTGTGTGAGTGTGTGTGTGTGTGTGTTTAAAGTGTACTCATTTATCAATTCAATTTCTGTCTGTCATTTTTTTCATAGTGATTTAAAAGCCTTTTTTTTTCTTTGGCACCTAGGTCCATTTCACTCTTGGAGAAAGTATGCCTGGTTCTGTTTATAGGATGTGGTATTATTGGAGGTGCCATTTCGACTTACTCAGCTATCACAGATATCGTTCAACCAGATTCTTTCAAGCCGCCTTGTTATGTCAACATCACTGAAGCGAACAGATTTTAAGCCTTGTTTTGTAAATAGGTTAATCACGTGATTTTTGTTATTTTTATTTATATAGATCAGCTGATATACCAAGCATTGCTCACCATGAAACATTTTCACGTCTGTTATAAATGATAAGAAAATTACTTTTATGGGAAATACAGGTTGGCTATAAAATAACTTTCTCTGTTTGATAAAATTAGCAGTAAAAGCTGTCGAACGAAATGAAGACTTATTGCGTATGCAGATTGTTGAGACAAAAGGAGTTGCTTATGTCTTAAAAGGTTGTATTAGTTGAAAAGTGATAAAAGTCGATGATGCACAGTTTTGTGGACGGGGAAAGTCAACGAACTGAAAATCTTACAATTGGATCTGGGATATTTATACCGGTTATTAAAAGATTATATTTTGAAATTTTCTTATGATGCAATTATTCATTTCTGTTTGTATATGTTCTTATCACGCAAGCACAATGGGGTTAGCTGGCTTTCTGGCACACAGATAGCGCGCCTTCCACGTGTTCTGGGAGTCCCCGGGTCACGTCCTGGTTAGGGCATGGTTGTTTATCTGTGTGCTATCTGTGAGATGTGTGACTGTGCCCCCTGTAAAAAGGGGCTCTGCAAGCAAATGTGATGATGAGTGTGTAGCTAAAGTCGTACTTTTGACCCTTGCTGGCGCTATTTGAAACAAGAGATGCACATTCTTAAGTTTAAAATCTGCTGATGTCTTGGGACTTCAGCAGATTTTAAGACCAATGGCAAGTACCATAAGTAACAACAATGAAATTTTTCATTTTCAATTTTTAATCCCTTTATTGTGATTATTGACCCTTTTCTATTAAGAAAGAAACAAAAGTCTTATCCATCATTAAACTGAGTTAGCCTTTTTTCTTCTTTATACATTTCAATAAAACGTCCACTGTTTATACATGATATTTTTTTTAATAATCTGTTTTGTAAATTCGGTTAATAGAATATTGTTATGGACACCCAGTATTATTATACACAAACTATTCATTTCTTCTGAAACTTTTATAAAATAGTTAGGGTAAAAAATATTCAATAAAATTACAAATGAACAATTTGTGTGAAAGGCAAATATATATACATGGAGACATTCATTTCTTTATCACATACAAATTTTGAATTAATATATATGTTAGTTATATAATTTGTACTTTTTGATATATATATGTAAAATATTCTTTGAAGAACCTGTGTGATGTTATTTTGCAATTTTTATCGATCATGATTTAAGGAATAATCCAGTTATTATCCTTGGTTTAGATTGTTTTGTTTGTTATGACCATTGTGAGCACAGCACAGAGAATTAACTACTAGAAGGACCTAAAGCAGAAAAAAAGAGAGATCATAAGAATATATTTTGAACTTATATAGTTTCAGGAAGGCATTTGCCGACATTGTGTTTTTTTTTTTTCTCTTTAGAAAAGCCCGCACAACGTAGAAGCTAAAATGTGACCTGAAATCATTTGATTTAAAAATTATATTTAAAATACAGATTTATTTGGGATTGTTGCATGTATATATTTTTTGGAAAGATCACTCTTGACCAAGCAAAATAAAGTATATTCTACGAAAAGCACGATGGTTCGAAAAAGAAATTGGCAATTTGCAGAGATTGAACCTCATTTATTATGATTGCGTAGGCCAGTCTTATATTTGACAGAAATTGTAAAGAGTGATTAATTGCATGCTTTTTATAATATCAAAACTAAGACACAAAATTACTTTTATTAGACAATAACCCCAAAGGCAGATTTTCACTTTCTATTCATTCTCGTGGTGTACATTCTTTAATTTCGCGTGCTGTAAATTATATTAAACTTCCATTAAACTATTTTTTTAACTAAAAAGGTGAAATTTGAAATAAATGCATTCCATTTTAATAGTTAAAGAACCAAGAAAGAAAATATTCTGCTCTAACGAGCAGATCGTTTAAGATTACTAGTGTAATATAAATAGGATTAAAACTCTATTTAGAGTATATTTTATCTGCTTTTAGAAGTTTGCATTGATATTTATATTTTTGATAAATTTTAATGAAGATAAAAAAAACTAGTAATATTATAAGAAGACAAGAAATAAAAACATTATAGAATCAAAATATTTTTTTTAAAAAAAATATTAAAAATTGGTACTATTCTTCGTGATGCGATTTTGATGCGTGATTCTTAACACAGAAGCATGAATTTTATGAAAAACATCCGTATAGAAAAGGTAATTTCAGCACAAGCTTAGTTTGCCATATTACGGTTAGCTTGATTTTTGGGTATATAACTTGGGTGTTTTATAAACCAAATTCTGACATCAAGTAGCTCGAAGAAAGGTTGCACCATCTTTGATATATATATTAAAGCTTCAAAACGAAAGAGTAACAAATATAGAAAACCACTTTTACAAAACAATGTCTGAAAACGGAACTTTTTTTTTTAATCAAAAAGCAGGAATTCAAATCAAAACTCTTAAAAACTTGAAGTGTTGAAAGCAGTGAGATTTTAATAAAATAATAAGTATCATAATAAAAATAATTTCTAAATATTTATTGCATAAATAATTAAAATGCATTATAGTTGCAATTTATGTTTGCATTCTTAACTGCTTCTGTATTTCATATTTAAATCTCCAAAAAATTTTGATAAATATAATTTTCTTCTTCTTTCTAACAGATTGATAAAAGTATTTTATGCTCATTTTTTGTATTTATCATTTTATAATTTGTGTAATCTGAGTCATCTAGACATGAGCAAATATTTATTAGCTTTATCGAACTTATGAGATATGCTCTCTTCAGGGATCGTTGAGTAACAAGAATTGAGATATGAAAATTATTCGTGATATTTCTAGCAAAAAAGGAAAAGTAAAAGAATGCCAGGAATGAAAATTTTGAAAAGATAATTATTTGAATCTAATTAACGTAATTTTAATACAAAATTTTCAAAAATATTGTTTGTATTTTATGAAATTACAAATGCAAAAATGGTTACAATACTTATAAAAAGAAAGTATAAATATATTTACAATGCAAATTCTATTTTAAAAAGGGAAATTTTTAATGTATTGAAAGATGCAAATTTAAAAAAAAAGTTAAGTATATTTTAAAAGATTTTATAGACATTTTGTATGAATACAAGATACTGTATTCGTCAGTAATCGTTTTAAAATTATTATTCTTCATCGAAAATTAAATTGGAATATAATTTTTTTAAAGTATGCAATTTATTGCTTAAAATTTAATCCACCAGATGGCACAACAACCGACAATAAGGCGAATTATTCCGAATACGACAGAAGTATCACAAATCACGACTTGTAAATATTCCATGTGTCATCGGTATTTAATAACGTACGTGACAGTCACAAAACATACTTTTCCTCAGAAATAAGAGGCATTTTTGTTTCTCACATGACGTAATGCTTCCAGAAATGCTACTTAATTCGACGAAAATTTTGTCAACTTTGTATGACAGCTGAACGTGGAAGGCAATATACTGAATATTTATAAGTTTTTACTTTAACTTGCAGGTGGTTATCAAAATAATGTAAGTACCTGGGACTAAAACGCTTTGTTAAGCATTAAAATATAACACAATCTTCCAGATTTTTTAAATCACTTTAACAGTATTATTTTTTTTACTATCTAATAAGAAGACACCTTCTATTTTGGGAATATTTTCTTATTTTGTTTCAAATGGAAATCCATCGAATACTTGGCTTATTCGAAGTCATTTTACTATTAAATTATAATTGTTTTGAATGGTTTATTTTTTATTTACAACTATTAAAATTCGATAAATCGATGCAAGTATGGCATGCAGGCAAAACATTTAAGTGGTTAATAGGAAAAGTATATATCATGGTAATATGAGATAACTTTAACAAAATTGTATAGGTTTTAATTAATTATTTTTTTTTGTCAAAAGCATAAAATATCAGACCTCACAGATTTTCAAAGAGGACAAATTGGAGAATCTCGACTAGTTGGAATCACCGTGTTCGAAGTATTCCTGCATTTAGGTATTTCTAAAGGTACATTGTTGAGAGTCAGTCATGAAAAGCTTGACAATGCAAAATAGGGGACAGAAGGAAAAGATCGATGTGTGCTGAAATGGATTATAATATCTAAAAGAAAAGTGGCATCCAAACTGAAAACAAAACTTATTCAAAGTCTGGATTCTTCAATATCATAAACTGAGATCTTAAGAAATTGATGATTTTTCATGCTTTATATTCTTTAAGTCAAAATACATTTTTGGGGCTATCCATCGCCAAGTAATTTGTTTGTCTGAGTACAAGTCAATACGAGAATTTCAAACCAGTTTTAGTTTCAGTGCAACTTTGACCCAAATCTTTCAAAGGGTGAACGTCTCTGTTCATTGTATTCATATAAATGTAAATGTAACATCTTTAGCATAAGGGCCGAGAAAAATAAAATTAGATATTTTGTTTTGTTATTAAAGTTATAGTTCTGAAATATATTCTTTAATCACTTGAAAAGAAAGCAGAATATACCAAAAAACACTGTTTTTTTTTCCCGCTCAACCGAGAGGCATAAAATGCTCACAAGCGAGATTTTGTCACTCAAACACTGAAGTCGGTAAAACTGTGGCGATTGAAGTTTAAGATACGAACCCACGATGCTAGTGTTTGTAGCTGAGTAACATAACCACAATACAAAAGTAATACTTGTAAATCGTAGATGTTATTTTGCTTATGAAGCTAGCGCCACAATACTCCTCCACCAGTGAGTCGTCGGAGAGACGAGCGATATTATGGCACCAAGTGTTATGGCGAGCATGTGAGAGAGTTGCCAATCTAATGTGTGAATTATGCGTCAAGTGAGTCTGACGGCTTTGTTTTGGTCGCTGTTTCAAGTGTGTATGACGATTTTTGCAGTAGGTAGATGGCGCCCCGACAGCTGCACGAGGCTGTACAGCCAAGTTCACCATTGTAGCAATCGAAGGTCGAAATAAACACGCGACGCTAATGTTTGTAGTCGAATAACATAATAACAATACAAAAGTTATACTTTGTGTATCATAGATGTTATCTGGCTTACAAAGCCACAAAACGAAGAGAACTCAGCTTGAGTTGTCATCTTTCCACCGTGCACACCGGTTTTTGACTCCTAGAGTAATAAATATGTGGTGTAATAATTTAATGGTGCCCACGGTCTTTTACAAGACTTATTTAGAAGTATGCGACGAAGTTTTCGGATAGATTTCACCCACTGATTGAGATATTGTATTCATTTGTATAGACAGTCTCCCTAATGATGAACTAAGAGCAAATTTGGATAGAGATCTTCAATTTCGGAGTGAAGATTACAGATAGCCTCTTGAGCTTTATTTTTTGTATTGAACTAATGTGTTTTTAATTAAAAAAGCAAGCAGATGAATATAATTCCAAAAATAGTTTTTTAAAGACTGAAAGAGGTTTAGAAGGTAATATTTTATCAAAATATTGAGGACAGTAGCTCAGTCGATTACGATATTTTTTGGATAAGATAAAAAATGAGGCAAAAGGTGATAAAAAATTAGGCATACACATAATTCTTTTTTCAAAGCACTTTCTGTTTCTTTTGAATTATAATAATAAAAAAGAAATTTCAAAAACTGTTTTCGCATGTTTAAATATAAATTATTTAACTATTCCTTTTTGTTATTTTGTTTACCTTAATTTAACAACTATTGTTCTTGACTCAATATCACATGCATTGGCTTTTAAATCGTCAAATCACCTCTTCTAATTTTACTCTTCTCTCCCATCCCCCCTCTTATTTTATTCGAAAAAAAAATGTTCATCTCTATACCGGAAAACCTGTATGTTGTCACTTCCGCTGACAGAAAAAAAATTGTGAAATAAACGCACTTCTCGCTGCATTAAAAACATCGGAGGTGCAAATTAGATAACACCTGCTTTCACGAAATATTTACAGATTATGTTTTTCTTCTATTGTTTCGAAATATCAGCGTTTCTTATCACACAGATTTAAACACGAAATCTGAAATGAATAAAAAAAAGGATGGAAGCTTCTTTCGTAGCGGTGATATATCGCAGAAATAAACAAATGATTTGATACAATGATGTCAGCGTTTCGTTGTTACGATACAAACGCCCATTTATTCCGAACTGTTGTGGAGAAGAGAAAGTTTCGAGATTCGAAATTCTCTCTCTATGGATGAGGATAAATATCCTGTTCTACAGATGGAAGGTATTTTTAATAATGAAAAGGTAAGGACTAATTTTATTAATTCCTTTTTTTTAAAATTCGAACAAAGGAAATATAAATGTTATAAAAAAGTGAAATTTTTGAGTTTGACTAAATGATATGTTTACAACTAACATCATATTAAGTTATTATTTTTTGAGCATTCCCCAGCCTTTCCTCCTTAAATAAATAGAATTAGAATTTTATGGCAAGGCATTATCTACTGTTTAAAAAGAAAAAGATTTTTATTTTTATTTTGAGCAATAATAATTGTTTCAATTTATAAAGCTAGAGGCAAATCAAGACGTCTGACTAGATAATGCACATCACGAGGACCCTCTCTTTAAAACTAAGCAATTTTGCATATTCATCAATTTTCAATAATTTATTTGATTTTTTATTATTTTTACTTAGTAATTTTGGGAAGTATGTGTTTGTATTAGCTTTTGTGATAGTAACAAAAATAATAATTTTAAAAAAATGTATTAAGGAATGCATTAAAAAAGGAATGCATTCTAAAAAATTAACAATAATTAGTAGTTAACTTCTTTACTTAAAAATGAAAATTATTACAAGAGATAGAAAATCTAAAAACTTCAAACAAATGTATAATTTAACAATCCTTTTAGGGAAACTGTCAAGTAAAATACATAAATATTTAAATGAATAATGAACATTAATATATTATAAATAAGCAGTTAATCATTTATTGACTCATTTAATAAAAATTTTATTAATTCAGTGCTAACTCACATTGTAGTCTTCGTTTTTTGTATACAAAATATTTGCAATTTTTACAAAATTCCGAATGTTATGTGAAAATAAAATTGATGCTTTCCTTCTCGATACCTTTTGTTTATCGATTAGTAATCTAATTTTGAATAATTATAATTTTTAAAAATATTTATTATTTGAGTATATTAATGTTCTTACCTGAGAATTGAAATAAAGTTAATATCAAAGTACTATTTATGAAACGTTAGCAATCTTTTGTGGCCTGCTGGTTCGTCTGAAATAAAACTTATAGTTAATTTAAATTAACTATCTTAATAATAATTTAATGTTCATGACTCTCTTAGCAAAAGAGGGAATTGTTTATTAAAGTCAAATTCAATGATATAAAAACTTTATTATCTGATTAATCTATTTCAAATTTAACAATATTTTTATTTTCTGTAATTTAATTTTTCTCTCTGATTTTTAATGTAAACAAGAAAATAAGATAAACGCAAATAATAAGAAAAGCCTTCCTTCTTTAGACATAAATGATGCACGAAAGAGTAGCAATTAAATATTTGATAGAGCATTGGAAACCAACAACAGTAATTCATTGTAGTAATGAAACGTGTTGTTAAAAATCTAGCAAAAATTATTTTTAAAAAGCTGAAGCTAAAATGTATGACATCTTATCCGATTTACGGAAAAACCTTTATTCGACTGTTGGATTGGGCATCGGGGTCCTATTTCATGGCTATCACGATCTCTAGATATGACCCCTTTAGGTTTCTTCCCGTGCAAAGGAATCGGTTTATCGAGACAGTTCCTTCAGAAATGAACTTAGTCCATTCGTCTCCACAGAGCGTTTACTTTTCTGGATACTATGATGCTAGAACGTGTACAGTCAGCCATTGCATGAATTGCACATGTATCCTCCATATGGAAAAAAAGACATTTCAAACAACTTCTAATTTAAAATTACTGATGTTCATGTTTCGAATAAAGGTTTCTTCGTGAACCGAATATGATACACTTTTTCACGCTTTTTCTCTCGAAAATTTTGGGTCGTAGAGATACAGTTCTCTGGCCTTTTTTTATATATTTTAAACAACAAATCTGGCCATCCAAAGTTTATCCGGTCTTGCTGGGACACCCTGTAATAATCAAAATGCATTTCTTGTTAGTAATTTAATAGTGGACGCATTATGACTTATAGTGAAAAATAATTTGCCAACTCTTATAAAAGCTGGTTAATATATGTTTATTTATGAAGTATTTTTTCCATATAGGAAGGAGATATCACTAAAGAAGACGATGATACCTCTAAAACAACCGACCATGAAAGCAAAGGATTATCGTTTTGGATTGCGTCCGTGTTTATTGTTGGTCAAATGGCAGGCAGCGGAGTACTCGCTTTGCCAGCAGCTATGCGAGACGCCGGTGAGTTGCCAAAAAAAATTTTTAAGTGAAAAATTTAAGTCTACGTGATGCCGGTATGATGTCAGTAGTCTAGAATCTGAACAAATTAGCCTTTTATTATTTATTTAAAATAGATTGTTATTAGTCTTTCAAAACATACGTCTGTATTTTGTCATTTTGTAAAGTTCGTGGAAAGTATCTTTGATTGAAATCCTAATCTCTCTCAGTAATACAAAATAAAATAACAGAAACTATTATCTTATAACATTGTGTGATTCCATGCCCTTTATTCCACTGTTATAAAATTCTCTCAAAATAACAACAATTATTGAAACTATAGAGCAAAAAATGATATCAAATCATTTGATGCTAACGTCATATGACAAAATAGCATTCGGTTGACAAAATTTGATATTTAATCCTCAAATATCAAATTGCATGTCATTTAATGCATTGCTATAATTTTGCGTCGTTTCATTTCCGGTAAAAAGTACAATTTATCATAAAAAGAATTCAATGAACTCCATTTCTGTTCCTTGGGATTTAGAAAATATGTTTTTCATCAATATAATTGTAATTTGACCATGAATTTTTTCAGAATCAAATTTGCTCCAATAAATTCGAGAAATTTCCCTAATAGTCAAAACTCTTTAAAAATAATTAAATCTTTTGTTTAGGATATCGAAATATTCGCTTCATACTGAAGTCAAGATTTCTCTCGTATGATAAGAAGATAAGATCGTAAAAAACACCAAACATAATTTTTGAAAAAAAAGTTATTGAAACAGGTATAATACTTTTAAAGCTATCTCTCAACATAGAACCATCGAAGTTGAAGAATATTTTCTAGAGCAGGGGTTCTCAAAAGGTGGGTCGCAACCCCCAGGGAAGTCACGGGATGTTTTTAGGGGAGGGGGTCGAGATATGTGGAAGAAAAGTTTAAAGAAAATTAATTTATTGCTGTAGTTTTCATTAAAAAAAGAGTACACATAAAGCTTTTAATACACATACGAGTTGTTTTTTGTGTTCTATTAGTTAATGGGATACATGAACTTGTTTGGAATTAACCAATTTGTTAGTGTCTGGAATGAGCTTTGTAACACAGAAAACAATGTCATTTTCCAATGCCAAACGATTTCTTGAATTTGTTTTTAAATTTATCATTATGGAGAATCCTTGTTCACAGTTGTAACGTGTAGAAAATGGCATCACAGTTTTTAATGCTGTTGTGGACAGTTCTGGGTATTCCGTTTTAATACGTATCCAAATATGTCGACATAAGCTTTGTTAAAAGTCACTTTAGCTGACTGATCACTTGAAATCTCTATCAGTTGATCATGATGACGGACACTTATCTCAGCATTTGTTAAGGCTTGCTCACTGAACGAATTGACTATCCACACAACCCCACTCATATCCTTAACTGGAATGTAATCTGTAAATTGTTCAATCTAAGTTTTGAGATGAGATGATGCTAGTAAGGAGAAGGATGAAGTGTCAAGGGATGTGGCGCCAATCTCCGGCACATACTCTACGAACTCTTGAGTACGTGTATAATTTTCAAAATTTCTGTCTAAACTTTACACAGAGTTAAAACGTTGGGAGGGGGGGTTGCCAAATTACTTAGTCTAAAAAGAGGTTTGCAAAGTCTAAAAGTTTGAGAACCCCTGTTCTAGAGGAATAAGGCATCGATTTCCATTATCTGACATGTAAATTTCTTTTACAATGCACTAACTAGACAGTTTCCATAATAATTTCAAAGAACTAAAATAAAAAGTATTTGCGAATAGCAAAGTCTTAAGATTGGTATTATTGTCATATTTTTATTTTTTTAATTAGCTATACATATATAGTAGAACCACATTTCAATTTTTTTAAATACCATCACATAAATTAAGAAATGGCCGAGTGGTTTGATTTTTACTATTATTTATTGCTAATTTATTATATGATTTTCCTTTCTCTTCAGGTTGGAGTGGAATACCACTTCTGCTATTTTCTTGCGTGAATTCTCTGTACGCTGGGATATGCCTGGGTCGTTGCTGGTCTATATTGGAAGAAAGATACGAAGAGTACAAAGGAAAGTGCCGATATCCATATCCGGCTATAGCTTACAGGGCGTTTGGAAAGAAAACTCAGTGAGTGTTTGTTGATCACCATATATACTAGCCCTCCTCAGTTCTCGAACAATAATAACTAAGAATGAATTACCAACAAAAGTTTACATTTAATTTCCTACCAAACAAAATTATCCCGATAAATCTTAATCACAATGAAGCAAACAGTTGTAGGAGAAGGAAAAACAGTTCTAAAATGTTTCAGAATATCTTGTAATAGGAATTTTTATAAAATAATTGCAAAGTTATAAATAAATTTTTATGATGTTTTAAACGAGATTATTTAAAAAGAAAAAGCAGGATTAAAATATTTATTACTAAATAAATTTTACTCGCGACTTCGTACGAGTGGTAAAGCACACAACTAACCGAAAAACCTTTATTTAACCAGTGCATACCTGAAATGAAACAAAACTGCAAATTGTTGAGATAGGTACAACAATATTGTACTTATAAAACTTTAAATTTTTAATTAAAATGAAAAAACAATTTATAACAATTTCAACACGCTGCACAAGGGTCAATTTTCAACATCAATTGTTGCAACGCAAAGGATAGAAAAAAGAAAGTTGGGGTAAAGCGATACAGATTAGAAAATTTTAATTTTCTTTACTCGAATTATTAACAGTGTTTAATTTTAAATGCATCAAACACTAAGGAAACAAACATAATTGTTTGAAATAATCGGTCGGAAACACGTTAAGTCTAACCTCATTAAAGTGGAGGGGGGACGGAAGTCATTTAACAGTGGGGAAATGAAGAAATGTGGCGGGAAAGTAAGATAAGTGTCGTTTTTACTATTTTTCTCGCAATTTTTCTGTTTTTTTTCTAAGAATCTTCTTTGTGTCTTAACG
>JAOUZG010013052.1:998632-1011559 GCA_026289955.1 Argiope argentata
GATTGAGAATATAAAAGGAAAGAATCTATTGTGAAAGATTATCCTTTGAAACTTTTCCGCCAAAATCATGTCCTCTAGCTGTCAGATAATTTCAACTGAAGCAGATACAGATTACCATAGGACCGAAATTGTACCTGTCTGATCTATGGCCGAGTAACATAACCACAATACAAAAGTCATTACTTGTGTACTGAAGATATTATCTGGTTTATGAAACTTTCATTATACGTGACCTTGAATAAGCAACCTTCATGCGTTGCTTCATACAGTGGTTATGGCACCCTCTATTGGCAGCCTATATCGCATTCAACAGCCAAATCACCACTAACTCGCTCACACACTCGCCAAAAGCTTGGCACAATTATATCTTTTGTATAATCACCAATTCTCTAGTGGAAGAGTATGTGGTGAAAACTTCATTAGCCAGATAACAATTGTGCTACACAAATAATTACTTTTTTATTGTGGTTATGTTACTCGGCTACTAACCAGAACGTGGCAAGTTCGGTCCTAGGGCAATCCACTAAAATTGCAAGCTTATCAAATTGCCATTCTCCCAACTTGAGCCAAATGATATACCAAGATGGAAAGATATTCTAGTTATCATGCCAGCATGGATATCTTTTTATGCGACCATAATGAAGAATTTTTACAAGCAATAAATATATCTAACAAAAATATAATATATAGTTATCCTGAATCAAATAATATGATATCATTCTCCCCATTTATTTTACTTTATGCTTTTGAGAAGGTGGTCAGAAATAAATACTGATTTAATGTGCCTCGAGAAAAATTTCTTGTAAAAATGAGAATTAATTAAACAAGCACAAACAGTTTCTGTACCTACTCCTCTTTTTATATATATTCCTATATATTATAAACCCATTTATTTTCTTTAAAAAATTTCGAAATTATTAAAAAAAATTGTGAGGTTTCTATATCCTTTTCTAGGAATAATTGTGCATAAAAATTATGGTTTGGCTAATTAGTTAACTTCTAAAATTCCTTGTGATTATGCTTAACTATTTTCCAGAGCATGTTTGTCCTCACCACGGAATCTTAATTCTATGGCTTCCAAAATCAAAAATGAAAGATATTTTAAGTATCATTTTTCATGAAAAGATAATAACTTTGTAGAAATTAATAGAGAGACAAAGGTTGGAAGGCAGATGAGTAATTCATCAAGTGAGAAGAAGATAGAAAGTCGCATGTCTTGTCATGCATTATTAGGAATATAATTAGTTGAAATGTTTTATTGCTTGCCATTATATATTTTGTGGTTGGGAAGAATGCCTAAGGCACAATCTCAATCGTGACATACTTTCATTGAACTGTTTCGTAAAAAATCTCATCGGCATGCCATTTAAACTATTCACCTCATATGCCAGGAGATTAAGAACCCTGAATTCAAGCCCTCTACGACGTTCCTCTAAAATTGGCAAGTCAGCTATACTCTCACTCAGAACTACATATTGCTATCATTTCATTGTGAATAACATGTGCATTTTATGTAATAATTTTTTTTCAATACAACTGATTCAAAGGAGGAATTTATAATAATAATATTCTCTCTATTTACTTCTAACATATCAATAAATTAAACATATCTCACTAAATGTGCTTCGATTTACTCAAAGGCCGGCTGCAGTCATAGCCCTCGGCACCACCATCACGGCCTGCGTGCTGTTGATCGTACTCATCGCAAGGGATGCCGCGTCCTCCATTCACGCCAACCACCCGTCCCCCGATCCCACCAAATTCTTCCTCGCCTTCGGGACCATCTATTTCTCGTTCGGAGGGGCGGCCTCGTTCCCGACTTTTCAGAATGACATGAAGAACAGGAATGAGTTTGCAAAGGCGGCTACCATGGGCTTCGTCTGTAAGTTGTCACTTTTTTTTTAATTATATGGATTTTACTTGCCTGAAAAATAGGATATTTGTAGTTAATTTAAACTATTAAACTTTCTTTTTATTGTCTGAGTAATGTGATGTTTTAACTGTTGATTTGTAGCAGTATAGATGCTGTTTTTACTAATGGCACTAGCCATTGGAAAAGCACACTGATGGCCGTCAGCAATTTTAAGCCCAATCAGCATCTTTTTTTTTTTTTTTTGAAGGATAGCCAACTAGGGTCAAGACTACGACTTAGCTACACACTCATCACATTTTCTTTCCCGGTTTATAATAGTTTCTCAATATATTCTGCCGCACCTGAATTAGAAAATAAGCAATTAATTCATTTAAAAAGATTTAATAGTTATTTCAGTGCTCCACAATAGGAAAAAGAAAAAGGAAACATCCTGCTATTTATAACTCCAATATTTATAGAATATACAAATATGCAAATTATTTTTAGTTCAGGGTCTAGATAATATAACCGGCGTCCTGTCACGGAGGTAGCGAGTCTTCCCCGTGATCTGGGCATTCCGTGTTCGAGTCCCGATTAGGGCAAGGTTGTTTATCTGTGTTCTATCTATGAGGCGTGTGAATGTGTCCCCCCCCCCTGTAAAAAGGGGCTGTGCAAGTGAATGTGATGAATGTGTAGTTAAAGTCATACTCTTGGCCCTAGTTGGTACTACTTCAAAACAAGAGACACTTATTTCGGTTTAAATCAGCTGATGCATCTGCGGGCTTGTCCATGGCAAATGCCATTAGTAACAACAATATAATATTTTCTCAATGTGGTCTACACCATCTGAATTAGAAAATAAGCAATTAGTTCATTTAAAAAGATTTTATAGTTGTTTTATCGCTTCACAATATGAAAAACATTTGGCAAACTTATTGTTATTTATCAGTCAAACTCCACTATTTATAGAATGTATAAAAATACAGTTCAATTTTTACTTCAGAATCTAGATAATATATTTTTGAAGCTATCTTCCAAATTTTAAGGAAATTGTTTGTTAAAAATCATTTGATTTTTTTTCTGTGGTTTTTTTTTTCTAAGTCCAGATACAAAAGTGAGTGAAACAACCCTCTTTACCAAGATTAGAGTCAAGTGACTCGAAATGATGGTAAACGTGTCTACTAATAGTAAAACTTTCTGGTGAGAAAATTTGTTGCTGATACTGACTAGCTTTACAATGATTTAGTTTATAGACGTATATGAAGTATTGAGGATTCGATAATGCTGACCATTCAAAGTTGTTTTTTTTTACAATTATTTAACCCTTTATTGATAATTCTGCCGATTTCCTGGCACAGTGGTAGCGTGCCTTTCCCGTGTTCTAGGCATCCTGGGTGCGAACATAGTTGTTCCTCATCTGTTCTATCTGGGAGATGTGTGGATCTTCCCCCTGTATAAAGGGGAACTGCAAGTGATTGTGATGCCTGAGTAGCTAAAATGTACCCTTGGCCTTAGCTGGAGCTACATAAAACTAGAGACTCACCCTCGGCTAAAAATCGCTGACTGCTTCAGAGAGCTTGTCCCTGACAAGTACCATTCGAAGCAATAGTATTTATTACTTCTAGAATTATTTTCTATTTATTTACATTTATTTTGATATAAATGTCATTCAGAAAATCCTTATTTCAGCTTAGATATTTTACTAAAATGGAGTGAATGTCGTTTTATACTTCTATTCACATAGCAGTTAAGTGAATAAAATTTAACATAGGAACTGTTAGATATTTTGAAACCATATTTTTCAATCCCAGACCATGATCTCAATTTGCATACGGTTGGCGCATGCTTTATATATTTTTGTTGGCAGCATTAGATGTGTGTCAAAAACAAATAAAAGCTGTAAGTATCTTTGCGTTGGTGTTGATGCTGACTTCGCAAGAAGCGAGTGAACTATTAAATACCTGTACCTGTACCTGTACCAACCGGGTATCTTTTCATGTAGCGTTATGTTCTTGTTTTTATTACTCGAAGAAACGAGTTATGTTTTTGCATAACTGTTTAAGAAATCTATATTTTAATAAACCCGGCTCATCATTTTAAAGCATAGCCGACAACAGGAAATCAGGTAATTTAAGCAAAAAATACAATTCATTTTTATTTCATGGATATAGTATTGGTCTGAAGAATTTAAGGCTACTAAATTCTTCTACCATAGTCTACTCAAAAAAAAATCAAAGATAGTTTGTTGGACATTACTTGTAGGCTTTGTATATCAAATTAATTAATATTGCTCGAAACTCGTTTCAATTTTTTTCATGCCATGTCAAACAATATTCGTTAATTTCGAACTCAAAATAGAAAAGCAATATTTCAGATATCAAAAGGAAAATTCATTTTATCACACAGCCAAATCATTGGAATTCATTAACATTTAAAAATTTTGAAAAGCGTTTTCGCACAACAAATGTTATGGCTTTTTTCAATATATGAGCAGTTGTATTATCGTATTCCGTTACATGATTGCAGCTCTGTTTTCAATTTATATCTAAATATTTATAAAATTTGAATTATATTTCTTTTATGCATTCTTTCGATAAGAGCGGTTTGGGAAAAAAAGAGCTGATTTGCCCATACATAAAAGCATTTGGTTGTTTGCATTTTTTAAATGTAACTTTATGTTTAAAAAATGTATAACTTTATATGATTGTATATTATTCAGAAATAAGCATCTTAAGCAAAACAGAATGTTTTTTTAATTTACTTTTCGAATGAAACATTGTGTTCTAGAGTTGGGTTATTCAGTTTAGTTATTAAGTAAAACTAAGTTAGCAAAATTATATTTCAGTTCAAATGAATATGCATCTTAAAAACATGGTAAACAAATCAAAAATTTAGATTCTCTTTTTTTAACATTAGTTTTTTTTAACTCAAAAATACAAGGAATTTTAGTTAGAAATCAATTAAATGATTTTGTGATTTTAGTTAAAATTTCATTGATAATTTAGTAAATTTTGTAAAAGCAAGCGAATAATTGAGTAATCTGATTATTATGCGAATTAATTATGATTCAAAAAAATAAATGGGACTATTAGACTTTTAAAAGCATGATTTCTTTGAATTGTAAGCAACTTGTAGAATATATTCTTCAGAAATTGGAATTATAACGTGTATTTACTTAATATTAAAAAATTCCAGTTATATTTAAATTAAAATATAGTTAATTCTTTATTATTACTACTTGCAAACAATTCAATAATTATAGATCCAGACAAAATTTCTTTGCGGCAAAGCGAGACGCATATAATTTAAGCTTCTAACTTAAATGTTGTAAATATATTAATGAGTCAACAATGCAATTCATTTCTTTTTTTATAAAAAGTATGAAATTTTATTTTTCAGTTCTACTTCTTTTGTATTTGCCTGTTGCTGTTCTGGGATACGCAACATATGGCGACAAAGTACAGGACGACGTCATAGATTCCATATCTAACTCTACTGTCAAGTCAGTTATACAAGTGCTTTTAGCTCTCCACATGCTTTTTGCCTTTCTTTTGGTCATAAATGCATCGTCACAAGAATTTGAGGAATTTTTCAAAATTCCCAACAGTAAGTTCCCAAATTATATTTAACGGTTATTGGTGCTTGTATGTGTATGCAATGAACAACTAAAAATGAAGGAAAAATGAATGAAGACAGCCTATGAGACATAATATATAGAAAGTTGATAACGATAAAAATGATAGAATGTTAGGGTGTTGAAACAGATTGTGTTGAGAAAAAGAACATATACATTCGGAATCATGACAAAAAAAGGGAAAAATGAGGCAGTGAATATCATTACAATGATTATATTTCCAGTTTCAAGTCAATGTGACAGCCTGTGATTCTTGACAATTATATCTCCTCCTATATCAATAATACGATTATTTTCTTAAGTCATTTTTTGGATGAAATACTTAGCTAATCGTTGCCAATCAGAAATCACATTGAATCAAGGTCGGTCAGTGTCCACAATTCAATGATTTGTTTTAATTAGGCAGACATATTCTCCAAGAATTGTTCCAATTTTCAACGAGCTGTTAGTTGCGCATTGAGACAATGATCGGTTCACATGGAAGCGCAGCTTAAAATTCCATGGAAAATGTCCAACATTGTTGCAGACTGATTCAGACTAAATCATTCCAACCATTCAATTCCGGTGCAAAGCTACATTCTTACGATGCTAGAAAAATTCCTAATCCTTGTCTCAAAGTTACAGTTCCAGGTTGTTGCCATCCCTCATCACCATTGCTATATCGACTGGGCCTGTTTCTAATGGAGACCTGCTCTGGTTATGGATTTATACAAGCATAAAAATATCCCGGAATAGCAAGAATTAACACCGATGCACCAGACACTGTAAGAGAACGTTGTACTGTCACCCATTACTAGGAGAAAGACTGAAACTACTCTCATCTGTTAACAAGATTATGGTTTTTTTATTCTCCTCCCAACTATAATGCAAGCGGGACCAATGCATGTGGTTTATTTGGCGGATTGTCTTAAACTTATATTACTGTATATCACTAATTTCTTGAGATAGTTCTCTAAAATATCGGAATCTTTGAATTATACAACATTGGCTTGTCATTTGATCAGCTGTGCTGAACTGATTTCTTTTCGTTATTAAGAATGATATATCAGTCGTCCTGGAGCATATAATTGTGAAATGTTTTTGGTGACGTTTTTCCTTCAACTAGTCTAAAATTAAGAGATCCCTACACTATAAAAGATGATAAATTATTAGAATAATATGTTAGATACGTTTACTTATTTCAGTGTTCTAATTTTCTCTCTTTATTTGTAACCAATAAAATTACGAATGACATTCCTTTTTAAAAGGGTAATGTTCTTCCAAACGTTAAAATGCCACATTTAGAAGCCACAGTTCTCATATATCTACAAGCCGATTTTTACAACTACATGTACTTCAATGGAAGGTTATCAAAAATTAGCGTCTCTAACTTGATCCTCAATGTATCTCGCTTTCATGTAAGTTATTGCGTTCAATAGCGCAATTGATATTGCTCAATAAGCATCTATCTTTAAAATTCTCTCAGTAATGAAAGAAACAATACAATCCATGAACACCAAAAATAAAGATATCTGGAAAATTGGAGTAAACTCGTGAAATGCTTAAGAGAACAAATGGATTAGATTAAACCGGATTAAAGCTCATATTGGTATATGTGGAAACGAGAGAGCAGATGAATAAGCAAAAAAATGGCTGCATAGAAATACCTAATAAATATTATAGTCCCAAAATCATTCCAAATATTAAAGAAGGCAATTAGAAGAGAGATAACTATTCAATGGTAGGACAGATGGATCATGTCGAGCAGAGGTCGCATAATATATGAATTTGATATATGAAGTTAATATTCCAATTCTAGTGGAAGGATGCTAGACAGCACATGTATATGCGGGGAAATAGTCCATCACTACCTAACAGGATGTCCAAATAAAGAATTTACAGTAGGAATGAATAGTAATTTTAACACAATATTACAATACCTAAGAAATTTTAAAATGTTAAAAGAAATGATGGAAAATATTTCCAGTATTCTACCAAAGATTTAAAAATTCTTAAAACTTTTGTAGACCGTTATTTTCTTATGAAAAAATGTGTGATTAGATAATTAAAAAGCGCATCTAATCACAACAATCCTTGTTTTTACGGCTTAAAGCTGTGGTTAGCCGACGTCCTGGCACAGGGGTAGCATGCCTTCCCCATGGTCTGGATGCCCTGGGTTCGAGTCCCGCTTCGAGCGTGTTTGTTCTGTTCTGCCAGTGCTTTCTGTATGTAATGTGTTGTATACTTACTTCCGTAAACTCACGTGTGATATTTAGCGGTGCAGATGTTTGGTTTCTAAATGCTCAAATAATAGTTTGAATAATCACTGAAACCTTATGCTTGTTTGCAATATTTCTATTTATTTTTATTCTTTTAAGAATACAGAAAGTCATACTTTTGAATTTTGTTGAATACTACATTACGCTCAAATTTAGTGCAGTATCTTTCGTTTCAAATTGAATTAATTCTTGTTACTAAATATGCCTAACTAGGAATTTCTTTCTCTGCATTTAAGAATTCGGATGGCAGAGGGTTGCTATACGATCGTCCATGATGCTCTTCATCATCTTCATGGCCCAATCCGTCCCTAAATTCGGCAAAGTCCTCAGTCTGGTTGGAGGATCTGCGATCACTCTGACAGCTTCGGTTTTCCCGTGCATCTTCTATTATCGGCTGTGCTCGCTGACGCAATCCGATTGGCCAGAAAGGTTAGGTGCCTTTTTTTCTTACTCATTCTTCCTCTTGTAAATGCAAAATGTTACTTATAAGCATTAAAAGGAAATTTATTTTCATATGTAAAACCATATCCCTTTATGAAAATACATATATTCTCTTTTTTTTTTCTTTAAAACTTACATTTAATGATATATCGAAAAGTGGTAGGTATTGAAGCGGGTCTTCCAATTCTTTTTTTTATATACTAACCTAATAGTTACAGGGAAATTTCTATTGTCATGTGAGAATGTGATGTTGTTTTTGTTAGGAGGTTTGTTGTCTCCAAAATGTAACAGTTTTACCCGCTTTTACCAGTGTTGCATTATTATTATGTATGCTACTTCGAAAGCAGATGTGTTTTTAAACGTTGACCTGCTTTTACCAGCATTGCTTTATTATTTCGTTTGCTTCTTTGACAGAAAATGCGTTTTTAAAAGGCTGACGAAGAACTTGATATCATAGCTGTTATTTAACCTCAAAATCGGTCGAGCTCTAAAACTTTTCCAGCTAGAAAAATTTATCATTATATATATATATATATATATATATATATATATATATATATATATATATAACGGAATAGATACCGATAAAGAAGTTTCGTGATTGTTTCAAACCATTTTAATCAATTTCGATACATAATGTCTCAGAAAATAATGTTCTTACATGATAACTTGAGTTTTGCGATCGAAGATTTCCTTACCTTTTACTTATTAAATCGAAATTTTGAAGGAATAAATATATTTCAAAAATTAGTCATTTAAAAAAAATATTTTTTGAAAATGATAAACAAAGGTAAGAATATGTACAGGTGCTTTAATTTGACGAAATTTTCTATCAGCCATGTTGCAATTAATGTAACGAAAACAAAGGTAACCACCAAAGTGTCTCCCCAAAACTTTCCTGCATATTCTTGAATAAAATCTTATTTCAGTGCCTTTTTCTTGGCATTGACGTGCAATAGTTAAAAAACATTTACCTTTGACGTGAAATTAGCTTTTTTATATAATATATTGTATGATCATCGATGAGTGTTTTGCCTATTAATCTATAGTATGCGTTTAATAGTATCCAAAAACTGAAATTCTGTTTTAGGGATATGTTTCCCTCGCCAATTGAAACAAAAAATTGTCACAAAACTAAATTTGTAGAATCAAAATTACGTTTCATATTTGACATATTTATTTCATTGATTTTTATTGATTATGGCATAACCATGATAATGAAAGTGCAGACGAACAGATGTTAAACTGATTGTTGAATTCGGTTCAAAATGTGACAAGAGTGTACACTATAAATATGAATCGAATTCTATTTATTTAGCTACCTTCGTTTCATAAATATTGTGTTAATTTACATTCGAACAGTCGACAGACTTCCTGTGAACAGATTTTGTTCAGAATTTGATAGAAATCTTCAAATTTGGTATTAAGACCTTATATCTAATCATTCGTCTTGTTCAAAATGTTTTTGTGTTATCCTTGTCACAAACAGATAAAAAACAGGCAATACCTAAAAATGTATTTCTCGAACTCAGGGAGTTGAAAACGTGAAGATTCATCAAAATATCGAATTCGAATTTTTTGATGATTAAAATGAATTTTGTATACTTCTTATTCGAGAAAATAATATATATATAGTATGGGACATTTAATGTGAGTGCTGGAATGACATAACTGATTTTAATTAAAATTTCAATGTAATTACTCTAATTGCAAACCAGGAACTTAAAAGTATAAAAAACAATTATTTCAAATAGAAACTGAATTGGTGAAGATTTCTTAATGAGTATTTTGAGTTGATTCCATTACGATCAGCTGGAATACCAAGCAATGACTGGCTGTGATTTGAAACGGACTTTATACCATGTAAAACCCATCAATTTAAATTAGTTCTCAATCAAAATTAATTATCATCCATAATATTTTTAAGTATTTAAGATTTTTTCTTTTTCGATAAGTGAAAAAAAATATTTTATGCTTTTTTTTTCTTTTCTCACAGATTCATACCTCTACATGAAAAGATATATTTAATTGTCATCATTGTGTATGGAATACTCGGGGGATCTATGTCAACATACGCTGCTGTGAACGGCATTGTTCAACCCGATTCTTTTGTACCACCATGCTATGTAAATTCGTCAGCTGCCAATGCGATATAGAAATTGTTTCTCATACTGCTTTTTCACTAAAAACAGGAAATAAATCCACAGTGGATTTATTCCAGATGATACAAATAACCCTTATTTTTCTTTTAAGAACTTATTTTTCTGTATTTGTATATTTTTGTTGATATTTTGTATATAAATATGTCTCAATGAATTATTAAAATTATAAAAACCAACCACATGTGTAATTTTTACTTTAGACAGTAAAATTTCATTTTCATAGCATTTCAAAATGTTTGAAACTTCCTCTCAATACAACAAATATTTAATTGCTGATTAAGTGTCACACCATTATACTCAACATCTTCAAGTAAATTAGTTAATTATATTCCTCGGGGAAAAATGTTTTAATGGAACACTAATTGGCTTAATTTGTTTTTTTTATTCTGAGCAATAAGTGAATTACATTTTTACCTGCTAGCCAATTTCTTGTACTATTTGTACTTCTTACAATATATAACAGCCCAATTAAAATTGGATCAAAAGGTAGTTTTTTTAGGAATTATGATCGGATAGATTTGCAGAAATTTTCCTGAAGTCGTGTCATGGTTTTTTGAAGCTAGTTAGCTAAATAAAATTGCTAAAGTTAGTTTTTTTAATAAATGATTTATTTAAAATTTAGGAGCATGTATTTATCTACTTTGGAAAGTACATAATGCTGTGGAAGAATACACAAAAATTAATCGAAGGAAATCATAAGATATTTCATACAATAAAAAATATTTTTATTTGTCAAAAGTTTAGAAAGTTATAATTTCATTCAGTATAATTATTTTAACTTATATACTTTTCGAAAAAAGTCAATAAACTAACGAAAAAATTTACACATCTTATGTAGTGCTTTTTTTAAATTCTCTAACAGAAAAAAATAATCGTTAGTAAATTTGATGAAAGCAGAAGTTTTTTTTTACTTCTATCCTCTATATTTTTCTTTTCTCAAATAAAACTGCGGTTGAAACGAAAACAAACGAGCAAAAAGTCGACGTAGTCAAAAAAATTTCAAAAACTTTTTTGAATGTATGCTTGGATTTGCAGTCATTTCAAAGTAATGTTGTTCAAATAATATTCACTTTGGATTTTAAATTAAAGGAAATATGAATGTCAATTAAATAGTTTTAAAAAACTAAGATTTGGTGACAGGTGTTTTTTTCTCAAAGATTTTTTTTGAGCATCATAAAAATTTAATGTTTAAATTTTATATTGAATACCATATCATTAGAGAAAAAAATATTGTATACCATATTTTGTATTTGGGCCTAATTCAGAATTTGGCTCCAAATTGTAACTTTTTTAAGTCGCCAAATGTATTAACTTTTTTCTTAAATTTCTGATAATGTTTGTTAGTTTAGTGAGTCTCGATAGATTTGACTATAATATTTTTCGCCTAACAAGCCAGAGTTACCGAAATTCACCAAAATAAATTTCATAATATCTACTAACTAATATAATATTCACTTTTGATACATTAGACGAATGCCCTTAATAGTGACTTTATACAAATACATGTATGTGATTTTTCGAAGTATCGCAAGTTTTTGTATTTATTTAAACAAGTTTTTAAAAAATCTAATTTCAGTTAAATTTTCTAATCACTTTTGGTGTAAACTAACATTAGCTTAAAGGACGGATAGTGAAACATATACAACAAAATTGGAACATTTTTGCAGTTTTCATGCTTATTTAATATTGCATCGTATATCTCTTTGCAATCTACTCTCAGATTATATTTGAAATTTGCTTGCAAACAACTGTTAATCTTACAGTAGAAAATTATTAAATAGTGATGTGGTTGTAAAGTTTAAGTACTCAGTTTAAGAAGTATCGGAATCATTGGTAGGATGTTATTTCTTAGGGTTATCAAATTCAAAATTTCATATTATTCCATTCTACAATCCGCCATAATATGTGACTCTTACCTTCTCAAAATATTCTCAAGCTCTAGATAGTTTAACATAATAACCTAATCTCGAAGAAACTTTCCTTAATTCATATATTAGAAAAAAATTAAGAACAGTATTGTTATAAATTAAATTCAAAACAGTTCAAAATACTTTGTTGAAATTCATCTCAACGTATATGTACACATTTCTATAACTTTAAAAATCAAATTAATGGAAGTAATATAATTTTTAATACTCTTTAGTTATTACATTCTATGCAGTGAGATTTAAAAATATTTCATAATTTTTTATGTTTGCATTGAAAGCATTAGAAGAAAATATTTTTCTTTTCACTTATTGATAATAAAACATCAAATTCTGATTTAAGACAAGTTAAAGTGGTCTTTATTGTGCCCGTATTTGTCGCCAATATGGTAACCCAACGGAACGCTCTTCTAGCAACCCTAATGCTGTTTTGTTTACTGTTTTAAACAATAGTTGAGTTAAACATCAACTACGACTATTTTAAGAAAATTATTAAATTAAAAGTAATAAAAATATCGATGAGAGATTTTAGATTTGCTCTTTATTATAATTAAAAGCTTTTTTACAACTAAAAAGTGGTAACCGTAACTATTCCACAGAAGTGTTTGTTTACTTTGTCCGCCATCTTTATTGGCGACTTGGCATCCTTGGCGCA
>JAOUZG010013052.1:1011959-1029572 GCA_026289955.1 Argiope argentata
TAATAAAATAATATCAAGTTGTTGATTCTATATATATATATATATATAAATTCATTGGTACGTTTCCGTCAACCAAGTCTCAAGGAAAAATCACTATAGAAATTTGGCGAAATTCTACATTATTTGGCGATTTATTCACTGACACCCGGCTGACGGAAAAGAACCGATTTATTATTTAATGTCTAAATACGTAGAATCAACAACTTGATATTATTTTATTATTAACACGTATGTAATGTTTTTAAATTCAGTGGTTGAATATTAAAATCTATACCATCGAAAAAGTATGTACTGTGTTACTATTATAGCTACGATTTGGCAATCTTCGGCACCCTAATTGAGAGAGATTTGGCAATTAAATTCATTTCAAAAATGCAGTTAATATCAGTTAATACTCAAGCAGCTACTTCTGATGTACTGTTAAAAATGCCTTATTAATTGCTATAATTGAAGTTCAGGCATATGATGAAAAAGAAGTTGACAAATCATCCAAAACCGATGGCATCGAAGAGAAGAAAGGAATTTCTTTTTGGCTCGCATCCATCTTCATTGCTGGTCAGGTGGCAGGAAGTGGTGTTCTTGCATTGCCTGCCTCGCTGCAATCTGCTGGTAAGTCTAACTCCTCTTTTAGGAAGAGAATCCTCATTAAACGTCTATACTAACTTCCTAAATTCTATTATTATGTTTTAAAATTATATAAAAACAGTTTTTCTAAATAACAAACAAACAGATACGAATTCAAAAAAAAAGATGGAATAATTCGAAAAATAAATTTTCTCCATCGGTGTCTACCACAAAATTTAACCAGTGGGAAGGGTCTCTCCAAAACTTTCTCCCACACTGTCTAATAAAGATGTTATTCAGTATCCCAGTATAATTAACTCTTAGCACTCCGATGGTGTCTCTAACTCACCATTCAAGATTGTGAATCATTTTAACGAGTTATTTATTCATTTTTCAAATTTAATTGTTAAAAACGCCTACATAATGGTTAAGAGATGTAGATTAATTGTTAAAAGAAATTCGACTTAAAAGAATTATGTATATTTATTTTTCATAGTATTGAAGTCATAGCAGTAAACAAATCTTTGTATTAGGTGAATAATTTTGCATCTAATTATTTTTTGGAGAACAAAGGGTTAAGGTTCTCCAATTATGTAATTAGTGTACCGAAATGCTTTGCAAGGCGTTCTCCAAGGAACCAGTACAATAGTTAAGAACTATTATTTACTCTTATATAGTTACTATATTGTCGTGTAATAGTTACGAATTATTAAACTTTGGCGAGCATTTGGCGTTTTCACTGAACCTATAATGTGATTCCTAACAAATATTTTGGCGATCAAAAGTATCCAAAAATTAAAATTGCGTTTCAGACACGTTTTTTCGAACCGACTTAAACAAAAGTTTCACAGAAAATTACACATAAAGTTAGAAAATAAAGTGCCAAATTTTATATTATATATTTATTATATTTTTAATTATATATTTAAGTCATTGCATATTTGAGTTATAGCTTTTACATATTTCTGTAATCACAGAACAATGAACGATTAATTCCTGATTGGATTTCCCTCAAACTTGGATTAGAATCTAGAATCTAGAATGCTAAATCCATGTATCGAATTTGATCAATCCGATTCCCTTCTGTTTATAGCCATCATGGTAACTTATTTTCTAAATGCTGGACAAATATATTTCCTCTAAATGAATTTTGCTCAAAATTTATAGAAATTAACAAACTGGAGATAAAAATCGAGGTAATTTTCCGCTAGCCGTGCGCAAGCGAAAAATCACCAAAAAAATGTAGAATTCCGCCAAATTAGCTAACGGAAAAGTACCGAAATCGATATCAAATTTCATCTGCCTTAGTCAATGCGTTTTTGAATTATATTTGTGACAGACATACAGATGGACATTTTGCAAAAACGCCTTTTTCGAACTTAGAGAGGCCTAAGATGTGGATATTCGTCAAAATATCGTTCGAATTTTTTGACGAATATTGTACTAAGAATGTAAAAAAGTAAAAAAGGAGAAATAATAATTCAGAATAATATTAAATGAAGAATAATCATCTTCTCAATCAGTATCTACCACAAAATTTAAAAATGTATCATAAGGGATGCCGATTTAATAGATTTCTAGCTAATACTAGTTCAGAATTATGTTATCTAATTCTAACAAATTCTATTTTTTCATCTTCCTTCAAACCTCTAATCAGAATCCTGCATCTATTTTCAAATGCCTCTGATAGTTTTAATAAGAGTTGACGAAGCTTTTTTTTCTTTGTTTTTATCATACTATAGAAATTTAAATCATGATTTGCCAGCCAGATAGAATAGGCTAAAATTGCACTTTTTTCGTTGAAGCATCATTACATTTCAAATTTTAGAGTGAATCAAAACATCAGAAAAGTATTGAATAATTCTTTGACTTTTCCTATAACCATGCTGCACAAATGTTTTCAATATCTGGTAATTCGAAAATTTCAAAATGTCGAATTTGCGAATGTATGCATTTGACTTAATGTCTTCTTTACCATTTTTACCATCCGAGAACGCTTGAAGCAATCTGATTCCTTTGCATATAATGTAATGTATATAATCTTCTATATTTTTAATATTAGGTAGAATTGAAATCTAATATATTATAAGGATTTTTTCAGGACTTGTGGGAATTACTAATATCAATTCCTAATTACAGAATCAGTTTTTGATGCTGTAAATCTTTACTACTATTAGAAATGTACAAGTTTGGAGGGATGGATGATGTTAGTCAATCACGCCAGAACAGCTGAACGAAATTAGATAAAACTTAGCACAGAGATAGATTATAGTCTAGAATATGACATAGGATACTATCTATTCCGGTTAATTGAGTGTTTAATGTTTAATTAACTAAACACTAACTTTCACGCTAAAGATGATTTTCCCACCACCATATGAAGAAATTTTTTTTCTCACTCTAATGAGGTTAGGTTTAACATGCTGTCATCCTATTATTTCAAACGATTCTATTTATTTTTCTTAGTGTTTGATGCATTTAAAATTAAACATTGTTAAATAATTGTTTTTCCGGATTTATTTTGAAGTGCTTTTTTAATTAAAATAAAACAGAATAAACATTCTAATCTGTATTGCGTTACGCCAATTGGAGTAGAAAATTCACGCATTAGCGTTACTCCAATTGGCGTTGAAAATTCACACATGTGCAGTGTGTTGTAGTTGTTGACAATTGTATTATGTTGTAATTGTTAACAACTGTAACTGTTTTAATTAAAATATTAAAAAAATATATGTATAAAACTGCTGTATCTGTCTCAATCTCGATCGATAAATAAAATAGACTTGACTTGATTTTAAAAAAATACGGACTTGATTTCCTGCTTTGTTTTGTTTCAGGTATGCAGTGTAAATAAATTGATTTTAGGTTAGTTGTGTGCGTTTCCATGTTTAAAAAGACGCAAGTAAAAGCTGGTAGTAACATAAATTTAAAATAAAGCTGTAAGCGGAGAGTATTAAATACGAACAGCCAAATGAAACATCTTCTCCACTGCTTCTTTTTAAGATCTATAGCTATCAAAGTTTCAACTGAGCATTTAGAAGCCAATCCCATAACCAGTAGCTTGCATGTGATAAGAGGAATAACAAAAGCAGTGTCTCACTTTTTAAACAATCCCATTGAAAGTATAAATTATATTTATTTTAAGGAGCATAGCACCTTTCAAATCATCAGAGTAGATTCATCTGTAAATCAAAAACTATTCGGAATTTTGGAGATCCTCCTTAAATCTATAGTCCATTATAAATTGGAATAAATATATTTACGAGTTCTTACAGCTTTGCGCTTGATAATTTCAAAATACAGGGTGTCCAAAAAGTTCCCGTACTGATGATTTGTGAATTTATTTTACAAAAGCAACAGATTTAAAAAGAATTATTTTAATTCCAATGATAAAAAGCACTTTTAACATGACTAAGGAAAAAATACTGAACTTACATTTATAATAAATGTTCAAAATGTCCACCCCTTTCTTGGAGACAAAGCTGAACTCGTTTGCGCATGTTTTTCGAAACGCGTTTTAACATGCTGGGAGTTATTTTTTGTATCCTTTGGGTGATTGCGATTTTCAAATCATCTGTTGTTTGAGGATCACCTTCATAAATTTTGTCCTTTAAATATCCCCAAAGAAAAAAGTCCTGGATGGTCAGATCAGGAGATCAAGGTGGCCAAAGATTTTCTGAGATAAGTCGATCGCCGAAAAAAGCTTCAAACATGTCCATGGTTTCATTACTCGTATGGCAAAATTTAATATACTTAAAAAAGGTAATGGACAATGTTTTTTTTAAATTTGGAGTACGGGAACTTTTTGGACACCCGGTACTATCGTTAGCATTTGGCTATATCATGCACAATCTTCTTCATGACATTTTAGTATTTTAATTGCCGGTGTCTACTTCGAAGATGAATCCAATAAGGCTTGGTTCGAATATTCTATGTGAAAAATTTCTGATCTTTTATGAAATTCAAAAATATCCTCTTATCTTGTAAAGCGATAGAATACTCTTGTCTCTCATCTATGCTATTACGTACATTTCTCAAATTCGTGCAAAGGAAGGCTTAACTTACCACTTAATTTACTACGTTCCACTTAATTTTATCTGAAGAAATCATTTTTTTTTTATTTCAAGTGCAAAAATAACCTTTATCCGGTTGAAAAAACTAAACAAAAATTTTTTAAATTCTTAGTTCTGAGTTTAGTTTTCTTTTGACATAATTTTCAAGATATCATGTGTTAACATAAAACTTCTTTAACTATGAATTTATACTATTTCATAGTTAAAGAAGTTTTAATAATTCTGAATATTGATATTTTAAATCACCTGACATTTTGAATAAAGATCAGTATTTTTATCTGCACATTTAATCGATACTTTTCTTCAATTTGTAGGATGGGGTGGTATTCCTCTTCTAATATTTTTGGGCGTCAACGCAATGTATGCTGGAATATGTATCGGGCGTTGCTGGTCGATCTTAGAAGAGAGATATGAAGAATACAGGACGAAATTCCGGTATCCATATCCAGCTATTGCTTACAGAGCTTATGGAACAAAAACAAAGTAAATTTTAGAATTCATTTTTTTTAAACTTTTGAAATGGCGCTACTCTATACAATTGATAAAATATTAAACATGTATTGTAGAATAATAAAAAGATGTGCTTAATACATTCACTTCACTTTATTGTATTCAGTTAAATTTATTTATATTCGGCCACTAATTTCTGAAGAAAAAATTCTTTTTTTGATGTGTCGCCATTGATAATGTCCATTTTCAAATCCTCTAGAAAAATTCTGTCTTTAAGTTTGAATAAAGGTAAAGCATTTGTGCTGATGAAACAACAGAATATTAGTGTCACATATTTTTCTCTCCTATTTGTAAAAATATTTCTGGACATTTTTTTTGTCTACAATTATTAGCTTGAGATACTTTGCGTGTACAATTTTTTAAAGTAAAATTATGCTGAAGAAACTGGAGTTTGCTTTTTATTTCTTTATACAATTTATCTTAATGCGATTAATCTTAATTTATTAATGCTGTTTTGATTTAAAAAAGCACATAGAAGCCAAACATAAGTTTATGAACATATCCAAAATCCTTTCTTAAAATTGTTGCTAACCTAAACGAGTAGATTGGTAGCTTTTACATGATCTTGATGTTGTGTCTATATACGGTAAATTGTCTGTCCGGCTTAAAAGTGTAATTTATAGAATTATAATATTTGCACATGTAGAAATTTCCATACTTGCAATCAAACTATTAACTAATTTTTCCAAGCAGAATGGTTCACTTCCTGAGCCACTTGTGCCAAATATTCCATGAATTTTTTAATTTATAATTTAATGAATTTTTAATGAAAAAAGTACATATTTAAAACTTAAATATATACTTTCTCTATTAATTGGCTTAATAATTCAATCACAAATCCTTCAAGTATGTTGTTTAATAAATAAACTGCTTTGATTGAAAGAGTTAAAGCAGTTGTATTTTAGAGGCAAGACATGCAAGTAGAAGGTCATATGGTAGTTCGAATCATATTTTATTGTACACAGATGTACAAAAAGATGAGTAAGATTTATATTGGTTACAGAAGCATAATAATAACAGTTAAATAATTCATAACAAAATATAGTAACAGTAAGTAGAATATGCAGAATCTAATTTTATAATTGTTGTTTTTTATGGCTATTGCAATGGACTAGCTCGCTGAGAGATTTAAGCCTAGTGAGCGTCTCTTGTTTGTAATAGCGCCAACTAGGGCCAAGAGTACGCTCTCTCATCACATTTGCTCGCACAGTCCCTTTTTACAGGGGGGGGGTGGACATTCACGCTCCTTACAGATATAATACCGAAGAGCAACCATGCCCGAATTGGGACTCGAACCCGGGGTGCCCTGAACTCCGGATAAACGCGCTACTCCCCTACCAGGAAGCCGGCTCTAATTTGATATTACTTACGCTATTTAATTTCAGTCTGCATATTTTTAAAATGCACGCAAGAAAAATATTTAGTAAATAATACAATTTATTCCACAAATTTCATATAAATCATATCTTTATAAGTAGAGTGCTTTTCTGAAATGTTTAGTATAATAACGAATAAACCATATTTAAATATATTTTCCAAGCCTAAATGTTTGATATTCCATGTAAATATATCCTGTGCAACTATTTCCTATTATTAAGAAAATTGGCCTGTTTCTTAGGTACTTTGTTTCATTCTGCATCCACGTCACTCTGTTTGGCGTGGTCATCGTCTTCATACTTCTCTCATCTCAGCTGATTTCATCGGTCGCCGAAGAGCTGGGAATTTCGTTCTGTTATTGGATTCTCATTCTGGTTGCCTTGATCTGTCCTCTGACGTGGTTGGGAACACCAGACGATTTTTGGTGAAGTGAATTTTATAGTATTGCTGAATATTCTATTTAATAACATTGATTCTAGATGCTGAAACATTAATAACAGGCGCAGATCTTTCAATAACAAATTTACAAATAGTCAAAATGAATTTAAATCCAATATGTCAGAACTTCGAAACAGTTATACTATGTTTTTATTCTATGTACTCATCTCGTAACCAGAGAAAGATTACAAATAATAAATTCTAATATTGTATATGTTGTTGTTGTTACTAATGGCACTTGCCATGGACAAGCCCCCCGCTAATACAGCAGCAGATTTAAGCCGAAAAGAGTGTGTCTTGTTTTTGAAGCAGCGCAACTAGGGACAAGTGTACTACTTAGCTACACACTCACTATATTTGCTTGCACAACCCCTTTTTACAGGGAGGCACAGTCACACATCTCACAGATAGCACACAGAAGAACAACAATGCCCGAACCAGGACTCAAACCCGGAACTCCCAGAACACGAGGAAGGCGCCCAACCTCTGTGCCAAAAAGCCAGCAATATTGTATATAAAGTCTGCTAACAGAATTTGGGCAAAAGTAAACTTTAAGATATGGTTTAGTTTCAAATCCATAATAACGAACCTAGAGTCTATAGGTCTTATTAGCGTCAGAAAATTTCTATAATTCTATAAATGTTGTTAAAACTATTTTTTTTAAAAAGTCACTTAACCTTCATTTCTTCGCTCGGGTAAAATAATTTTGAAACATACATTTGGTGGCTGCATATTAGGACCATCTTCTCAATACAATGTTGGACACCTTTGGCCCTTAATGCTATGAGTTGTCCGCATTTGTTTTGGCTGGCACGCGTTAAATCTATCGTGGTCCCAAAGTCCTCCATCTCGAGAGTAATACCACTGGGGGGGGGGGGTACTAGGCCAGAGGTGATCGCCCTCTGTTCCAGATCTAAATTACAATCGTTCGAAGAATGAATAAAGTGCATTAATGAAGTCCGCCCCATAAAAAGGGCTTGTAACGTCTCAGAGCTAGAAGTCAGACTTCTGTCCTCGTGTACTCAGGGGTCCCTACCCTCAGAATCTGCTGCCCCCCCCTAATTCTGCTGTAAAGCTCACGACAACAACAATTATGAGTTGTTGGTAGGCAGTAGGGGAAATTCAGAACCATAGCCGAAAAGCTGCATTTTCCAGTTCCGCAAGAACTGATGGTACTGGATCCAGCTGTTTGATGTCCCGTTCGATATCATTCCACAGTTTTTAAATTGAATTGAAGACTGGTAACTTTGATTCCAAACAAAACAGGGTAAAGGCTTCTTCTGGCTTTTTGGCCCTATATTATGGTAATTCCAGCTTTATTATGAAAAGAATTGTCTTTTTTGAGGTATCCAGCCATTAACATAAAAGGAAGTACTTAATCTATGATAATATCTAAATACCTTGGGCATTCAAACGTTGTTCACATTTATTAATGAATACATATAATGCAAAGAAAACACACATCCTAGATCAAAATATTGCCTCAAACCTCACATATTTTCATAAACAAACATATTTTCACTTTTCCATTTGTATGGTGTAATTGAAGCAGACCTCGTGGCCCTTTTCCAGTCATGTACTGTCCTACTTTTCTGCTTATTTGCAAAATGGGGACATCTTTTCTTGTAAAGACAATCGCTAGAGGCTATCGAGCATGTATAGTTTCCAAAGCCAATATGATGTAATAGCCATGGAACGGTCCGTTTAGAGTCGCTTGAAATTGTTCTTTGAATAAGATACAGATTCGATGTAACTGCTCCACTTCTATTAAACTGAACAGTTCTAGAAATTCTTTTTTTTTTCGGTTCTAGTATTCAGTGGCCTATGATGATCAAAAGCCTGACTTTGGGGCCCGATTTTCTGCTCAGTAGTTCACTCTCGGTAAACATTAATAATTGCTGCTCTCAAACATTTCAGAAGCGCAGCCGTTTTGCTGCTAGTCTTTCCGACCTGCAATCATCTCTCATTCAAATTCAATTAAATCAAGTTTTTTACTCATATCTTCGCGAGCTATACCAATGGAATTCAGGGTTCTCTTAAAATGCATTCGCGTTTTGAAACTGTCTCGCCCTCTATAAACAACATTGTGACGCAACGGTTCATTTTCATAAAACTGTCTGACTGTCATTATCAAATGGCAGTTCAGTTAATGTTATAAAGCTAAATGTCTTCATTTCGCAGTCTATGAAAAACAGGATATAATTAACGAATTGAAAAATTAAAAGTAAAAAAAATATTTACAAAAATATTTATGTCGAATTTTTTAGATTTTGAGGGAGATGCCGTTATGAGGGGATATGGCATCCGATTTTTCAACATAGATATTTTTTAATAGCATGGTACAAGAATTTCAGTTATTGTGGTCTCAGCACAAAACAAAAGAGTTTATTTTCTAAAAAAATCTATTTTTATAATGACTGATCTGTATTTTCTTAGGCCTGCTGCAGTTATTGCTTTGGCTACTACTTTTCTTGCTTGCATTATGCTGATTGTATTGATTGTAAGGGATTTACCATTAGTGAAGCCTGCAGTCTATACTCAACCTAACGTCACAAGCTTCTTTCTTGCCTTTGGGACAATCTATTTCTGTTTCGGGGGAGCTGCATCTTTCCCGACTTTCCAGAACGACATGAAAAACCGGGATGAGTTCTCTAAAGCAGCTACCATAGGATTCATGGGTAAGAAAATCTTCACGACGCTATTGGTAGACTCTAAGTTCATGAGTTCACAGTTCTTCATAATGAGGGGTGATGGGCAAGCAATAACAAGCTCGAGTTAGTGGATATTTGAAAATTTAACGAGAGACAATATAGTTATACTAATGATGATGAATAAATTGAAAATGGCAAATTTATGGGGGGGAGACAACGACAATCAGGTGCAGAGTTAATATAAAAATTCGTCTTTTAAGCAACACATCTTAATAATTCGCTTTCATATTACCCCGTTTTGGCGTTAACTAACAGTATCTCTCGTTTCCCTCGCTAGAGGCACTGTTCAATGGCAGTTAATTAGGTACCTTGCACTAAAATAATATTGTTACAGCATCCAAACGCCGCAAACACGCGCCGAAGGAGAAGCCGTTGGCGATAGCTGTGAAAAAGCTTGGCGCCAACCGAGTTGATTTGGTGAAAAGAATAGTCTGGTAGCCGCTGGATTTTTTCATGAAGCTCCGCCTGTTTCCACGCGCTCGCTCGCTCGGCTATATAAGGGACGAGATGCTGTAATTAGTTGAGAGTCTCTTCTCAGAAGAGAAGCGTTTCGCTGGACCAGCGGATTACTTTTCTCGCTTGTTATTAGTGAACTGTGTTTACGTTTGCTGTTAACAATGTATTACCGAGCTCGCTGTGACTTACTGTTTACTGTTCTATACGATATCTGTTTTGCAGTCCGTTTTTATTGTGCGTAAGACTTGCATTTACGCTGTAAATGACTGTTGACTGCTGGATTGTTTTTATCTGAAGTTTTTATCGTTATCCTGAAAATATCGGTATATAGCTGTAAATAAATTTGTTTGTGCTGTCCTCAAGTAAAGTCCATTCAATCCGAACCCGCTACGCAAAAAACGTAGCAATATTATTTAAAATTTCCATTAAAAATTTTTAGACTTTCATAATATAATTTTTTTTAAACATAGCATAATGTCATGGACATTGGAAAGGATGATTAAAAATGCACACTTTGGTCTTACTGTGACAGAAAAATAATTTCCATTTGCCTTTCTGGAAAACATACTTAGATTAAATATTTTATAGAATTTTAATTTTCTGAATCATCAACTCATCTTTCTAAAAAGATGCCCTTGGTGCTATTTTAGACTGAGGAAGCATCAATAAGTAGACCATGATTTGATATTTATCACAAGTAGTCTGCTTCAATATCCCGAAACTACCAATATTCAACGATTTTACTTGTATAAGGGGTTAGATACTTGTCCATTATCATACTATTTTATTATAACTCACAAATTCATTTTAATTGTTTAGATGGCTGCTTTAAATGTCAAAGAATTTATAGAACTTTCACGATAAATATTTTTATAGCCTCATTAAAAGTGATTGAGACTCTTTTAATTTCAAAAAAATATAAAAAATTCAATAATTATTTTTTAAAAAAGTGCTTCAACCTAAACAATTATTATCATTTTCTAAAAAAGTGAATTACCAAATTTTAAGAACAGATATCTTCTATTTATTCTTCATAATTTAATGTTTAGGCCTTTCAAAGTAAATATGAATTCTTTAAAGCACTTTACTGTAAATGTCTTTTGAAGAGTCTTTTTCTGTCAATATTAACGAATTACAAGCAGTTTTTACACCTGTTAACTCCACTTATAATCCGTATTCATTTTATTGTTCAATATGAACATCTCCTCCTTTCATCTTTATTTTGACTAAATAAACACATTCTGACGCATGCGCAAAAGGCTAATAATACAAGAACGGATAATAAATTATCATCTTCCGAAATGAAATGGATTGTAGAATAGTTTCATATGGATGTATTTCTCAGGGGACCAAAACAATTTTATTGGATATTGTACTTTCTACCCTCTCAAATGTGAAGTAAAGACAAAACATAGTAATCTTCAAAAAATTCAAACTCAGGATCTTACACATCCATACGTTTCAGATTTCCTGAGTTCGAAAAACACAATTTCGAAGCATGTACGCCGGTTTGTCTGTGACAAAAATAGCTCAAAAACGTTTCGAGCTAGACGGAGGAAATTTGTTATTCAGGCTTGAAATCAAATTTGTAGATTTCTGTCAAATTCCGAGAAAACTCAGTTTTGAAGAAATCCATCTGTCCAGCTTCTATAATATAAATTAACATGATTACTGCAAAATGAAGAAAGGTGGATCAAATTCGATAGACTGATTTTTTTAAAATGTTATATGGATGCATATCAAATTTTGCACGAAAATCAATAAGTAGTTGATTGTCTGTCGATCTGTACTTTCAAAAATATGTTAACTAAATAACTCAAAAGTGCAATGCCTTAAATATATCTTGGTAACTAATATTATAATTTTCTACCAATTTTTTTCTCAATTGAATAGGGTGGGGATGCGTCTAAAACACAAATTAGATTTTCGGATATTAATAACAGCATTCCAGGGGTTAATTTCCAAAAACCTCACCTAGGATGACACGATAGATTCATAACAAACTAAATTAACGCCAAATTTTAATATTTCCTAACTTTTGTACGCCAACACCACGATAGATTTTCACTTTGATAATATTGTTACAAGCGGACGAAACGCGCCACCGAAGGTGAAAACGTTGGCGGCGCTTCACAAGGAGCTTCGCGCCAGCCGAGTTGATTTAGCGAGAGGAATATTTTGGTAGCCCCCAGACAATACTAGGAGCACCGCGTTGCTCCGCGTGCACGCTGGCTTGGCTATATAAGGGACGGGTTGCCGTAAGTTGAGGAGAGTCAGTGAGTTAATTAGTTGAGAGTTCTTTTCTCGGAAGAGAAGCGTTTCGCTGGACTAGTGGATTCTCGCTTGTTATTAGTGAGCTGTGTTTACGTTTGCTGTTAACGTTGTGTTACTGAGCTCGCTGTGACTTACTGTTTACTGTGCTATGCGATAGCTGTTTTGTAGTCTGTTTTTATTGTGCGTAAGGTTTGCATTTACGCTGTAAGTGACTGTTGACTGCTGGATTGTTTTTATCTGAAGTTTTCCCTTATCGAGTCATCCTGTAAATAGCTGTAAGTAAATTTGTTTGTGCTGCCCTCAAGTAAAGCTTATTCAATCCGAACCCGCTACGCTAGAAACTTAACAACATCTTTATTAGAGATTGGTTCCGGAGTTTCTCTCGCTGTTTCTCTTGTTGTAGCATAGCAATGAAATGAAACAAGACATTTAGTATGTTGTCCGTGTATCTAGCAGCCGGAAACATATAAAGCGACATTTCATTAAAAGTTATACTTTCTTTTATCCAATGACAAAACGACACCAAATTAATTGATTATATTTAAAGACCGTAAAAACTCAAATCAACAACGATATTTACTTGCTTATTTTTTTGAAATCTAAGAATATTCTCCAAGAATGAAATGCTCATTATAATTTTAGACATATGTTAATTATAATTACTTTCATCATTTTTAACCTTAAATTTTGACTTTTTAGTTATCCTGCTATTGTATCTGCCAGTCGCCATTTTGGGATATCTCGTTTATGGTGACAATTTGAAGCCGGATGTCCTTCAGTCCGTCTCTCCTTCTGTACTGAAGAGTGTCATACAGATGATGTTGGCTCTTCACATGTGTTTTGCTTCTCTTCTTGTCATCAACCCTTCTTCCCAAGCATTCGAAGAATTTTTTAAAGCCCCGAAGCGTAAGTTTTAGCTTCGATATTGTTTCGAGTCTTTTGTTTAGTTGTTCTAAAATTTGCACGGTATTAAATCGGGAATTATATGAAAGATCTATAGATATATTCCAAATTACAATATAAGCAGCACTTTTATTTAGTTAAAAATTTTGCCAATCTTTTACTTGATTACTTATTAATAATAAAGATATAAACAATATTTCTGATAAAATTTCAGTTACTTCTGGGTACTTTTTAGATCAGGGGTTCTCAAAGGGTGGGTCGCGACCCCCAGGGGGATCGCGGGATGTGTCCAGGGAAGTCGCGAGATGTGGAAGAAAAGTTTAAAGAAAATTAATTTATTGCTGTAGTTTTCATTAAAAAAAGATTACACATAAAACTTTTAATACACATACAAGTTGGGTTTTGTGTTCTATTAGTTAATGGAATACATGAGCTTGTTCGGAATTAACCAATTTTTTAATGTCTGGAAGGAGCTTTGTAACACACAGAACAATGTCATTTTCCAGTGTCAAACGATTTCTTGAATTTGTTTTTAAATTTATCATTATGGAGAATCCTTGTTCACAGTTGCAATGTTTAGAAAATGGCATCAAAGTTTTTAAAGCTGTTGTTGACAGTTCTGGGTTCCCTTTTTAATACATATCCAGAATTTGTCGATATAAGCTATGTTAAAGGTTACTTTAGCTGACTGATCACTTGAAATCTCTATCAGTTGATCATGATGAAGGGCACTTAGCTCAGCTTTTGTTACGGCTCGCTCACTGAACGGATTGACTATCCACACAGCCTCACTCATATCCTTAACTGGAATGTAATCTGTAAACTGTTCAATCAAAGTTTCAAGATGAGATGATACCCTAAACATACACTAAACATACTCTACAAACACTCTAATACGTGTAAAATTTTTAAAATCACTTTCTAAACTTTAGACAGAGTTAAAACATTGGGGGTCGCCAAAATACTTAGTCTAAAAAGGGGGTCGCAATGTCTACAAGTTTGAGAACCCCTGTTTTAGATTATAAAACTCGAACAGACAAAACACGAAATTTTAGAGAATGATTCCCGAGATTTGGTGTAAATAATAACATTAAAAGAACTTCCATCGTAGCTAATTAGAAATGTTAGTGTTATTCTGCTTTGGAAATAACGCTTTTTTCTTAAGTCTATAAAATTTGACCATAAGCGCCATATAGAAACATTGGCGGTAAATGTTGTTTCCAAAATGTAATAGCGCCAATCCCTCAGAATGAGTAAAGCAGTTGGGATTTTGTTCACGGAAATATAATTAATTTTATTTAATTAAAAATAACATTCAACAGATGGTTTTAATCCTCACTATATTAAACAGAATGCATTTTTGTTATGCGTTTTTATTTTAGGTTTTGGATGGAAAAGAGTCGTTATACGTTCGGCCATAATGCTTTTCGTCTTATTTGTGGCACAGTCTGTACCGAAATTCGGTAAAGTCCTGAACCTCGTTGGAGGTTCTGCCGCCGCTCTAACCGCGTCGATTTTCCCTTGCATCTTTTACTTTCGACTCTGTTCCCAGAAGGACCCCAACTGGCCTGAAAGGTTTGTTTCTCAGATCCGTTTTTATCTAAATTTCCAATTAAATAATTGTTTAGGGTCATTAGATTGAGAGGAATACATACAGATCTATTTTTTTAAAAAAATTTACTATGTTAAATGTCAAATGCATAAATACGAAAAAAAAAAACAAATTTTGTAACCTCTATTAAATTGGAGTATAACTGATAACTTATTTACAATATATCAATTATAGAATATTCATTAGTTATTCATTTAAGTGATGTTTTAAATCCAGCTTGACAGATTCTGTAAAATCATATTTGTTAATATTATATTTATTTGAGGCTTCTTTATTTTTTTTGTAATCAATCATAATAACTAAATGGTTCTATTTGTGAATAAAGAAATCATTATGAATAATTACAGATAATTTTTAAGAGTTTGATTGTATTAGTCATTTTTTCATACTAACCAAATGAAATTTTTTTTATATATACTTTTTCAATATAATTACTAAAATGAAAAATGATTAATTAAACATTGAACTAAAATCAATTATTAACATGAGGATTAAACTAAAAACCTTTTTGAAATGAGAAACTAAATTAATTAGTTATTAAAAAAGTGATTTTATAATTCCAATCTAAATTTTAATGAACACTCTGAATTTTAAAATTCATTAAACTTTTATTGCTTCTAGCAATTTTATAAGATTCAGAAATTCATAAATAATATAGTAAATTTTAAATATAGAGAAATTTGTAACATTTCTGTTATGATTAATTATTTGACTAATTTGATCCTACTGATAGTTAAATCTTAAACTATCGGTAGGATCAAATTAGAGAAAATTTTAACTCTGAGAAAATAGAGAATTCCTTAGAGAAAATTTTAACTCTGTACTAACTATAAACTATAAAAATATAATAATTTTTAGGCCTTAAAAAGTGTTTCTTTTTTTTATTCATTTGAAATGACGATTAAGCTTGGGGAAGGGTTGTTGTTTTGGATGTCGTTCTGTTCAAATAACCATGATTCAAAATAATAAAGTTGATCTTAGAATAGTTATGAGAAATATTCGAAGCAAGAAAAAATTAAAATGCAGACAGTAGAGATTTTTTGCCGGCATCCTGGCATAGGAGTAAAGCATCTTCCTTGTGATCTGGGCGTCTAGGGTTCGAGTCCTGGTTGGCGCAGGGTTGTTTTTCTTTGTTCTATCTGTAAATTGTGTGATTGTGCCCCCCTGTAAAAAGGGGCTGTGCAAGCGAATGTGATGAGTGAGTAGCAAAAGTCGTACTCTTGCTCTTAGTTGGCGCTACTACAAAACAAGAGACTGTAATTAGGTTTAAATCACTGTCTCCTCGGGGAATTTACCCATGACAAGTGACATAAAATATAACAACAGAGAAATTTTTATGGTAATTCTGAAATTGCATCAGATTATTCGAACAATGATAGTAGAATTTTAATTTTTTATTGTAGAATCAAGGAAATCTATTACGAAGAAAGAAATTAAATAGACTATGCATACAAGTCCTGTGACTTGCAAACAGTTGATTTATTAAGAGTGCTTTTCTACTAAATGCGAAATATCAAACATTGATTTAGAATTATTGAAATTAGTTTTAAGGCTGAATTTGCTCATGATATCTCAGTTTCCAAGTTCGTTATTTTTAAAAATCAAAATATTAGAAGTTCGTTATAAAAGAGTTTGATTAATCTAAAAACATATTACGAATCAGGTAATTATAAATAATAAGGGAAATATCGCAAATAAATACAAGATTTTTTTTATTATTAGTGTTTAAGACCAACTTTAGCATATAATACAACTTGGATTCCCTTGGAAATCGAATCATATACATATTCAATAGAAATAGGACTATTGAACCTTCTTTAAAGATATATCATCAAAATTAACAGGATAAGAATTTCTTAGATGCTGATTCAGATTAAACACTTTAAAATTTACCATACGTTTTGGTTATATTAAAGTCAGAGGGCTGTATGGTCCACTGTGAATATTTTATTTCATCCATGGGTACATTAAGCCACGATTGGACAACTCCCGCTGTTTGAATAAAAGTGTAATCATCCTATAAAATTCTATCTCGTATGAAACAAAATTTTCATCATAAGATGGACCTGGTCAGCTAAAACTTATCTATAATTCTCCTCAGGTATCCTTCCTTTCAGAGTTACGATAGGACTAGTAGAAAACCACGATATGGCTGTCCGTACTATGATAGGGCCATTTCCATGCCTGACAGTTGGACAGTTTAGTTATATTAACGTCCCGTTGTAAAGCAAAACTAGGGCTATTTTAGGACGGACCTCGTAATTTTTAGCTACAATCAAATGGGGAAGACGACACCTGAGCTGGCACCTCCTCTTCCTTCTCACAACACCAGTGGAAGAACGCTTAGAATGACAGATTTTACGTACTACTTAGCTCTTTACACGACGGTTCTTCGGTGGAATAGGGTCTCGAATATGAAACCCTACTTATCACGAGCAGAGATCTTAACACACGGCCCCACCTGACAGTTGGAAGGAGACAATCACGATCATAAGCTTCTGCAGGTGTCTTCCAAATGTATACCCATCCAGCTGTGGGTGAAAGTGAGAAAGATGATGAGATGTTTTGGGGTTATGGCATCACAGTAGACAACATTTGGCATTAACATCTGTGGCAAGTCGCTTGAGAATTGCCGCTTTGTCGTGAACACTATGCTTATATAGGACACGCACACACACACACAGATATATATATA
>JAOUZG010013052.1:1029672-1043148 GCA_026289955.1 Argiope argentata
GAGAGAGAGAGAGAGAGAGAGAGAGAGAGAGAGAGAGAGAAACTTCAGATGAAAAAACAATCCAGCAGTCAACAGTCACTTACAGCGTAAATGCAAGCTTTACGCACAGTAAAAGCAGACTGCAAAACAGATATCGTATAGCTCAGCAACAACGCTACAGCAAACGAGCTCAATAATATAACGCTAACAGCAAACGTAAACACAGCTCACTAATAGCAAGCAAGAAAAGTTATCCGCTAGTCCATCGAGACGCTTCTCTTCAGAGAGAGAAAACTAACTACCGTAACTCTGAAGAGTAGACGGGGAACCTAGCTCCGCAGGAGCTTATCCCCGGGCTTGATAATTCGTTGGTGGCATGGCTAAACGTATCTCAACTCGACATTCTGCGAAGGCAATGGAGATGGTGAGTCCATGACGGCGAGAGCTGGAGTGAAGGTAAAACTGTGAAGACTCCTCGTCCAGGGGTGTGGGGGAAGAGGCGTCCAATCAGAAGAGCCTCCCTCTTCAGTGGAGTAGGAGCGGGTGGAGTTGGTCAGGTTTTGGCAAGTTAGAGGGAGGAGAAGGATAAGCTGTTGTCAGACGAGAGCCAATGATGAAATGTTGACTGGAGGAATAAGCAAGAGAAACTTTTCAGAATTTAGCCGATAAGGGCATTCAGGATGATGAGCTTCTTCTCATCTTTCTTTATCGTTTTCTTAGCCATTCTAGCCGCTTCTATTAGGGTGGGGAATTCTTGCAATATTTCTCTAATATCACGTATAATTTGGAGGGTTTCTAGGAGGGATGACAATTCTTTCTTGGGTAGTATGGGGACATTATCCTCTTTCTGGGATTGTGGGGGGATGCTGGTAGATCTATTTCTGACTGTTTCTCCGGTAACTTCCGCATAGGTTGATCTTTTATTTCCGTTGATGATCTTGGGAAATTTTTTGCATTCTCTCCAGGCAGCAGTATGTCCTTTTTCGCCACAATTAACACAGACACGGTCTTGAATTTTCTCTTTCATATTGCAATCTCTCGTAGCATGAGCTTCACCACACTTGAAGCATTTGGATCTGAGTCGACAATTTCTGGCAGAATGATGAAAGCCGGAGAAATTGTAACATATTGTCGCAGTATTTTTTTCTTCTGTAGCTTTCAACTCTGATTTTTAGATGTAGACGGAATTTTTCGTTGTAAATATTCATAGATTATCTTGATTTTTTTAATTTTAAAAAGGAAGATGGGATTTTTTATTTTTAAATAGGAAGATGGGATGAAGGATTTGGTTTCTGAAGTTCTTTAATTGAGAAATTTTGATGACTTCGCAATTTCGATTATTTAATTCATTTTCAATTTCTTTCTTCTCTGTATTTCCAGGCAGGTCTTTTATTATGATTTTAGGGGTCTTTCTTCATATCTCTCAGGTAGGATAAATTCTTGATTTTTCAGGGTGAAAAAGTCTATTATTTTATTTCTTGCTTCATCGGAGTCCGGCTAAATTTCAATCATATCCCTGATGAATCTGTTGGAGGTGTTTGGATAGCTATTGTGAATTTCCTGGAGGATGAGGTTGTCGTTATGACTTAATTTAAGATTAATGGGAGCTGGTTTCGCGGTGCAGATGGGTTCGTTTTCAGGTTGCTCAGCCAGGATGTCAAATTTGTTTGAAGTTTCCATAGGTACTGGTTCTGGATTTAATCTAGTTTTCTTGGCAACTTTTTTCGAACTTATTTCTTGGAAGCCATCTTTATTATTTCTTTTGGGGGTATTGACTTCAGAGTTTCTTTAATGCAGTCAGGACTAGTGTTCTTTTCTTGGTTGGTCTGGTTTGTACTTTTGTCAGCGGCCTGATCTATTCTGTCTCCACAGTTATTGGCAATAGCTGAAATTTCTTGAAGACACGGCATTGAGGTTGTAGATGGCGCCCCCTGAGTGTAGCGTTTGTTTGCATCTGTCGTGATGGTGACTGCTCTTGATTTCCTAAAGTTATTGTATCCCCCTTGTTCTGATGAAATGTGAGAAAGGTTTTCGGATCTTGTATGGTGCTTACAGATGCTTTAGAGCTATTTTAGCATTTTAGACTTCTTTTTGAAGCCGCTGTTAACTAGTTGCATATGGCTTGGCGAGGCGATTAGCTGTTCTATGGTTATCTTATCTTCGGCCTGTGTAAGAGCGTAAGTGCAATGACGGTGCATTTTCACAGCTTCTTCCATGCTCGTGGCTCCACGTCCGTCTCCTTCCATGGCTGGATACAGAATGAAAACTAACTGCCGTAACTACGTAATAGCACGCAATAGCATTTTTCTCGGAGTTCCTAGACCCGGTCAAGGGGTATTTACCTCCGGTAGAACTTGATAAAAATGTTCACAATGCATTCAGTTGAATCCTGGGCAGGTTTTTAAATAGTCCCAACAATTGAAGAGGTGGGAGGTGCGTGATGAAGCTAAGGTGTTCATTGGATCTCAGACAGAGGAGGCGTGACAACACGGAGTGGGGAAATTCTGCATTACATTAACTGCCATAACTACGGCAACTCTTCCCTTATATAGCCAAGCGGGCGAGAGCGCGGAAACACGTGAACCTTCATGAAAAATCCAGCGGCTACCAGCGTTGCCAACGCCTTCTTACTGCAAGGACATAAAAATCCAGCGTTGCCAACGCCTTCTGCTTCGGTATATATATATATATATATATATATATATATATATAAGCTGACTAAACTTTTATGCCTCTGAATATATACCTTTTAGATTTTAATAGGAATCTTTGACGCATGTCAATCACATGTGCAGCTCGTGCTAGGGAATCGTAGGAACCATTTAATGGAATGTCCTAGACTGGCCAATTTTTTTTCTAAAGTAGCTGGCGTTTGGCTGATTCAGTAATTTTACAAAATTTCTGATGAATTAATCAACTAGAACAACTGGAATGGATAAGGAAAAAAGAGAATATTTTAGAATGAAGTTACTATGGTCTAAATTAAGATAAAGCTTTGGAAATTAATTAGGATTTAAATCAAGAGTTTAAAATATCATTATATATATATAATATATAATTATTATTATTTCTTAGTTTAAGTGTATAGTGGAATTAATGACAGAAAAAAGTATTTTAATAACCGACATATACTAGATTTTTCTATTCATATACATTATTTTAAACATGCGATAGTTATTTTGTTACATAATTTGTCATGTAATATACTCAATATATACATGAAAGTTATTGGTATCTTATAACCTCTAATTAAATTAATATGACAAGCAATCAGATGGTTAACAAAGGCGGCTAGTATGAATAAATGCTTCAATTTCTTCTTTCTCCTTTTTCTAGGTATATACCACTTCACGAGAAAATTTATTTAATTGTTATCATAGTCTGTGGAATATTAGGTGGAAGTATATCGTCTTATGCTGCACTCATCAACATTTTCTCACCAAACACATTTAATCCGCCATGTTATGTTAATTTGACAGCAGCAAGTATCCCTTAACATGATTTAGAGACGCACGAGCATTACAGATGAAGTACCGTTTTGATAAATTAATAAGCTTATCTTTTAACTGCCTATATTCCTTCAGCATGCTTTTAGAATGTAGGATAAATTCTGATATTTATTATGGTTGTTTCATTTGTACAAAAAAATCGAAGCAAAATTTATTATAAATAGGGAAATAAACGTTGATTATTTTTTCATGATTCATTCTTGGTACACTTTTTTTTCTTAATAAGTATGGATTATAACAAAATTCACTTGCAAATTTATTAAAATGAGAAAAAAATGTTTTAAAAAAATTAAAAATAATGAATCAAATTTCAAAGTGGTTCAAAAATGATTTCTATCTATTAATATAATTGATAGCTGAAAATTAAATTTTTTAAAAAATATTCTGAGTACCTACTATTTAAGAAACATTTTTGGAAGCCACTGATTCAAATAAATGCGAAATCAAGCAGGATTAGGATTAGCATTCTCAATAAAACTTTTAACTTACGTACGAAGACAATATACAGGGTGTCCCAAAAGGTCGTTTACAAACTTAACATGCTGGTCTGTCATATCATGATGGATAAGATTTACATAGGAACTTGTGTCCGGAAATTCAAACTGCGACCTCTAGAGGGCGACAAATGCACAAAAACTGGAGAGTGGGGGGGGTAACAATCATTCCAGGCGTGGACGTTGAAGGAGAAGGATGAATGAGTTTAGTAACGCAGAAATGGCGTATATGGAGCCAACTGAGGGAAATTGACGATCCGTGGCACTGATGTACCTTGAGCGCTTCCAAACAGACGTCAGCCAGTCATGCTTTGAAGCTTCGCTCTTCGACAACACCTCGATATGACTTATCCCAATCATTGGATCGGTAGAGGCGGATCAGTCCAATGGCCGCCACGACCCCCCGACCTGACTCCCCTGGATTTCTACCTGGGTGACACATGAAGTCCATGGTGTACGAGACATCCGTAACATCGGACATGGATCTTATCGCCAGGATCACGGAAGCGGCAGCACGTGTCCATGACACCCCTAACCAATTTGAACGTGTGCGTGAATCTATGCGCCGATGTTGTGAAGCATGCATTGTGGCCAATGGAAAGAATTTTGAACATTTGCTATGATGTAATGATGTTTTGTAATAAAAAGCATATTAACACCGCTGTCGATATCATTTTTTTCTCCTCATCCAAACCTGCACTTATCGCCCTCTAGCGAAATTTGTAAACGACTTTTTGGGACACCCTGTATAAATATAAATATTGAAAATCTGCCAACTGTACAAAATTCTTATCTATGCGTTATGTTTTTTTTCTTAATAGATAAACATAACCATAGGCGCAGTTACTGCAGCTAATCTCTATATGGGAAATTTTTAAGTAGCAAACATCTTAGCAAAATATTTAAAATGAGGATCGATTCAAAGAAGTGGTTACAGTACTTCGTATATTAAAAAACGGATTTAGATGTAATTTTAAATAAAACGTAAGAAAATAATTTTAAAATGTTGTTAACCCGATCTAAATAACTCTAATACAAATTTCTAATAACTGCTAAGGACAGTCAGTCAACAGACAGGGAAAAATTTAGGTTTAGTTTAGTTATATTAACGTCCCGTCGTAAAGCAACATTAGGGCTATTTGGGGACGGACTTCGAAATTTTGCACCGTGGTCAGATAACGAGAATGACACGTGCGCTGGCACACACACTCTTCTCCACACCACACTACAGAAGCGGGAGAACGTTTGGCTCTGACGGAGGTAAAAATGTTAGGATCACTTTCCTTGGTAAACAAATTTTAAAACATGAAAAAAAATTCTTAAAAAATGAAAACATTTCTAATTTTTTTTTTATTTGAATAAGTTCAAATACATGGTTTAATACAATAAGTGAAAATGCATCAATAGAATAATTTCAAAATCCTGCAAGAAATATAACTGAGCATTTCCGTTGAGAGGCCCTCAACAATTGTTTTAGATAATCCGAATCTTCCCTTGTTTGATAATCCCTTCCTCTTTATACTGAATTTGTTTAAACATTGAAAGAAATCTATATTTTTGAAAGGAATCCCCACGTCAAATTTCCTTAATTCAACTCATTGTTTCTTTTAATTAGCTAAGTTGAAAAATAAATTGCTCATAAATAAGTTTATTTTGTTACATTTTAATTTATTTTATCTTTTTTGCAGATATTTATAAACCAAATGTATGATATATTTTAATGATATAAGTGGGAGTCTAACCAAACCTAAAAAAAAATTAGACTCTTCAGATAGCAGGGGTTTAGTGGCGGGCTGTCTAGGAGTTTTTAATATTTACGGGTTAGTTTCTAGACCAAAATTAAAATAATGCAAACGAAGGATGAAGAGATTTTTTTAGAAAAAATAAAAGAATTTATTTAGAGTTAAAGGGGAATATTTACATGGGGAGTATTTACAGTGAAATAATAAAAAGAATTAAAACATGAAGATATTTAATGAACAGAAATTTAGATTATTTCCTCTAGGAGGACGTTAGAAATAGGAAAAACATTATGACTGAAAATATATTACCGCGTAGCCGCACAGCTTTGCGGGAATCGCTGACGCGTGAAAACAGACGTCTCACTTTTAATTAATTGGGACAAATTTTCAAAAGCTCGATAGATGGCGTTGTTCTGGAATGCTAAACTAATTAAAAATTATCGTCCTCTGGAAAATGATCTAACCTTTACAACTCTTGCTTTGGATTACATATATCATCGGGTGTTGACAAAACAAGATGAAGGCAGATGTTGCTTAATTAAAAGAGTTCTGTGGGATATCCTACATATATTATACGATATGTATATAAATAAGACACTTTTTATTCATAATAAGACACTTATATACCTAAATAAGATACTTTTAAGCATTTATTAAAAACTACTTTATTTTGAATTTATTATGTAACTATGAATGTACATATCCATTATCTGAAAAAGCAAATTCAATACTGAAAACTTCATCGTTACAAAAGATAATTTTGAAGGCAAAGTTGATAAAGCCGTGATCTTTATTCGTTCAATCAGCTACTGCGACATTCATTGATGACATTACATTTGTGTTTTTTTTAAGCAATAGTAATAACCGAAAATAAAATCCGTTTAGTTGTAAAATTACTTCATTAATCTTTCTTATTTTGGCATAAGTTCACTTTACAAACATCCAGACATAAAGGCCACGTAATACCTAAAATATGCTCGTTTGTTTTTTACATATATGGATAAACAGACCCTATATTTCCAAAAATATGCTTTAAATTCTAATTCATTTAGGTCCCGAAAGCTTCAAAAAAATTTCGAAATAAATTTTCCGTGAATTGTAGTTGTTCTTGTATGTACTTCTTATACGAATGAAGATCAAAAAGCCAGAAAGAGATATGTCCTTACAGTAAAAAGATTGAATTAATTAACTCTCATAAAAAAAGGACAATATTTTGCATGAACGTCTTTTTTTTAAATCATCATATTTGACATTGAACATTATATTTGATACCATCATATTTGGCATTGATAATCAAATTTGATGCCATCATATTAGACATTGATGATCATATTTGATACCATCATATGAAACATCGATCATCGTATTTGATACTATATGAGACATTAATCATTATATTTGATACCATCATATGAAACATTGATCATCGTATTTGATACCATCATATGAAACATTGATCATCGTATTTGATACCATCATATAAGACATTGATCATCATATTTGATACCATCATATAAGACATTTATCATTATATTTGATCCCTTTATATAAGACATCATCTTTGATATTTTGTACAAAGTCCATACTGAAAGCCGTACAATATCGCTAAAATACCTTAACAGCATTGTAAAGTATTGCGTACAATTGCATGAACCAACACAAATTTAAAAATTCAACCATAAGTAAAATAATTTATTAAATAACATTTTGCACTCTCTTTACATTTATATGTATAATATTTCAAACATATATAAAAAATCGCTAATATCTCTACCAAATATTTTATACAAAAATATTTAAGCAATTTACAAACATTAGACTTTATTTTGTCGACATAGTTAAAGATATATTGAGAATTTAGAATCCTGTTCAATATCAAAGGTGTCATTAATATATAATAAATATTTAGAACTGGTTGCAACACCAGAGGTGTCATTTTTGGCCGTGATGACTGGAGCATCCATGTAACAGTTCTTAACGTTGGTTTTCAACGATAATCGCTTTTGAGCCATAAAAACAGCTGCGAAGGTACCTAATATGCCAAGAGTTGTTATGCCTGCCAATAAAGTGCCATTCTTGGCTGTTATTTTTCTGAAAATAACATAAAAATAAGTCATCAGATTTTAAATTAACATTTACATTTATTTGAAATGGAAGCACTTAAAAAAAGTGTGTCTGTGTAGTTTAATCTTATTGGCAATCAGATGGAAAAGGGCATTTGCAAATTTTTGTTAGTTTAATTAAATATTTCTCGTGAAATTAAAATTAAATTAATTTCTTAAAGTATATAACTACGTTCGGGCTGAATTTTTCGAAACTCGTTCGAAAATATTTATTTTTTTTAAAACATTTGGTTTCATAGATATTCTTTCAACCTTTTTATAAATAAGATTGAAAAAAATATCCATGAAACTAAAGTATACCAGTTAATTAATTTTAAAAAACAGAAACTAAAGGGTGTGGGAGTTTTTTTTATCTAAACCGAAGATTATTTAATAAATCTCTTGTTTAGAAATTAACCAAATAAATTACTTAAAATTTTGCAGATAACTTTAGAAATATCTAGGTCCTGAACTATAAAATGTATTTTTATCCAATCTTTAAATATTAGGGTTCAACTGATAAAGGATACTTTTCACATCGTTAAGAACTAATATATATATAATACTTCTAAATAAGCATATTATTTACTCTGTACTTCAGGAACTGCAGAACATTCTTAGAAGTTATTATAATCAATAATTGAATAAAAAATATGTAATAAATTTTAATTTATGAGGTTTTTCGTAAGAAATTCTATCAAAAATTAGTATTTTAGATAATAGCATATAAAATGTGAAATAGCATTAAAACGTATATAAATGCAAATCTGAAAGTTGATGTAACATTTTAAAAAGCAAATTCGGAAACAAAATTCTAAGAATTTTGTAAAGAAATCTGTACAAACATTAAAATATTAAATAAAAAATTCATGATTTCACAAAAATTTTAACTTGTCAATGTAGTTCAACTAACTTAGTAAGTTGGCTCATGAAAAATCAAAATATAAATGCGAATAAAGCAGAAAATCTCCCAAGATTTCACTTGTCCATAAAGAGTTCAAATCGCAACATATCGGTCATAGGGATAAGATGACAATGACAACAATTCATCATCTGAGATAAATTTTAAGATAAATCATTTTTCTTATGTGTGTTAATAGAATGGCCACTTCTTTTAGAGTACCTAGTTAGATAACTTTTAATATTGATATAATAAATATCATTTAACTATTCGGGAAAAGATAATGTGGAAGTGCCATCTTTTTTAGGAAATGGAGATCTTTTTCTCACAGCCAACCCAACAACTTTAAACTATAAAATTGCATTTATGTTTATTTTTATAAGTTTGGAGTTTTCATAACATTTCGAATGTGTTTAGTTGGGAGTTTCCATGACATTTCGATCTATTCTCAAATGACTCGAAAAGTTGCTGCCTGCGCGATATACTTGTTAGAGGATAAGAAAGGATCGTTTCGATTCCTTGTATTTAACAGAATACTTGAAATACAAAGCGTCAATATTTCTACTTTTTTTGTGCTCATGAATGTACTACTGAAAAAATTACGATAGTTGAATTTTTATTCGATCTTCTTAGGTGGCTTTTTGTAAACCTTTCTTAATCACAAACTTTTTAGATAAAAAAAAGTTGAACTATCAAATCTGACTGAATTGTAAATTTGTAAATGTCTTGTTCTGGATAATTTTACGTTATTTCAACGGCTGTCTTAAGAAAAATAATTCATTAGTAGTTTCCTCAATGAAATCTTTGAACGGTCTAAAAGAATAAACTCAAAGTCTCACAATTCCGTCACTTTTGATTACAGAGCGATCGATTTCTTTCTATTGATTCAAACATTAATGCACTAAGAATTATTTACCAGATGTTACTTATGAAACCAGGTGACTTTTTAAAAGCACATAATTTGTAATTTTTCTGCACTTCCTTTTTTTAACAGAATTAATACAATTATAATTTTTTATTGCATTTAAGACTTTCAACACCATCGAGAGATATCTCGTCTTTCAGATATTTCCAATTCAATTGGTACCATTAAAAAGATTGCTGTTTCAATCTTAGCACATTCATTGCTAAGTATGAACTAGATAGAAACTTCATGTAAAGAAATATCAAATATCAGTGGAAATGTCTGAAAAACGAGATATCTGATTGGTTTGAAAGTGTTTTGAAGGCGTTTTTCCAATTGGAAATTATATGGCTATATAGAACGATTTGGAAATTAATCATTGAACTACGATTAGTGGACGCCTTTGTAGTCCCAAATTTAATTCTTTCGATATATAAAGATCCTTTTAGGAATTTTTTGATATAATTTGATGGAAATAAAGCTTTAATAGTTTTAGAAACTTCAGGGAAATCGAATTATGCTTCCTATAATGTTGTTCAAGACAAGCATATCGCTAAACTGCATTTCTTTGTAAGATCAGACAGAGTAAGGACGTGTCCTTTCTTTTTCAGTTGATATTGTTATTGTATACGGATTTTATTTATATTAATTTATTTAATGACATTGTTTTTTAATTAATCGGTGAGAAAGCATATTATTAGCAGATTCAACTGGAATGTTGTATGTATTTCATAAATCAAATTTATGATGAATTTTACTTCCTCACTGGAAAGAATTATCTGAGGGAACGCGATCAAACAGTTCTATTATCACACGAAAGAATGAATATGTCAGCAGACAAACCTTTCTTTCCTTGTTTTAATTCCTTTATGAATAAGTCGAATGTAAAAAATCGTTGGAAAGATCGAATTTAAGAATCCAGTCGACACAGCTCCGATGACTTGCGCTACTTCTAAGAGAAACGGAAGTCCAAAACTAATGATGAAAATAATGAACATAACACCTGACCTTATTGCACACCTTTTATATCCAAAAGCTGAAAAATATGAAAATATTTTATGTATTATTGTAATATAATATACCATATTTTCTTTTAAATTCATTCATTAATTAAATGACCAGCTCTTTAAAGTTTTGAAACATAAGCTGATAATAAAAGAACCGTATTAAAAGATATCAGTACACTTGCAAAATAATTTCAAACATATAATCAATCAAACAATTTCTATATCCAAATAGAAGCCGTTGATTTGGATATCATAAGTACTATGTTCTCTTTCTGATCATTTCAGCTTTTTAGTACAATTTACAAGATTACATTTAAGTGCAATTATCGTATGCTTAATAAATACACATTTATGTGCTCCACCCTGATTTTATTTAAGAATTCTTAATAAATCACTGAAAAAAATCTTTTGGGGAATAATTTTCACCTTGACACTCTCTTATATACAGGGTTAGAAAGAACTAAGTTTTCTACTTTAGAATTTTCTAGAACATATTTAATTTGTTTAAATGAAACAAAATTTGAATTACAGATCATTAAAATGATGCATTTGATTTTTATCGAAATCCAATTTTGGTCCAAAACTGCAGTTATAGTCACAAAATCTTATATTTAAATTAATATACACTCAAGCCTATAAATTAGGGAAATGCAAGTTCAGGAAAAGAAAGAGTCAGAAGGAAAACAAATATTACTTATTTGCAAAGCCTATTTATTAAACGAAAGATAAAGAGCGAAAAACATTCTATATTTTTAATATCATTAATAAAGATTGCAAATTTTTGCTCCCTAGAGCAAATTACATGGTGGATAGGAAAGTTAATACACAGAATATCCCTCAGACGACGTAATACAGTCCGTACAACATTTAGGCATGGTTCATATCAAATTAATGATCTGATCTTGGGGAATATTACACCACTCATCAAGCGATGCTCCCCAAAGTTCCGATAGACATGTGGAAGGTGTTGATGGGCTGCAACTCGTCAGCCAAGCATGTCCCACACAGACTCTACTGGATTCTAGTACTGTGATAATACTGGTCGGTCTCTACGGTGATAGTATCCCTACAGGTGATATCCGATTAAAGGCATTCGTTTACGATGTTCGCATGATGAGGACTGGCGCTGTCACCCATAAACACGAATTTTCCGCCTATGGTGCTCCAAAACAAGAATATACGTTATTCCAGAATGATGTCCCGATAAATTTGGCCTGTCAAGGTTCCAATCTGAACATGAAAATCAGTTCTGGAACTCAAAATAATTCTTCCCAAAATAAGCAATCCAACAACACCTTAACGGTGTCTTCACTGATGTTCTCTTGTGGGTAACAGTACCATATGAAAGTTCAGCGAGAATCAAACTGCAGGCTAAACCTAGATTCGTCGGAAAACAAAACACAAATTCACTGTTGCAGTATCCACAATGCAGGGTCTTTACTACAGGCTAAATGCAGGCGATAGTAAGTTTCAACAAGTGGAAAACCATTTGACAGACCTACGAAAATATAAACCAATCTACCCTAAACGCTTGTGCTCAGTCTGCCTTGAAACTGTCTTTCCCGTGGCTGAAGAGAGCTGGCGAGACAGGTTCGATGTTGTGCTCCGTCTGTTTCTTTCGACAGTAACTACCAAATACCTGTCCACATTCAGCGTTGTAATTTGAGGATAACTTGTGCTGTAACGTCTACTCACATCGCCATCATCTTGGAATCGTTGCCAGAGCCTAGAGATGACACTCCGTGCGATTCCAAGTTCTGCGGATACCTCCATCTGGGTACACCCACATTCCAAACAGTCGATGATTCTACCACGTAAAAAATCCAAATGCATCCTTCGTGTCATAACTATGCGGCTATTGCACTGAAAGGCTTAGAAAGGGCATGAGGACAATTTTACTTCTTTGCCTGTATTCTTTATACATCGCTCTCTTTCATTCTCGTCATTGTGATCTACTATCGGCGTCATCTGTTAAGGGGCTTCCTGCAATTCTCATAGGATTTTGGGAGATGTGTGTAGTCCTTTTATGGGTGTTATATGTATTTTAGAATTCGATTTCTGCGTGACTCTGAATTAGCTTTATTTTATGGACATGAGTGCAGTTAACGCATTAAATACAAAACGGGCGTCTAGATAACGCATTGGTTTAAGCTATGGATGAACAAGATGCTATCTATAAACATCATTTAAATTTTGAGTTCAATCCTACTAGGAGATGATCCTCTGTTAGATTGTACTTTCAGGGCTGTGCAAAAGGGATAATTCTAAAAGACAATGATTTTATATTAATATATTAAATTTTATGACTACAAACGTAATTCTGTGTCAATTTTTTGTTTTAATCGCTTATGGAAAATGCGTTTAAAACAGAAGTCGATTTTCGAATATTATTAACATCATACCAGGAATTAATCGAAAACACTCACACGATGAATTAAGTAAAAATGCTAATTCCAGTCCAAATTTAATATTCCATAATTATTGTACACTAATTCCATGCAGGGAATAACATTTTTACAATAGATTATGAGAGAATGTTTTATTGAAATCACTTCCACTGGTTTTAACAAATAAATTAAGGTGCAATTTTTAATTAGTTTTTAAAAACATTTTAAACATATTTCTCCATAATAACAATTTAAACATATTTAAACGCTTTTTCTATCAATTTATTTTACAAAAAAAAAATGAAATTTACGAACGCAAATTTCACGTTATTATTGGAAAACATTATTATTTTTAAGTCCTTATTTGCAGTATTTAAGTAATTAATTTAAGTCACTAACCACTCTATCAGTCTCTCTCTCTCTCTCTCTCTCTCTCTCTCTCTCTCTCTCT
>JAOUZG010013052.1:1043248-1054826 GCA_026289955.1 Argiope argentata
ATGGGGGGAGAAAGATAAACATCGTTTTTCTAAATATCGACGCATGTGTAGTCTCATAATCTTGTTATTGTTAAAAAACGGTTTAAATGTGTTAATTAATTAAAAAATTGCAAATATTAATAATTTCATATCAAACTAGTTCGAGGTTGCTTCTGTGTTTTACATGGGAATTAAATCTCTTTCAATTACAAGAAAAAGATTAAAAGGAAATCTGCTATGCATATTACGGTGCATCATTTCAGAACATAGTTTCTTGAACGGCCAAACACCACGTGCTCGGGCAGGTTAAAATATATTTTTAATCATTTTAATTGTTTCATTGAATTATTAATTTTAGTATCACAAACGATCATAAAAACTTTGTCTCGTATTTATTGTTTAAAAAAATATCACATTTTCTATATATTTCAATCCATTTAATAACGCTCTCAAAATGACATTTTTCTGTTTTATTTACTGTAGTCATTAACTTATTTTTTTAATTGAAGCTTTTGTAAATGTAATGGCAACGCGTTATTAAAAGCTGATTTTGTGAGGTGCTATTTTTATTTTTCGCCTACTGATTTTTGTTGACGCCAAAAACCTCATTCCCAAATCAATTACATGTTCTGACATGATAATAAATAAATAATAAATAAAACTTGGTACACTGTTTTAGCAGCTACAGCATAGTTTCTTGTAAAATTTTGAACCAAACTATGAAGAGTTTGAACCTTCATCTATCTGTATATTCGTATGGTTGTAAAAGTGATAATTCAAAAGCTCTGCAATAAGATAAATGCAATTTGGTATTAATCAAAATTATAGCTACGCGTCAAATATTGATTTTAATTGGTTTGACGGGGAAAAAACGTTCAAAATCTGCACTCGATTTTTCCCCCACTATACTACGAAGCACAAGATGCTCATCTGCAGAACTCTGCACATAAAAATCTAGACCATTTGGCTGAACCATTATGATGATTCATAATTTTCATATTGATGGAGAGGAGCATAGTACCTTTATAAGAGGGTATACGAGGAAGTTTAAGTAAGATCACTCCCAGTTTTAACTAACAACAAACAATACTGTTCATACTTACGCTTAGGACATTCCAGCAAATATTCAAGAATCTGGAAAGTTGGATTCAAATATATGATGAGTGTCGTCGTAAGCTGAGTTAAGCTTAGAACTTGCAAGAAATGCGCAAGATCCTTTAAATTTTCGTTCTTCTCAAGGGTCTCTGTGATATCATTCCCCAATCTGTGGCCATATGCTGCGTATCCCAGTATTGCGAATGGTACGTAGAGTGTGAAGATCACTGAAATATAAAACACAGCAATTATATATGTGTACTAAATTATCTCTTTATACATTTAAAATAACAAGGAAAGTCGAAAAAAACTAGAGCCCTATAGCAATTTTTAAAATTTTGGCTATATATATGCCATTAGTGATCATTCGCCTTCCATCATCCTGTGTTGAGGAGCGATATCCCAAAATGGAGCATTGGCAGACCAATTGATCGATTTCGCCAAATCTATTCGCCAATCCATCTTTTATAAAATAATAAGGAAAAAGCAATGAATCAGTTCCGCAGACTCTAACACTTGTTTTATTTCTTCAACTTTTGTTCCAAGTGAAATTTCATCATACCTTAAATTTGTTATCAACGTTCGCCTGCCAACTTCCGCTAAAACCCTTTTTTGTGAGACATGTTAAAAATCCTATTTCAAGGAGCTATCTCTATGGATAAAAAAATCATGACAAAACCCGTGACTTTTTAATAAGTCATCATTTGCTACCTGCCCCACTTCCTCTCACTCTCTAATTTCTGAAAATATCGTGAAGTATTAATATTTGTTTTTCTCATTACACGCATAGAGAATGAATCAGAATGCTCCTTTAATACAGTTACAAGCGGGTGACCGCAACGAATGCATGCCGAAGGAGGAGACGTTGGCGACGCTTCTCAAGGAGCTCCGCACCAGCCGAGTTGATTTCACGAGGGAAATATTCTGGCAGCCCTCAGATCGTTCACGGTGCGCCGCGTTGCTTCGCGTGCTCGCTCGCTCTGCTATATAAGGGACGGGTTGCCACAATTCGGCATTTAGTATCCTCTCGGAAGAGAAGCGACTTATTGTAGCGAGCTGATTGCTTTTCTCGCTTGTTAATAATTACCTGTGTTTACGTTTGCTGTTAGCGTTGTATTATTGAGCTCGCTGTGATTTACTGTTTACCGTACTATACGATAGCTGTTTTGCAGTCTGTTTTTATTGTGCGTAAGGCTTGCATTTACGCTTTTAGTGACTGTTGACTGCTGGATTGTTTTTATCTGAAGTGTTCCTTTCTCAAGTCATCCTGTAAATAGCAGTAAATAAATTTGTTTGTGCTGTCCTCAAGTAAAGTCCATTCAATCCGAACCGCTACGCTAAAAATTTAACAATATAATTTATAATAGCACTTTCATTTGGTTCGACAAGAGGAAATTCATCAAAATAAATTGCCGTCACTAAATGACTCAATGTAATTCTATTAATGTCAAATAATAATGTCAATAATCAAATAATAATGTCAGTCAATAATGTCAATGTAATGTAATTCTATTAATGTAAGCCTGTGTCAAACAGGTGTGTACAAACAGGAGGAAGCCAAAGATGGTTGGCATATATAAAGAAGGTACGATCGGCACATGAGAAAAGGGCGCTATCATCTTTCCAAAAATCTATAAGTTAATCAAAATATTACTTATAATCTAAGTAAATTTTCGTTGCCTCCAAAAAATATCTGAAAAAACGATGTTTACATTATTATTAAATTTATAGAAACAACCTTTAATGAATTCAATTTAATTTTCATAACTTATTTTCCAATACTTTTAGTATATTTTTGAATTTAATTTGACACACATTGTAATTTTCCCCCTTTTTTTAGGATGTATTCAATTTGACTCAACCATTCAATCGCATGCTTTTATCATTATTTAAATTTTTTTTAAAAAAAGAAAAAACATGTTTAGAATGTTATTTCCGAAATAGACTTTTCATTTCCTTTTTTATTCCATCATAAATATATTTCTTTTTATTCGCACGGATACTTTGTAGTTGCATAAACAAAGTGGGCATGTTTAGTTTGTCCTCAGGCATTACCACGCAACAAAAGGAAGAACTCGGAGTTTCAGATTTTAAATATAATGATTTATTTTAATCTATATTAGAATTTAATTTTAAAAGCCCCGCCAGGAGTGGGATAAAAGTGACAAGAAGTAACCTCTCTTCATCCAGTCAAACCGTCAGACTTACCACGATCCCTCCTCTCCTTTAGAATGTCCATTACTTTCCTAGTTAACAAATCCATTGAGGCGCCATCTCTTGAGAGAAGGGTGGGTTACATTTGGATCGTCACTTAGTGAATTTATTCCCTTATATTCATACTTCCTGAATATTTAATAACTGGGTGAGATTTTAAATGTGCTTCCAGCGATAACCAGATCCCCAGAGGTGTGTAATATAGAACAAATATCAACGGAACTGGTTTTTAAAGCTTAAATTCAAAAATAAAATAACCATTACCTGTTAATACTCACTCACATTTTCCAATGCGTAGTCAAGTACTAACAAAACTCTGTAGTTTTTATAATTAGTAAAGCAATAATAAAAAAATGTTTTGCTATTTCTCATTAACTCTTAATTTAATTCAATTACCATGTAAACTACCACTATGATATTCCTGGTGGACGCCTTGAGTCACCTAATGCTAAAGCCTACCTTGCCCTTAAAAAATATATGAATATTAAATAAGTTTTTTAGATATATGTCTTCCTTATTTTAAAATGTAAACTCCTAAGGAGGAGGGGGGGCGTCTCGAAATGAGGATGAGATGCTTCCGGCATGGTGGTTGGATCTCGCCTCTAAAACTAGGAGGTACACTAATAGGTGGGGGTAAGCCCCTCCCATCGATAGCGAGACGTACTTCCTACGGGAAGGGTTATACTGTGGTCGATCATGGCCATTAGGACTCAACCACAGTTCCCGCCAGGTTTGCTGTTGTGGTGGACCGTTCATTCAACCCTCGTGGTTTAATTTTGGAAAATGTCCGTCTATCTCTTTTTCTATGACAAATATAATTCAAAAATGATTGAGTCATATGGATGAAATTTGGTATGCAGGATTAAAATCAAATCCATGGAAGTAAAATCTGTTCAGAGCAATTCTGTCTGTCTTGATGCTCAAATATAATTTAGCACGATAATTACAAAACGAAGTGAGTTAGATAAATAAAATTAGGTAAATTGATTCAACCTTTTTAATATCACCTATAACATTATGAACTAAATAGAGCAAATGGTTGATCATTTGTTGATCAGTTTATTGTTGTTTGCATGTTTCTTCAGAAGTATGCAAATATAATATCTTGGAAAAGCAGTGCTTAAAATATATGAAATTTGATATTGATTTTGTGTCTAGAAAGGTAACTCCATGTCACATTTTTGGCATCCACAATTGGCTGGGAATAATGCGTTTGAAACCCAAATTCGGTTTTTGAATACTTTTGACAGCATGGCAAGGATTCATCGCCAAAACACGCGCCAACAATCGCGCCTATCATTTAACGAAATTCAGGCCAAAGGTGATTATTTCATAACCATTGAGCGCCAATGCCCAGCAAGGTGTGCACTAGGATAACATTTTTATTAAAGAGTATGCGAGAAAATTTTGGGGAGAGCAGTTCCACTGATTTATTAGACGACATATTCAGTAATAACTATGAAATAACATTATCAGTATGAGGTTTTGGCGTGTTGATTATAACAATTTCTTTCAAAAAAAACCGTTAGACAATTAATGCCCAAAGGGTTATATTTTCAGAGTAAATGAAAAACATTTTAATAATGATTCTTACAAAGGAATCCTGTGAACACAGACTGAGGGAACATCTTTTTGTTTTCCATGGCATTTTGTATTGTAGGATATACGCCACCCCCGGCATACGAAAACATCAAAGAGCCGAAAGACACCTTAAAACTTGAGAATGTTGGTGGCGGGTATTTTACTGGGCCTACTCTTTCCTTGTCGAAAAAGAAGCCAATGAGCAGTAGAAGTACGAAAAATGAAGAACAAAAAACATCAATAATTGCCATAAACCTGAAATTGAGAACACAAAACCATTTCAGCGAATTTTTTCACACTTTCTTTATATAATATCGAACAGAAATAATAGAGAATATCTGTTTTTAACATATTTATTTAAAAAAAACCTTGATTTATAGCTACTAAATAAATTTCGAAGAGAACTGTTGATTGCTTAAAAAATATGGGACAAAGTTGGTAATTTTCTATTGTAATTTTGAGAAATATTGAAAAAAAAAGTAGTACAAATTTTCTTTTCAATTATACTTATTACGTGGTCTCTTATTTAAATTTTTTAAAAATATTTCTTAATGATATTTGTAATAGCATGTTGTATAAACAAAAAAGAAATTCAAAGCCCTTTTAGAATTTTTTTCACTATTAATTCTCCCTTACGTGTCCTCTTTTACCACCATTGTGTGAATAAGGGCAATATTAATTAAATTTATTCAATACATTTATCAAAAAATAATTTTAAAAAATTCATTAAAAATTATTATGCATTAAATAAAAAAAGTGAGTTAAAGTGGGTGTGGGTGTGGATTTGAAAAGCACATCTCTGGTATTGCATTTATCTGCCTTTTTCCATTCAATGTATAAAAGTAAAACAAATAAAAAACTTCGAAAAATTAAAATTTAATAATTAATTTTAATTTAAAATTAATAATTAATTAAAATTTAATAAAAATTAAATTTATATATATATTTTAAATTTTAAATTTTTTTCGAGTTTAATTATTTTTATACACTTAAAAATGTAAAAAAATGAGCTGGCTTACATTTTTCTATTTATTTTTCTAATATTAACTATAGAAGATTTCTTATAATATCAATATTACAATAATAAATCAAATTTGATAAAATAAATATTGGTATCTGCAATTTAAAAATATATCTTTATTATTTTTCTTAAATGGTATAACCTTGTTTCAATTTTTAATCATTTTTCAAATCATACTTCATTAATATTGTAAAAACCCCTTTTTGCATGGGATTACTTTAGTGTGAACGGTAGAGACAGTGATCACATACCAAATTTTTATTCCCATATTGATACGGGACACAGCAATGAAATAAACAAAAATATTAAGAGAAGCAAAAAAACTTTTAGAGCATCATTCGCCTCCTCAGTCTAAGACCGGTTTCGCTTCATCCTTGCTCTCTTCTCCTCCTCCCCGCTCGGTATGCGGGTTTGATATAAAAAGTGCTGTTACTTACTGGACTTGCCATGGACAAGCCCCCTGCTGATACAGCAGCAGATTTAAGCCGAAAGGAGCGTCTCTTGTTTTTGAAGCATAGCCAACTAGGGCCAAGAGTAAGACTTAGCTACACACTCACCACATTTGTTTGCACAGACCCCTTTTACAGGAGGGCACATTCACACGCTTCACAGAAAGTATACAGAACCACCATGCCCGAACAGGGACTCCCATAGCACGAGGAATACGCGCTACCTCTGTGCTAGAAAGCCGGCTGATATAAAAAGTGTGTAGGTTTTTCAAAGTTACCAGCCTTACAAATATGTTTTATTTATAAAGATTTTTCAGTTTTAAACTTTATTGTAGAGGAGAGATTCATTTATTGCATTATGTGATCTACTTCTTTATGTGCTGGCGTTCTGATACAGAGTTAGAGGGTCTTCCTCGTAATTTGTGTGTCCCGGGTTGTAATTCTGGTTAGGACATGGTTGTTCTTCTGTGAGGTGTGTGAATGTACCCCCCCCCCCGTGAAAAGGAGCTGTGCAAGCAAATGTGAGATGAGTATGTAGATAAGTTGTACTCTTGGCCCTAGTTGGTGCGACTTCAAGGCAAGAGGCACTCATTCGGCTTAAAATCGCTGACAGTCATCAGCGCGCTTGTCCATGCCAAGCGCCAATAGTAACAAAAACACTACTTTACGTAATGAATTGTTTCGCTTAAGAGTATTAGAAAAATATTTTCCTTCATTTCAAAACTATATATGTAAAACATACGAACTGTTATATGCTTATCTTTGAATAGTAAATTCTTTTTTTTTTTAGTTTTACCTTTGCAATAATAAAAATTCACATTTTATAAACTATTGTAAATCCTTAAAAATGCAAAAAAATTTATTTATTTATTTATTTTGCGGATTTTAAACTCAAACATATAAATCCACTAACTGTAAGTGAAAAAGAATCCCTTGTGAAGTTTCACTATTTTATCCTGACATTTAAATACCAAGACCGATTTTACAGCCTAAAAGGAAATTTAAGCAATTGCATAAATCTTATTTACAAAGAGGCATCAATCAAAAAGAATTATGAATATTAGCATAAGGAGAGAATTATTAGCATTTAAACACTTTAGTTAACGTATTCTCCGTTTTCAAGATGAACCAACAGTTTATTGGAATTCAGAAAAAGTAGAAATTCTCACAATTTGTTAATTTAAAGCAGGAGAAATTTTATCTTTAAATTAAAAAGAAAAAAGATATCTTTGTGATAATATATTACATGGCTTTCAAAAAAATAAATTTTAGTGATAAAGATTATTTGAATTTATTATGTATAAGTCTTACCAAAAATCTATGGGTGTCCTGAACCATGTAAGAGGACTAATCAAAAACAGTGCCAAGATCATCATGTAGCAAAATTTCAGTTTCTCTGATGAAGCTGCCTCTATATGCTTGGAAATCAGAACAAAATAGACGATGCAAGATCCTACCTGACTTGCAATTGTAAATACCACGACCACATATCTAGGTGAAGAAAAAATAAAAATATTGGCAATTTTTTTAATGATATAAGAGACAGAAAGTAAAAATTCAACATAAAAGTTAAAATTACTTCGGGCAATTTATATTACTGGTTAATTATAAGTTAAATTCAAAAATTTGAGGAAAATCATGATCTAAAAATGAAAACCTTTTTTTAATTAAGAAGTATATAATTTAATTTCTGGTCAGAGTATAACAGATAATGAACTGCATGCATATTATGTAAAAATATACTTAGCAGGTGAAATACGTAAATCTTTAAATATTAGCAAAAACAAGATGCATTTTTATCGTCCGTTTGGAAACGGAACAAAAACTTCAAAAAAAATCAAAAATATAAATAAAAGTATAAAATTACTATTAGGAAAGTTAAAATTGTTTTACATCTTTTTATCTCGAATGGGGCGTGATGTTTATTTCGCAACGAAAAACTTTACATGAGCTTTCAATTAGCAAATTCTACAATAATTTTTGTGTTCATTCCTCATAATTTTCTGTTAATTTCTTAAATGATATTTAAAGGCATAGATAAAATACTGTCATGAATCTGATAATGGTAATATGGTAATGTAGATAGCTTTGTAAATATCTTTAATGAATACTAAATGAATGCCAGATTAACATTCTCGGTCTTGCGAAAACTTGTCGAATGTTTTACTACAAAATCAAAAATTCTTGAAACTACGAGAATCTATTAATGGATCCATTAGGATTCGAGTTCATAATTTGTTCTAGAAACTTATGTGCTCTGTAAAGGATACTACAAAAAGTGGAGTCAATCAATATTTAATCAGTCTTGAGAGACAGCAGTCAAATTGAACTCAAACTAGCAGTTAAATTAATTCTCTCTGAAAATTATGTGCTGTTATGGGTTTTTTTAATATTCATGTCAATGTACTGTTGTTTATTGCATTTCTTTAAAGTTCTGCTTTGTAAACGCTTTGTCTCTGTTTTAGCTACGTGAATTCGGACTTTTGTAAAATGAAATGTCTATATTTGTTATTGAGACTTTTAGGTTCATGCTTACATACTTCTACTCATTGGGTATTGGGACTTTTTTCAGTTGAACTAAATAAATATTCCAAGAAAAAGTTATTCAGAAAAAATAACCCAAAAGCGCTGAACATTTTTCGAATCCTGATATCACCGTCTAAATTTTCAAAATAAAGCAATCCATTTCACGTGTGGTTTGGTATTATATTTTAAACATTATATTTAATCTGGATTATAAATTTTGTGGATTTCATTATTTTATTTAGAGTTTTGGCATATGCAGATTGCCCAAGAACTGAACTTGCAACATTCTGGTTTGTAGCCGAATAACATAACAACAATTAATAAGTAATTACTTGAGTACTATAGACGTTATCTGGGTTATAAAACTTTCTCCACATACTCTCCTACCAGTGAGTCGGTGTGGAGACGAACGATACATTTACGCCAAGCGTATGGCGAGCGTGTGTGAGTTGTTGTTGGTGATGATGTTGGTTGTTGTATTTAATGTGCCTCGCGACCTTTACTGACGATAGAGGGGGCCACAACAGTGTTAAGAAGGTTGCTTATTCAAGGTCACTGGTCACCATTGCAGTTGTATGGTTAGGACTGATAGGACCAAACTCGTATTGTTAGAGTTTTTTTAGCCGAGTAACATAGCCTCTATACAAAAGTAATTACTTGTGTACTGTAACTTTCGCCATAGGTATCAATTAAAAATTATTTCACTTTTTATTGTTATTATTATTATTACTTCTACTACTACTACCGTCACCACTACATCATTCCTTGCTAAGATTGAATTTTGCTGCCTCTTTTGAGATCTATATCCCAAATGAATAGAAAAGAAATGTCTCACTTCATCCAGTCACCTACTGCTCTTCGTCCCATTTCTGGATAGGGAATTTCGTTTGGCTTCTTATACTCTGGCCACGATTCTTGCATAATATTCCAACACCATCCAAGAATCATGCCGGCGTAAAGGGAATTTATTCCACAAACTATGATCATAAAAACACCAAGCCAACCTTTGGAATAAAAATCACAATGTTTATTGGTAATTGAAAGTAATCATATGCTGATATATTGAGTAGCATGTCACTTTAGTTTACACTGGATTATCAAAACAAAAATAGCTAGTTAAGAAATTTTTTGATCATATATTGAATTTTTTACTGTTTCCAACAATTCTCAAACCTGTGTTTTTGAGATTTTTATCTACTAAACGACGTTTGACCTTCTTTGTTACATTGTGATTTTTTTATCCACCTGATGTCTACTAACTTCTCTCTGAATTGTTGGTCGAATTCGGTAAAACCTGGTATATTTCATATTTCATTGGAATCTCTGCAAGTTCTTGACTTCTGTTTGCCAATATTAATCAAGAAATTATAGTAGCAATAATATGAAGTCGCGTTATATCCGTCTATGACAAAGGTAACTAAAAATGACTTTGAAATAGACTGATGAAATTCGGTAAGGGGTATTAATGCCAAATTTGTTTATTTCTATCATGTTTTGGGCGAAATAGATTCGAATATAATATTTCTGTCCAAGTATCGGAATATAAGTTAGCACGATAGCCACAAAACGGAAGAACTAGATGAATAAAATTTAGTGTATAGATTTAGCATTTAAAACTTAGCCATCTGTCTATTTGGAATATAATTCATCAAAGAGTCGACTTTCTATCCGTATGTATTTTTACAAAAAAATCAACGCCATAACTCGAAAATGCGGTACTTTTCTGTAAGCGGGCGGTAGCGAAAAGTCGCCAAAGAAATTTGACAGAATTCTACATTTTGGGGGGAATTTTTACTTTAAAATTACTATAAGAAATTTGGCGGAATTCTACAATATTTGGCGATTTTTCGCTGCCGCTTGGCTAACGAAAAAGTACCAAAAGTGCAATGACTTAAAATATATGAAATTTGGTTTATAAATGTTGTGACTTGGTTCTGGTGAGTCTGGTTCCCACAGACTTGAAACAATACGTCTAAAATCTAAATCGCCTTTCGGATATCTATTGCTAAATTCCAGAGATTAATCACCAAGATTTACTTCAGACATTTAATAAAAATACTAAAATCACGCCAAGAATCAATATTTCGTCATTGTTGTTCCTCAATGTCACGCAATACATTCTCAGTCTTTCCTCAAGCCCATAATTTTATGAGAGGTGGTGGAAGATAATATCTTTATTAGAAAGAAAGTTTTGGAAAGATCATTTCTGTTGGTTTAAATTTATTCCAGATTTGATTAAACTATCATTATGATTTATAACTCATTATATAAGCATTTCTAATATTTACAGTTTTTGATTCAAAGTTTTCCTCTGAGATTAATACTTTTTTATTGAAATGTAACGAACCAATTTAAAAACTTCTGCAAATCCCCTCCTTTCTGGTAAGGTACCTGGGTGCAAACTTACAGACATTTTTGGATATCCAACTGAATAACTTAAATTGCCAAAGTTGCTTTTGTTTATTTTCTTCAAAGAAAAATAAATTCGACTGAACTATTAGAATGCCTTCATTATTTTAACCGAGGAAAAAAAATACTGGTGTAAAAGTAACGCAAAGGATTTTTTTCATTCAATCTGAAGCTTAAGATTATATTTGTGCAAAAAATTCTAAAAATTTGGGTTTATCTAGTACTAAAGTTTGACTCAATTCTTTTCATAGTGTGTCAGCTAGCATTTGATGTAAAAGTTTTTGTTAAGCCAATTTCATCAATT
>JAOUZG010013052.1:1060796-1076278 GCA_026289955.1 Argiope argentata
TATATATATATATATATATATATATATATATATATATATATATACAGAGAGAGAGAGAAACATATGCTTTTACTTAATGTAAAAATTGAAGGCATTTCAAGAAATGGAATTATTGATCAAATTTATAATCAGAAAATCAATAGTTCCGGAGTGCCTTCGTACAGCCCGTCCTATTACATGAGGGATAATGCCATATTTGCCTTAATCAAAAATTATTATCTCTGTGATATCAGAAAGTATATTAAGTTGTGTTCGCGATTTTATACTGCCTATGAATTCAAATAAGTTGATACACCTGCTCTTTCCTTTTTTCAAGATAAATTATTATTCATTTCTAAATTTTGTTTGGAAAGAGCAACAAGTAGCATAGAAATATCTCAACTTTTTCTTTTGTTTTGATTGTTGTTTTTCTTTCATTTTCGTCCGTCAAATTGTATTTTTTTTCTTCTGTTTACTTGGTATTAAGTTACTATTAAAAATTTCTTTAGCTGAAGATAATATTTAATTTAAAAAAAATTCTTTGGCTAATGTTAACTGCTACTATGTATTTTAAGTTTTTTTCCAAACTAGTTTTATAGATTTTTTGGGGCTCTTTTTAAAAGCTTTTCACTTTTTAAAAGTTTCCGAAACAAATAAATAAATATTCATTCTTCCCTTGAATAATCAAACTTGCTTAAAAAAGAATTTGTGTAAGTTGCGTCATTTTCTTTTATCTACTTTAAATTATTTTTTAGTGTAAATTGATTTTAAATAATTTAGTTCTTCACTTTAAACTTATTTTATAATTAATGGCTAACTGTTTAAAATCAAGCATTCACATATAAAATTCACTAATTAGAATGCATAGTAATATTACATTCACACAAAATGAATATTAAGTAAATTTTGTTATCTTAATTCCCCCCCTCCCCCAAAAAATGACTCTAAACTTAAGAATATTTTTTCATTATCTCTTATACATTCTCATGAGTAGCCTGATTTTATGTTTTTATTTTCAAATTTTTTTAATTAAATTTTATAATATCTTTGTTATATGAAAGTTTTGTTATTTGTTTAAACTAATTCAGTATTTTGGTGTAATATTGAGAAGCTCATTAACAATATTTAAAGTTTAAAACAAATAGAGTAATTCTCATATTGCAAAAATAAAAATAATTTCTTTTTCAAAAAAGAGAAAAATTGTGAGTTATAACAAAATAATTAGCTTATGTACTTAGTTTGAATGACTAATTTAAAATATTCTTCATTTTTATTTCATATTTTCAAAAAAAAAATGAAGATAATCAATCATTCAGTTTATTAATTAATAAATCATTGCCCAATTTGAAATAAATTTGTTTAGTATAGATTTTGTGGGTTTATGTACTTTTATTGAAAATACAATGCAATTGCTGAAAAGTTACTTTAGTGATATTTAGATATTACGTTTTTAAAACTTATATTTTTTTATATTTATCAATTCATTACCAATCCTTGGAATGAGAGTAGTATTTGTAGATGCTTTCATTTTGAATGAGAGTAGTATTTATAGATGCTTTCATTTTGAATTTTATTAATTATTTTCTTATTGGTCAAGCATTTTATTTTATGCAAAATTTATTTTGACCTCTTTTCCATATTCACTAGTTAGCCCGTAAAACATAATTGAAAATAACAAATCATTCAACCAATATGTCATCCAGTAGATATTATGTTTTGTTTTAAGAGTTACCTCTATTTTAAGCAAAGAATCTGAAGAATCAAATAGTATTTTTTTAATTGGACATAAAAGAAACAATTCCAATTATAGGAAATAAAGAACAGATAAATTTTGTTAAAGTGTGTTTTTTATAAATATACCTTAATTAAAAATCATTTACTAACTTTATTTTATTACTTAGTATATTTGCTTTTTTATTATTATGTATAACTTTTATGTGTTATTGGAATTTCATTGTAAAATTTAAGTTCACTAGTTCATTTAAATATTGTATATTTTTGTGATGAAAAATATTAGTTAAAAGAGACTTCAATATTTCCTTTCTTCTCCAACTCTTATATTTCATACAAAGCAATAAAACAGTTTTCCCTCCATTAAATAAATGGAAAAAAATCTTTTAAATTATCTGAACCTTCTTGAATAATTTTAAATACTCTACATAATTAAATAACTGAATTACATGTTTATAACTAATGAATGCTATGTTACACTGTATGAAATTATCTGAAAAGAGAATTTTAACTTTTAAAAACACAATGTTATCCTTTTAGTGATTCTGTTAAAGAATCACTTATTATATGGACTTAAAGAATGAAATGCTTATGAAGCATGTGATTTTATTTATTTATTTATTTATTTATTTATTTATTTATTTATTTTTTTGTAAAAACAAGTAATATAAAAAAAGTAGTCTATTCTAATTTAGGTCAACAAAGAAAATTTTTATTTTAGTTACTTTTTATTAAAAAAATACAATTAATATAAATAATTGATCAAAAAATCATTGATTTTTTACACGAATTGAACTTGCATTCTTCACCTTCACCTAAAAAATACCAAATCCAATTTTATCAATTGAGCTACTGCCTTTTAATTTCAATTTTCATTACAAACTACTGAAACTCTGTTTAAAGTATTGAAAAATAATTAAATTTAATTAATGAATTAATATTTTTTAAAAAAACTTATTGATATCAAGTGACATCCTGTACAAGTTTTAAAAATTGTGTTTTAACTTGAGTGGATGAATAAAAAATATTTTATTAATGATTGAAAATTCCAAAAAGTTATATAAATATATAGAGAGAGAGTGTGAACTAATTGTAAAAATTGAATAATACCAAAAAGACTTCTATTGATCCCTCTGTTGATTTTTTTCTCTGTATCAGCATTTTCAAACTTCCATTTATTCCTATCTCGTTTGTGAAATATATATATATGTCCAGTAGTTATTTTAATCCAAAATGACTAATCATGAATATGACACCCTGATAAGCATTTGAATATATTTTAAATTAATTATGATTTCATTATCTGACAATATCTTAAAAAATTATTACTTATTGCTGTTAAAAGAAATTTTCTTATCTTTTAATTTAAATCAGTAACTAGATCTCGCTTTAATATGAAAAATTCTCACTATCCAATAGGTTAAATTTACCATTATATTGTTTATAATGTTACAAACAAATTTAATGCATGTAAGTAATATAAAATTAAAATTTGTATCTCTTTCAGATTATAAATTTTCCATCATTGTCCAGAGCATTTAAACATGGAAGGTCATTCATCAAATGAAGAATCTCAATTTATTGATCCAGAATCTCTATTTGTTGAATCTCAAATCGATAAGGTATTTTTTTTTCTATTAAATGTGTTTTTAACTCATTTGATTAATCTTCTCATCATCTGAAGAATAAAAGTTGTCATAGCTCATATTTTTTAAGTAATAAGATCTACAACGGCCTTTATTTTTCATGTGATGTCTTAATTTTTGAAATGATTGTAATGGTTAAAACCAATTCATTTTAAGATTTTCCATGTGTATAGTCCTATTGGATATTATAGCTTTTAGATCAAATGTCCTCCTACTATTGTAGTTTGAAAGTTGAAAGAATATGTTCACTTATATTTTTCCTCATAATTTAGATTTACTTTGAACCATATATTATGAATTTTTGAATCTTTAACAAAGTTTTATTTTTTCCATCTATATAATTTAATGAATTACAATAAAAAATATTAATATTGATTGAATATTCAATATTATTATTATTGAATATTATGTGATATTTATTAAATTGTTTATTTTATCATTCAGAAACCTAAAAAGATTTCAAATGTCCGATTTGCTCCAGAAGCAACAGCTATCAATACTTCAATTTGTTCAGCAGGTAATTTTTTAAAACTTTTTTTTTCTATGTAAACTTATATGCATTTTTTGGTATATTCAATTTGTTTGCTTGATAAGTTTATGATTTGATTATAGAAAAGAAAAATCATATGTGAAGGTATAAAAGCTATTTAACACGTTTTTAAAAAAAGAGAGCTTAAGTGTATTATTTTAAATAACTAGTCTTTCTAATCTGTTTATCTTATATGAGGTGCTTATTGTTCAAAAATTCAGAGCTGTAGTCTTATTCAATAAATGGTCAAAACTTGAAGTCCTCTTGTTCCTTTTTGTTGATGCAAATGTGTTTTTTAATTGTTATTACACATTTCTACAACAAATATTGGTAAGTTTTCTTTTTATTGATTCAAGATTAAAATGACTTATTTAACAGGGATTCTTAACTGATAACTTTTATTTAATAGAGATAATTAATTAATCCAATAAAACCTTTAAAGAAACATTTTTTTTAAAAGTAACTTATCATTTTCTTATTCATCTCATTTTTTATCCAATGAACAAATTTAATTTTACTCTTTTATTCATAATGCCTGCTATGCATTATTAAATGTTTATCTTCATAAATTCCTTAGATATTTTTAAACCAAAAAAAAGTTATTACAATAATTAGCAAGCATTTTCTGTTGCAGAATATTTATCTAACCAAAATACTGATTCAAAACAATACATCGTTATTAGCTACTATAGCAATATAAAAATATCTTATATTATTATTCAATATTTTAATTATTTAACTTCGCTACAAATGACACAGCTCTTTTTTTCACAAGTAATAATATTTGAAATAATTGCAAAATTGAAATTGATTTTTATTGTATAATATTTGTATACAAAAATCTGTGAAAATGTAATATTTTATGGCTGTCTTAATTATTTATTCTAATTATTAATGGAAATATTGCTCTTTTTATCAATTTACACTATATATATTAGCTTTTACTTTCAGCCTTTGATAATTAAAATGTTTCATTATTTTTAAAAAAATTGTGAAATGTATTTATAAAATATGAAATTTTATATTTCTCATTAAAACATAGGAAAATTGCTCAAGATTTAGCCCTTTTGTTGACATTAGAATTCGGACTCTCTTCTCATAATAAAATAAAAATATTGAATTTTAAATTCATTTTATTAATTTTTTTATGTATGTTTGTATTGTATATTTGAAGCATTTTTCATTACATTCCTATAGTAAACTTTTTATTTCTTTCCTTACAGAAGTGAAAAATTGATTTCTAAGATTGTTTATTTATATATTTTTTTGTTGTAAATCTTGATGAGGATCCCTTCTATTTAAGGATAAAAGTTAGTCAAATGGGCTGATTTTTTATCTACCCTATTGCTCATGACTCTGCATGTTTCCGTTAATAATGTCCAATATCTCTGCATTAATTATATATTTTTAAAGATACCCTTAAAGCAATTAAGCAAAAAATAAGATATTTTCACCATAATTCATTGAAACAATAATAATCATAAAAATACCATTACCTTCTGGTTTTGTAATATAAGAATTATATTTTGTATAATATGAAAAGGGATTTTATTGAAGCTATTTACAATATTAGTGTTATCTGATATTATTTACTTTGTGAAATTTCTATAATTAATATTATAATTTTATTTTAATCAACAGATACAGGAGATTTTTCAGAGCCTTTGAGTGAAAATGAAATCAAAACAGAAATTTGTAGTTATCTCCCCAGCAACACACTGGGACGAAGACGGCTTCAAACTTTAAACAAATATCATGCTGCCAAATCATTAACTCTGCCTCATCGATCATCAAAAACTGACAGTGATATCCCATTAAGCAGATTACGCCATCGATCGTTTGCTGCTTCTAATAAACCCAATATCCTGGCAACTCTTGGGAGGCATGCAACACCTAAACAGTCATTTTCATTTGAAGATGTAAGTTCCTTTCCCTTATTTATTAAAAATTATATGATGATGATTTGCATTAAATCATCATCATATTTGAAATACAAGGCAATGCAATCATTGTATTACCTCATTTTATCTTAAATAAATATTTTAACTGTATATTTATATGCAATATTAAAAATATCCTGACTACACTAAAATGTGATCAAGATATATTACATTTTTTTAAAAAATGATCATATCATTTGTCATTGTTGCAATGATTTTGTAACCTTATTCTATCAATTTTCTAATTGCTTTGTGCAACCTGTCTGATATCTCTTATAACTTTTGCTGTAGTAATTAGTTAATTTTTTTAGATATATATAAGTGAGCAAAACACATTTTCAGACTTTTTTTGTTTATGTGTAACAAAATATTGCATATTTTCCCTACTGTTTTACAAAATTTTGTAAAATGAATACAGATATTTGCTTTTCTTCATAGAATTTTTTTCCACTAATTATATAAGCACCCTAACTTCTCATTATCATTTTGTTTACTGAGCATTTATAATTCTTTGAATGTAATAACTTGTCTTTCTATTTTTTATTAGTGATAATTGTAATTAATCTTTTGTGAATTTGTTAATATTCTTAATGTATCTAAGGAATTTTTCTATAAGTATATTTTGGAGAAAGCTTTATTATATTTTTTTTCTTTACATCATGAGATATACCTTTATTAATAACATTATTGCCTTACATTATTAATAACAGTATATCTTATTAATAACATATCTTTATTATTAACATTTTTTGTTTATTCTGAAGTAAAGGCCACATAAGTTATCCAGTTTCATAATGAATAGATTATCGATTTTAGCCATTATTTAATTGCATTTAAAACAAAAATAATGCTTTAAATGAAAACATAAAAATGCAGGAATTTTGTTGTAAGTTATGTGAGTATTAATTTGTAAAATTGAACTTTGAATTTAAAATATTCAACTTCAAAATACTTGACTTTATATTTTAAACTACTAAAATTATTTCATATTTTTTAAACACATTTTTAGAAACTGCTTTAATAATTCATTAATTTACTGATATAAAAATTTTAAAATGCAAATTTTATGGTGTGTAATTTTTTAAAAATATATTCTGTTTTAGTGGGTGCTATAAATTTACAAATATATGAGTAAAAGGTTGATGTTTGTTTGAAATACATCAAACAAACAGTTATAGATAAATATATATTAATTTATTCTACTTAGTATGGTACGAAACATTTGATCCTTAATTAATTTGTTTTATTTTGTTTCCATCTTTTAATTGTTGTTTTTAAATAAAGCACCTTTTTTAATGATGTTTATAAATGAAAAGTAACATGAGAGATAATATAAAAATCTTTCCTTCTTTATATTAATTAAATGCTTCAATGCCTATTTTTCATTAATTCTTATCATATAAAAGCAAATTTATAATTAGGTAAAGTAAGCCTTTGTTTCTTTTTCTTTTTTCCCCCCAATTCAATTTGTTCTTTTGCAATATAATATTCTATTGCTTTTACTTGCTTTTCTCCCCATAATTTTACTCTCATAAAAGGATTATCATTTATATCAAGCTGGTGCATTATTTATCAACTATACAGCTTTATGAAAATGTTTTAGATGTGAATTTTCTGATTACAAAATAATTTACTTTCCTTTTTTAGATTCAGGATTCTACTGATGATTTTAAAGATTTCTTTACAGAAGAAGAAAAGAAAAAAGAATTGTCCAATATTAGAAATATTCCTATACGATTAAGTCAAAGGAAACTATATAGGTATTGCAATGTTTTAAAATGAATTTTTATTATGAAGTAATAAAATGTTTAATTAAATTATATCAAAATAACGTTTTATTAAAAAATGTTTTCATTGAAATTTTATTCCATATTTTTTTTAAATTTAAATATTTGGGTTTAATTTTTTTAATTGGTTATGCGTTAGTTGCAAATTTAGAACCATGAAAAAGGTAATGCAAGAGTCTCCTTAAATATATATAATTTCGGAATTTTTATTCTGATGATTTGCAACATTAAACAACATATAGACTGTATTAAGGAGTAATTATAGAAGCATGTATGCATATATATTTTTCAAAGCTCAAACCTTTCCTGAAAATACATTTTCATAAACAATTTTCCATGAAAACTCATAGTATAAAATAATAATCTAGTTTTGTAAATTGATATAATTTGCAAAGAAATTTTGTTTTATCAACTTTTAAAAACCTGAAATATTTAGTGAATAGAGCTTCCAAATGTATGGAATCAGAAATTTGGTTATTTTATATTCTGCTATAGCAATTCATTGCTTATTTAAATCTATGGCAGTTAGTTGGTTTACCTGGAATATTAAGTGTACATACTAATACTAATATTAAATATATTGTTCATACCTTAATTTTTGACTCTCTTATGAAAATATTTTTTACATCCAGTTGTGAAAGATGTTTAAGTTGTGTTATTTTAATAGCCTTATACTTGTTCTTCTCATTATGTGTATGAACTATTCTAATGGATTTGAATGTCATGACATTATAGTGCTATTAAATTTGTAACTGTTCAGATAATCTATTTTTTAACTTTTATAATACTGTAAAATTTTCTTATTTCTCATCTGAACTACAAAGACAATTAGTAAAATCTGTCTTTTTCGACTCTCCATAATAGAAAAAATGTTGTGCATTTAAATATTTGACAAAACAAAATAATAATAATAATTTGAATTTCAACTCAACAAGGAAACAAACCTATTGTTAAAAATTGCACACGAAATATTTTTTTTAAAAAAAATTATCAAATTTTAGAAGAGTTTGCATGATAAGTTGAAATTATTTAAACAGGGTTGCTACATGCCTAAAATATCAAAATGCTTTTGTGGGCTCCCTAAAAATGACATGATTTGTATTTCAAAATTCTAAAGAAACTTTTTCTATTTTCAGACCTTTAATTATCCTTTACTTAAGCTTCCAGCATGGAAATTTACTAAAATGAAAATTGATTTATCTATAGTGCAAAATCAAAATTTTCAAAGTAAATATTACTTTTATAAAATTCGCTGTGGTTACTGAATATTCAGAAAGTAAAGAATTATTCCAATAATAAAATTAGAAAAACTTGTTTTGAGATAGATGATTGAAGATCACAAATGAATCACAGCTGAATTTGGAATGAATATTTATTGGGAAGACTGGGCAATTATATAATAAAAACTTAAGAAAGACAACCTAGTTCTGGCCCCTTATTCAGATAAGCCTTGGATTCACTCTTTGCATTTTTTAAAAACTTTTAATATTTCTGAGAAATATCTTTTTGATTTAAAATTACAATGGCAAACAATTATTTGGAAGATGCTATTAATATTTTAGAAAAATCACCAATTAATTATTTATTTTCTGTTGATTTGTGAATATTGACTTCAAATATTGTCTGTTAAAACAGATTGAAAATTGCATTTCTCGGTTAGTAAAAATATAATGTATAAAAGAAAATGAATGTGATTCTATATTAATTGAGTTTAATTTCTTTTTAATACAGTAATAACTAAATTCTTTGCAATTTCTAATATTCAATCTATCAGAAGTAAGTAGTAATGACAGTTTTTTCTTTGTGTGTGTGTGTGTTTGAGGGTTTTTTTTTTTTTTTTTTGCATGTGTATTTAGAAAGAGAAAAAAAAACTTAAGCTAATTGTAAGAAATAATGTAAATACTTTTAATGCTTTATCATGAACAAGCCATTAAGAAAAGACCTTGTCTTGTAATAAAAGAATTCAATTTAAAAATTTAAAAGTAAGCATTTTATTGCCCAATAGAAAATAATTGATTATTTGATCTATTTTGAAAATTTTAATTGCTTTGATATTAGGGAGAAATTAAGATTGTCTCTAGTAAAGACAAAACAAAAATAGTTTATTTACTGTTATGATTGAGAGGTTTTGAAAGAAATAGAAATTCAGCTCCTAAAAAATAAAAGAAATGTTTTTTAGTTATTTAATTTTCCTAACACTCAGTATAGTATTGTGCTCTTCATGTTGTTATGAACAGTATAATTGGGATGAAGGTAAGAATAATTTCTATTCTTTTGAAATTATTCATGATTAATAAATTTTCAAGCTTTCTAATTTTATGTTTTTCTTTGTAATTATTTTTTGTTTTATATCATAGTTTTATCATCATTATAGCAAACTTAAAATGTATTTTAAGTCGAGTTAAAAGTATCATATACAACTGTTTATTGTAATAAACTTGTTTTACTAATAACATCAGATCATTTCATTGATTACCTTTAAAATATTTAGAGTAATATTTAAAAAAACTAAATTTTTGTTCAGAAAAAGAGTGAAAACCCTATAAAAAGATATTTTTCTTTTTAATTTTGAAATGGTATAACAATCTTATTTTGTATTAGAATAGTTTTTGAAGTTATAGCATAGAAAAACTGAGGAAATTTCGCTTTTCACTAATTGAAATCTTTTAAAAAATCACTCTTAGAAACACATTCTTTTGCTCTAAAAACATCTATTCTACATTTGATAACTCTATTTTAAACAATCTATCTTTTAGAAACCAGTGCTAAAATACATGCTGACAGATAAACATGCATTCATTATTATTGATAGAGATACTAAAACATATTTACATGGAGAAAAGTCTTAAAATGAAAAAAAAAAAAAAATCTCATTACAATTGTGAATGAATTCATATTAACAGATTTTTTTTCAAATGTTTGCATACTTGAGATTTCATTAAAGATTATTTATTTACTTGCTGTTTTTTAAAACAAAATTAAGTTAATTTTATTTTAAAAAACAACAGAATAATAATTATAATTTATTTAATTTAGAGTTATCATATTTACCTTACCATATTTATCTCATTTCATTTAAAGACAAGGCTGAAAAAAAATCCTCCAATCTTGATCATTGTCACTTTCTTTGATAATTACATTTGAACTGTTCTTCATATATTAATTCCTAGAATACTATTTCTTATCTTTCTTTGTATATCAATTTAAATTCAGAAAATATGTATTTTTATCTTGGCATGGTGATGGTGATAATATTGTTGCAGTAATATGTTCACTTGTCTCTTTCTTTGTAAGATAAAAGTAATTTATAATGCCAAAGGGATAATAATGCATTTATCATGTAGCTGATAAAAGCTGAACTCTCAAAGTATTGTTCATCTGTTATAGATAAAGAAAGGGATAAGGGCAGATAAGCTAGTTTGTCTACTTTCATTTTCCAAAATAGCTTAGCTTTAATATCTGTCAACTCAGTTTCACATTATTTTTAGAATAAACATTTCATATGACTGGGAACTGACCTAGTGTTTCTTGTGAAATCTTTTTCGATTTATTTCATTTTTGCATTTCTATAGTATGTAATTGGGCTTACATATTTTGTGATGACTGAAAAACTTTCTAGAATTTACAATTTGGAATTTGTTAAAGGATAATTTTAGGGGAAATAATGAGACGAAATCATCACTCAAAAATACCATTGAAGGATGGAAGTGATTGTAGTGTTTTTAAAGTCAAATCTAAAAATATGCCAAGCCATCAGCTACCTGAAGAAAATCAATCTTCCTTTAGTAGAGAAGTTCATGCTTCTGAAGAACGTTTGGTCCAGATGCAGCAGTTAAAACAGCCTTCGAAATTATCAGATGTAATGTACAAGAAAAAGGATTCTGATATTGGAAATGTTCCAGAAAAAAATTTTGAATCTAGGAGTAAAGGTTTTTTAGACCATAAAAAACCACATTATAATAAAAGTTCAAGATTTGAAGACTCACAATACTATTCCGGTGCCTATGATAATAGAGGGGGTATATCACATAAAAGGACTAAAGAGACTGAAAGAAATGTAGAAGAGAATTCTTACTATGACAAACCATATTATAAAGGCAGCTCAAGATCTGAAAATCATAAAAGAACTGAAGAAATAGATATGGACAAAGGAAATCACTCTAGTAGATCATATTATAATGCACAATATGATCAAAATGATTATTCTGCTAATTATAAGGATAGAACTACCACATCTCATAAAAGAATTAAAGAAAAAGAAATAATTAAAAGAAGTCATGCTGGTAGACCATATTATAATACAAAATTAGAAGATCAAGATAATTATTCTGCTAACTATAATGATAGAACTGGCATCTCACATAAACAAACTAAAGAAATAGTGAGAGATAAAAGAAGTCCTCCTGAAATATCTGACAATTTCAGACTATATGATAATGCAAACTCAAGATCTAAAGATCCAAATTATTACTCTGCTGGTTATGATGATGCATTTGATGTTTCACATAAAGGAACCAAAGAAATGGAAAGAGATAGTAGAGACTTCATTGCAGCTTCTAACCAAGTTAGACCTAAGTTTAAAAAAGCAATTAGTATTGAAGATGAAAATTATTTATCTGTTGGACACAAGAATCAAGGTGATACCCCACTTAAAAATATAAAAGACAGAAGTGATGGAAGGAAATTAGATTTACTCAAAGAAAGACCTTCATATACCGAAATAGGATATCATTCCAGCATCAATACTGACATTCCTTTTCATCCTGAAGTTGCTTCAAGAGCTGACTATGACAGAGTTCCAAATACTAGAAAAATTTCTGATTCTAAGCATGAAATACACAATGAAAAAAGTGCAATATCTGAGCAGTTATTTTGGTCCAGGAAAAAAGATTTTTTACATGGATATGATAATAGAGCTTTAAGTATTGAGGATGAAAAAGGTTATTTTGGTGACAATCCTAAGAATAGATATGATACAGTTTTGTCATTTGAAAGTGGACCAGAGCATAAAAAAGATAAAGAAATGGTTATACATTCTAAAATTCTCTATCATACTAACCATTCATATGATGACACATCCAGCCAAGAAATTAATTACAACCTATCTTTGAAAAATAAATTTCAAAACATGCCTGAAAAGAGAAACAATGCTGTTTTGCCTAACCAGATATTTGAAGATAGGCAATCTGATATTTCCCACAAATTTTCTAGTCCTGGCAATTCATTGCAAAGAAGCAGAAATTATTTTGAAGAACAACATGAATTTCATGATCAACAAGATAGCACAAAAATTCGTAAGAGGCATGTAGCTGTAAATGATGATGATGATGATTTTCAATATGTAGAGGACAAGAATTTTAATAAAAATGCAAATGCAGAAACCGTATCAAGTGTAAAACCACTTACTATCAATGATGCTTATACAGTAGCAGAAATTTTGTTAGGTCCATCTAAACAAAGAATGTCTTTCACAATTGACCAGCAAAGTTCTAATGCAATGATGACTGAAAGTGAAGATTTGACCGTTATGGGTAGAAAATGTTGGTCAAAAATGTGTTTTAGTGTGTCATGGCATTCACATGCTGTCACTCGCTTAATTCAAAATGGTTCTATAGTAAACAGGTATTGAAATATTATTTTAATTGTTGTTAATATTCACACTTCAATAAATGGTATTCTTAGTGTTTGTTCAAAAAAATCTATAGAATATGTTTTGGTTCTATGTAATTTGTTCGGTTAGCTCACTTTGCATATAATTCATATATTTGGATTTTCTCTTGCCATAAAGAAAATAGAAAGGTTGCTAAGAATTTTTTAAGTAACTGTTGTATAATTTAAAATGATTTCAGAATAAAACTTATGATTTCAATCATTAAAAAACATGAAATAAAAATAGTGAGAAATGAAGTATGGCATCTTAATGTTTATAGAATTATATTAAAATTTATTAATTATCAAAAGATTATAATTTTTTTAAATTCTTCAGGAAATGTATTATAAAATGAAACAAGTGAAATTTATTACAATTTCACTTTTATAAATCGTGTTATTGGTAGAAAATTCAATATTTTCTATTTAATTCTTATTAAAATTTTATTAACTTCTCCTGAACTTTTTTTGAAATCATGAAATGATGAAAACTTCTTTTAAATTTGCAAAGGCAATGCATTAAGATTTTATAACATAAAGTATTATGTTGTTTTAAATCATATTAACTGTAAAGTTTTTCTTAGTATATATATATATATAAATGTAGATTTCTATTTAATTGGATGAAAAAAAAATGCATTGCAATTGATATAAACTTTTATTTCTTTAATTGATTTTAAAATTTTTAATTAAAAATAAAACTAAGTTTATAATGATTGAACATTACCCTTTTTTTATTAACAACTTCATACTTTAATTAATGTAATTTTGAAACTAATTTCTTACAGAGAAGCAATTTTGGATACTCTACCTCTTGGCAGGCCAAAAGATAAATCTTGTTGGTCAAAGGTAATTCAAAAATAATATTTTCTATTTTTTAAATTAATTTTTTTGTTAACCACTATTCAAATGTGTATTAAAAATGCTGAAATTTTTAAAAAATCGATAAAAACTAAAAATTAAAAGTAAATGTGTAAAACATTTACACAAACATTAAAACATTAAACACTCTGCTTTAAGGATTATTTAAATAAAAAAAACCCATGAAAAGACAAATATCAATTTTTTTGGCAGTTGAGATTTTTTATACAATAAATAAATAAATAAATGTGAAAGTAAAGATATTCTTCAAATTTGTATTAGAAAGTTCAACCTATCTAAACTGACAAACGTTACAAATTTTAACCTGCAGAAAACAGTAATTGGAAGTATCTGAAAGACGACATATCTCATCGGTAGTTTTGAAATTTGCCTACTTGACTTATAATTCAGTTCTGTTGAATGAAAGTTATTTTGATTTATATCTTGCATCACTATTTTCTTTCCTAAGTATTTTAAAAATTAGCATTAAAAAATTAAATCTTCACTATGCATGAATATTTTTTGTATCTAGTGGTTTATTCTATTATACACTTACTATTTATAAAAATACTGCTTGAATTAGTGGTTTGCCATTAATTTTTTTAGTCTTAATAAATGCAATGAAAAGTATTTTTTCTCTATATTTATACATATTATTTTATTAATTAGTTTTTTTAAATCAGTTTTAAACAAATGAAGCATTAATGTTTTAATAAGGGATATATAGTTTTAAAAATGAATGAAGATTAAATCTATCTTGTAATACAGAATATATAAAGGATAAATTATTGAATCATATAACGTCTTCAATACTTGCAAGAAATGGATATTTAATTAATAATTATTTTAAAATTACATGTTACTATTCCTTGAAAATCTAACTCTTATGCAGAGTTCAAATAATTCTGTTGGTTATGTTTTCTTTAAATATTTATTATGTATATTATCATTATTTTTAAATCTGCATTCAATAATAAAAGCAGCAAATTTTGCTTTCATTTATATTTCAGTAACTGTTTGGGGGAAAAAATTAATTTACTGAAGCTAATTCTTGATTATCATTTGCCAACATGAGTTATCATATGTTTATTACTGTTTTATGAACAACAATCTAAGAAGTTAAAAAATTTCATGATGAAGGAAAGCCCATGATTGATTGGCATTTTGGAAATTAATTGCTGTCCCAACAAATACTCATCTATCAACTAATATCAAGTGAATAAAAACTATAAATTCTCATTTCTGAATTCTTTACATGTAAAATATATTGTTTTATAATAAAAAAATGTTTTGCTCTTCTAGCAAAATAATATGTGACAGTGGGAGCAAAATAGAAAGCTTTTTTTAAGACTTGAATGGC